>CAUYUJ010000447.1:926228-998728 GCA_963575745.1 Prorocentrum cordatum
TGCCGAGCACCGACGAAAATGTCCGAAAACGCCTGAGCACCTCGAGCCTCCAGGCTGGGGGCACCCGGGGCCAGGGGCACCTTTGGCAATCCCCCAATCCTCGCCAAGGAAATCTTCAAGGAAGGACTCCAGGGACTGGACAACTGGCGCCTCGGACGCCGCGCCCTGCTCCATCGCCCGCAGCTCGGCGGCGATCTTGGACGTCCAGGCGGCCGCGACGGACGCGTCCTCCGTCGCGAAGAAGATCGGCGGCGCGCCAGGGGGGGGGGAGTTCGGGAGCTGGGGTGGCATGTGGGATCGTTCGATCGTGGCCTGCCCCCCCCCCCCCCCCTCAGGCAGTGGCCCTCTGCCGCCCCTCAGGCCGTGGTCCTCTCCCCCATTGGCCCAGGGCCACGCCCACCGGCTCCCCGTCCCCACTGCCCCCGCTTTGCGTGGCCTGAAGCTCCATGCGGGAGCTGGACGACGAGGGAGCTGGAAGGGCTGACGAGTGCGACGGGGAGCTCGAGGGAGGCAGAGCAGGGCAGGAGAGGACGCTGGGGGTGTAGTGGGGGGGGGGAAGGGCAGAGGCGAGGGCGAGGGGAGGCAGCACGACGCGCTGGAGGTGCCATTCATCGCACCCGTCAGCCCTTCCAGCTCCCTCCCGGTCGTTGGAGTGCCATGTGGGACCTGCTCTGGAGCAGGAGCAGGCCGTAGACAGGTCTGCCATCTCTCCGACCTTGTACTGCGCCAGACGCAACGGCCGCGTTGTCTGTAGACGCGTCCACCCCAAATGTGTCCATATACATAACGGCAGCCAATGTGTCTATAAACGCTTGTGGCCAAGACGCGGACATGGTACATGGCATGGGCCCGATACACTTGTCTTTTAAAGGCAGGTAGACTTTGCCCTCCAATTCGGGAGTTTCGGGCACGATGTTCGGGGTGTTCGAACGTTTGCGTCAGCTCTCGGCGATTTTCCACCCTCTGGATGCGTTCCAGCGGCTGCGCCTCGCAGAGAGCGCTCCAGGGATGCCAAGATCGTCCCGAACGGCCGCCAGAGAGCCGAGCTATGAACCAAAAGCCAGCGGGCGTCCGAGAAGGGACAGGCTTTCTCAGAAGGCGGCGGGGCTTCTCGGAAGCCCTCGCGCCTTCTGAGAAGTGTTCTGCGACTTCAGGGGGCGTTTAGAAGACTTCTCAGAAGGCCCGAAGCCTTCCGAGACTTCTGAGAAGTCCCGCCCCGTCTCATTTCCCCCCCGGGCTCGCCGCCGAGAAGAACGTGCGCCCCTCATGATCGGGATCCCCTGGAAGGAGCTCGAAACCGTTGCTGAAGTCACGCCGGGCCACGTGTACCGACTCCGAGTCGGCGTCTGCCTGCTCGAAGGTATGCACCTTGGTTCCGTCCCCGGGGCGGAAAACCACCATGCCCCGGAACTGGCGGTCCTCTGGCGCCGAGGACCCGTCGAGAGCCCCTGCCCTCCGCGCGTAGTACAACAGCGCAAGCGCAGAATCTGTGGAGTCAGAAGACTTCCTCAGCTCGCACCAGCGCTCCTGCCACGAATCCATCAGCGGCCGCAGCTTCCCACGCTTCAGCAACCAGCCACCAAAGACGAGGTCCCAGCCCTGGGCCTGGGCAGCGCGTCGTGCTGCGGCGCCAGGGGCCGCCTTTTGCGCCTTTTGCATCGCACGGCGCGCCGCGGCGCCGAAGCCGACCTCAGGGTAGATCCAAGACGTGGACGGCCTCGGCATCGGGGACACGCCTGCAGCCGCATGTCTCCCCTCGCCTGCCTGCCCTGCATCCTCGGGAGTGCTGGCCTTTGCCTCGATCTGTGGCGAGGCTGCCCCGACGCAGGTGGTCTGCATGGCCGAGGCCCTGTGTTGCGCCTCCGACAGGAGGCCCTTGCAGCTCTCTTTGAGAAGCTTGTCCACGTCCTCTTCCTCGCCAGCCGCCTCCGCGGTAGCAGCGCCCATGGTGGATACTGGTTCCGGCCCAGGGGCGGCGGGCGCGCCCATGGGTGACATGCTGGAACCGTCCACCTGGCCCTCGCGCCAGGGCTGTCGCTCTTGCCATCGTCGCAGGAGAGCGATGGAGTGGTTGAAATTAACAAGCTGCGCCAGCAGCACCCGCAACTCGGCTGTCTCCAGGTCCGCCCAAAAGTCTGGCTCATCCTCGTCGTCCGCCCACTGGGGGTGCCTGGGCGAGCTGTCACCACAGCCCGCAGCAGACGCCAACGGGGCGCCCGGCCCTGGCGTGACATCGGCCCGTGGGTCGCCAAAACCACAGGCCTCGCGCCAGGCAGCGGCAGCGGCTGGTGCCGAAGGTGCGCTGCCGACCTCGACCGCGCGGTAGGCTCCGAGGAACTTGCTGCTGCCCCAATCCATCACGTGCAGCTCCCCGCGGCTCAGGGCGCACCCCTCCAGAAGGCGCACATGCATCACCACGCGCCGCATGGAGCCCACGCGCTGGAGCTCCCCGCACCGCCGCATCAGCAAGCTGCCGCGATCAAACCGCACCTGGTTCCGCGTGGCCCAGGCCTGCAACCCGCACGGCAAGACTGGTGCCTCCTCTTGGAACGGCCGACATAAATATGGAACCAATGGGTACGATGCCCAAGCGCAAAGGCTGTCCAGAATCGACAGCGGCCGCTGTTGCGCAGGCGGCCGTATGTATCGAACGGAGAACGTCCGTGGCGACGCCAACAGCCAATCCTGTCCATATTGAACAAGAACTGCTGTTGGCCTTCGTATCCCTTGTTTCCGTACCCATCTCGATCGTACCGGTCCTCCCATGGCGCCAGCAACCCATGCGCCTCCCGCAGCTCCATCGTGGGGCGCCCCTCTGGCGTGCACGGCGAGAAACAGAAACCCGCGACCTCCACTTCAGCGATGGGCTCCTGAGTCTCATCGGGCGGCTCGCCGTCCGTGCTCCCCAAGCCGTCCTCGCCTGCCTCGCCGCTGGGGCCCGCCGATCTTGCCGACCTGGGCAGGAAAAACGAGACGCGGAGGTTGCCCACCTGAGCATCGCTTAACCGATCCCTCCTCCCTCCCCCGCCTCCTCCGCCCCCTCCGCCTCATCCACCTCCTCCTCCTCCTCCTCCTCCTCCATCAATATGACTACTACTATTAGTATTAGTGTTATTATTATTATTCTTATTCTTATTAGTATTCGTATATGTATTATTACACTATTACGAATATGTTCACTATTATTATCGTTATTATTACGATTAGTCTCATTACTATTAATAGGAATGTAAGTTCATATTCGTCTTCTTCTTCTTCCTCCTCCTCCTCCTCCTCCCCTCCCTTTTCCTCTCCTCCTCCTCCTCCGCATCCTCCTCCTCCTTCTCCTCTTCTTCTTCCATTCTTTTTCCGTATCGATAACTCCTCCCTCTCGCACCCCAAGGCCGGTCGAAAGGGCGGGCCGGGCGATTCGCCTGAGACTTCATCACCACGCATGACCTTGATGTTTACACACTGATACCAACTTCACAGATGGAGGGCGGGTGGTTTTCAAAATATGGCTCTCGCCTTAGCGTCGCGCGCATTCGTGAAAACAGTTGCAAGAGCTTCGCGGATGGAGGGCGGGTCGTTTGCAAAATATGACTCTCGCCTCATCGCCGCGCAGTTTCGTTTTAACAAATTGCAAGAGCTTCACGGATTGAGGGCGGGCCGTTTTCAAAATGTGACTCTCGCCTTAGCGCCGCTCATCGGTTAAACCATTTGCAGGAGTTTCAGAGGGCGGGCCGTTTTCAAAATGTGACTCTCGCCTTAGCGCCGCTCATCGGTTAAACCATTTGCAGGAGTTTCACGGATTGTGGGCGGACCGTTTTCAAAATGTGGCTCTCGCCTTAGCGCCGGGCGATATCGTTTCAACAACTTGCAAAAGCTTCACGGATGGAGCGCGGGTCGTTTCCAAAATGTGGTTTTCGCCCTCGCGCCGCGCACATTCGTTGTTAAAATGTGTAAGAGCTTCGCGGATTGAGGGCAGGTGCTTTTCAAAATGTGGCTCTCGCCTCCGCGCCGCTCACATTCGTTTGAAACATATGCAAGAGTTTCACTGCCTTTCATGGTTTACGTAGCAGAAATGGTGTTCTGAAACGAATCAGGATTGTCAGGGCGCGACAATTCCGTTGATTCGTGGTGTTGAAGTCCCAGGAATGGCGTTCTGGCACGAGTCAGGATCGCAAAGACGTAGCAATCCGGTAACTCGTGGCGTCGAAATCTTGTTTTTTGGTGCATTACAACATGTTCACACTGTTGGCCCCAAGCGGGGTAATTCCTTTAGTGGAAATGACTCCAGGTAGTGACCTGTGAAGAGGGATCTTGGAGGGAAGGTGCGTTTCAACATCATTGATGAGTCTTGGATTTACACTGGTTCTTCTCCTCCTCCATTCCGTTATGAATAACTTCTCCCTGTCGCACCCCGAAGTCAATTTTTAGGGCGATCAGGGCGTTTCCCCTGAGTTTTCCTCACCACTTATGACTCTGAAGCTTCAAGTTCACTACAGCTTCACAGATGGAGGGCAGGTGCTTTTCAAAATGTGGCTCTCGCCTTAGCGCGGCGCGCATTCGTTTTAAACCGTTGCAAGAGCTTCACGGATTGAAGGCGGTTCCTTTTCAACATGTGGCTCTCGCCTTAGCGCCGCGCGCATTCGCTGACCAAATTTACCAGAATTCCACGGATCATCAACGTACCAAAAACTGCGCTTTGAAAGAATTCAGGGTTATGCGGGTGCAACAGTTACGTTGATTCGCTGTGTTGAAATCCCAGGAATGGCGTTCTGGCGCGACTCAGAATCGTCAAGGCGCATCAGTCAGGCTCATCCGTGGCGTTAGAACCCCGAGAACAACAATTTTGGCATGCTTCAAGGTTTTCAAACGGTTGTTGTCGAACGAGGTAGTTCCCTGAATGGAAATGAACCTTTGCAGGGGCCTATGAAGAGGGAGCGTGGAGGGCGGTTTTATTTCCACATCGTTGATGACTCTTGTGTTTACACTGGTCCTCCGCCTCCTCCTCCTCCTCCTCTCCTCCTCCTCCTTCCTCCTCCTCCTCCTCCTCCTTCTCCTCCTCCTCTTCCACACCCCTATCCCTCCCACTCCGTGGATGCCAGCGACTTCCACCGAATTCCACACCCCTGTCCCCAGCCCCACCAGCGAAGCCTGGGCCCCACTGGCCGACGTACCCTCCCAGCTGCCAGGTGGAAATGCTGGATGCTTCCTTCGAGCCTCGAGGGGCATAGCCCCCCACTGGGGTGGTGGGATGGTGGGGATCTGGGTTGGGCTTACACTGGCCCTCCTCCTCCTCCTCCTCCTCCTCCTCCTCCTCCTCCTCCTCCTCCTCCTCCTCCTCCTCTGGATTGGGACCTGTCTTGGGTTTACACTCCTCCTCCTCCTCCTCCTCCTCCTCCTCCTCCTCCTCCTCCTCCTCCTCCTCCTCCTCCTCTCCTCCCCCTCCTCCTCCTCCTCCTCCTCCTCCTGCTCCTCCTCCCCCCCCTCCTCCTCCTCCTCCTCCTCCTCCTCCTCCTCCTCCCCTCCTCCTCCTCCTCCTCCTCCTCCCTCCTCCTCCTCCTCCTCCTCCTCATCCGCCTCCTCCTCCGCCTCCTCCTCCTCCTCCTCCTCCTCCTCCTCCTCCTCCTCCTCCCCCTCCTCCTCCCCTCCTCCTCCTCCTCCTCCTCCTCCTCCTCCTCCTCCTCCTCCTCCTCCTCCTCCTCCTCCTCCTCCTCCTCTAGGAATCGGGGAAGCGATGCCGACCACCGTGACCCGTGGCCCGGACGCGATGCTGTCTGTGAGCCGGCGCGTCTTCCCCCGCATGGCCGCCAGCTTGGTGCGCTTCTTGGCAGCTACCGCCAGCAGCTTGGCGCGCTGCCGTGCCCCGAAGCCTCGAGGCAAAAGGGAGCCCAGAACCGAATCGGCGTCGGATCGGCGATCGACATGAATCGGATCGGCGGAAGCCGGCAGCCGAGTCGGGAGAAGTCGAATCGGCGGAAACCAGCAAGCCAATAAGGCCTCCGTTGCGAAATCGGATCCCGAATAGGAATCAGGAGTCGAATCGAATCGGAATCGGAAGCCATCGAAATCGACTCGAATCGGAGGAGTCGAAGCGAGCCCTGGAGAGGGGGCAGACCGCCGAATTCGACTTTTGCATAATAGCTCGGGTCTCCGGAGGCCGTTCGGGATGCTCCAGGCACACCCGGAAAGCCCTCGGCGAGGCGGAGCTGCTGGCAAGCATTCCAAGGCTGGAAGGCCGCCGAGCACCGACGAAGACGTTCGAAAACCTCGGGCCTCGAGCCCGAGAAACGATCCCTGACAGAAATTCATCGGCCCATCGAAACCCAATCGAATCGAATCGAAGGATGAGCCCTGTAGGGGCGCGTCCGGCTCTGCACGCGCTGCCGCCGCGCCTGGGCTGGCCGCAGGATCTGGGGCCATGGGCGCGTCCTCCACGGCCGCGCCGAGCAGCGCCACCTCCAAGTCTGCCGCGTCGTGCAGCGTCACCTCTGGCCGGGCGTCCTTCCCCATCCCTCCCTCTCCTCCTCCTCCTCCTCCTCCTCCTCCTCCTCCGCCCTGGACCCTCCTCCTCCTTCTCCTGATCCTCCCCCATCCCTCTTCCTTATATAAAAACTCAGCCTCCTCCTCCTCCTCCTCCACCCCTCTTCCTAATAAACAACTCCTCCCTGCCACACTCCGAGGCCGGTCGAAAGGGCGGGCCAGGCATTTTCGACGGTGACTTCTTCACCATCTATGTCATGAAGCTTGAATGTTGAAACAGCTTCACGGATGGAGGGCAGGCCGCTTTCAAAATGTGGCTGTCGCTTTAGCGCCGCCAACAGTCGTCTTAAACATTGCAAGAGTTTCATGGATGGAGAGGGGGTCCGTTGTCAGAATGTGGCTCTCGCCTCAGCGCCGCGCACGTTCGTCTTAAACAACCTGCAAGAGTTTCAAGGATGCAGGGCGGCCTGCTTTCAAAATGTGGCTCTCGCCTCAGCGCCTCGCACATTGGTCTCTAGAGAGTTCCAGGGTTTTCACGGATGGAGGGCGGCTCCTTTTCAATATGTGGCTCTCGCCTTCACGCCGCGCGCATTCGTCTTGAGATTTTGCAGCAGATTCAAGGATTATCATGGCTAACGTCCCAGATATGGTGTTTTGGCACGATGTCGGAATGCAACGGCTTACAAATCACGTTGATTCGCGGTGTTGAAGTCCCAAGAATTGTGTTCTGGCCCGATTCAGGATCGTCAAGACGCAACAGTAGCGGTGTTTCGCAGCGCAGCGTTGAAATCCCAGGAGTGGTGT
This sequence comes from Prorocentrum cordatum, assembly GCA_963575745.1. Classification (NCBI taxonomy): domain Eukaryota; class Dinophyceae; order Prorocentrales; family Prorocentraceae; genus Prorocentrum; species Prorocentrum cordatum. The sequence goes on from CAUYUJ010000447.1 coordinate 933,501, forward strand.
TCTGGCGCAGCTCCGGATTTTCGAACGGTTGTCTTCCAACGGGGCACTTCCCTTAGTGATGATGAATCACTGTAGGGCCTATGAAGAGGGATCTTGGAGGGAGGGTGCACTTCAACATTATTGAAGAGTTTTGGATTTACACTGGTCCTACTCCTCCTCCTCCTCCTCCTCCTCCTCCTCCTCCTCCGTCCTCCGTCCTCCGTCCTCCGTCCTCCTCCTCCTACTACTCCTCTGGTGCCTTGGGCACTGACCCCATGGCCCGGGCGGTGCCTTTTGACACTCAGAGGCCCTCAACGGACGCCGGGACCGTCAACAAATAATTCTGGAGGAAAAAACAAGCCCTAGGGATGTGGTCCAGACGCCTGACCTCGGGGGATGCACGCGTCGAAAAAATGGAGCGCTGGGTGTCTGGGTTGGGCACTGGCCCCGTGGCCTCTTCGGGTCTTCCTGGAGGTCTTCTTGGAGGGCTCTTGGTCTGTCCTGGAGGCCTCTTGGGCCGTCTTGGGCGGTCCTGAAGCAATCTCGGGCCATGCTGGGGGCACGTCGGCCCGTTTTGGAGACGTCTCGGGGCCATCTTAGCCGTCTTGGAGGCCATTTTGGCCGTCTTGGACACCATCTTGGGCCATCTTGGAGCCGTCCTGAGCGGAAAAATCCTTGCCGCCAAGGGGGTCGCCCACGGCCGTCCCAAACTGGCAGCCCGTGGCGCCCTCGGCACCACAAGGGCTGCCTCCTGCGGCGCGCCCCCCAGGGCGCGGCGCACCCACGGGGTGAGGATGTCGGGGGGGCCCCGTGCCACTCTTGCTGCCAGCCTTGAGAGGCCAAGCCTCGGCGGCGAGTCTGGGGGGAAAGGGACAGAGCTGCCCCCAAGACGCTGAAAGCTTCTCGGAAAATCGAGGGTTCCTGAGAAGTCCCGCCGCCTTCTCAGAAGGCCTGCCCTCTCTCAATCCCCCCCCGCTCGCCGCCGAAAGACCACCTGCAAAACCGAGGGTGGCCGAGGGCATTGCCTGCCTAATGGCCTGCACTCTCAGTTCGCCGATGTTCACTCTGATGGACCGCTTCGACAGCTGCGCCCAAGGCACGTGGATGTGCACGACGTCCGCCTCCGCGCCACGTACCTCCCAGGTCACAGGCCCCCCGGCATCCAGGAGCGCCTTCTGCAGCGCCTCCTCCACGAATACGACTCCGGGCCCGAGCGAAATCTCCCCTGACAGCATGTTCCGCAGCGAGATCTGGTCACCCGTGGCGCCTCGGACGAACTTCCCCATGAACTTGGCCAGGAGTTCCTCCGCGGAGGAAAAGGAGACAGCACGAGCTTCAAACCTCGCCCCTCCGTCGCAGGCCCCCCAGAGCCACTAGGTGATGTCTGGCCATTGCTCGGACGCCCATTCCCCGTGCATTGTTCGGCTTCGTGCTTTTTCGCAGGATGATCCAAGATGTTCCTCGACGGTCTTCGCCGAAAAAATACACACACGTCGGAACGACGCCAATACTTTTCAAACAAAAAACGTGAACGACTGGGCCTCCAGATCCGCCCAAACTGGCGAGAACATATGTTTGCTCTGATATGCCTCATCAATCCTGACTACCTACAAGGCCAAATTTCGGGTTAAGGGAAATACGGGCTCCATGTGTGTTTTCCATGTTCCGGGACGCCCCTCCACTGGGAATGGGGGCCTTCCCAGAAAGGGACGGGGCTTCTCAGAAACCCTCGCGCCTTCTGAGAAAACTTCTGCGTCTTCGGCTTCGAAAACTTCTCAGAAGGCCCGCGGACTCTTGAGCCTTCTGAGCCTGTCGAACCTTCTGAAAAGGCCGGCCTCCACTCGGACGCCAGGTCGTTGTTCATAACTCTGCTCTCCACTGGCCGGTCGGAACAATCCGGGCACACCCGGAACGCTCTCGGCGAGGCGCAGCTGCCGAAGCGCATCCCGAGGCTGGGAAACAGTCGAGAACCGACGACGACGCGGGCAAACTTCGAACCTCGAACAGAGGAACCAGAACTGCATAAACATAAACTCTCGGAGCTCCGCGCGGATTTCTTGAGGGGGCCGCAGAGCGCGCCAGTGAATTCCCAGAGCGATTTACTGGACCTCCGTTTCCCGTAGTGAGGCTAGCACATCCCACCCTCATCCCCAGGTGGGCCGCCCTTCCACCCTGAAGGGCCCCCGAACGCACAGCTGGGGGTGGGGGTGTCATGTGCTAACATGACACAGGGATTCTTGTTGGGGGGCTCGAAGTGTCCATGCCTTTCTCTTTCTCTTCCACCTTCGCCCGCAGCGTTGTGTGCGGTCCCCGGCTTCTTTTGCATTTCCAGAGAAGGGGCCCAAACGCCGATCCAAGAAATCCGCGGAGGGGTCCGAACATGTCCGTGTATGCAATTTCCATCGAGAACGGAAAGATCCTCGATGTTTTTTGTTGGCTTTCGAACCATTGATCGATCCAACCTTCACGCGCAGGATCCAACCTTCCCCTCATGGGCTTGCCGCCAAATCGATCCTTGGCCACAGACATCGCCCCCGCGTGCCCATCGGCCCCCGGTTCGACCGGCTTGGGCGGCTGCGCTCGGTCGGGCAAGAGGGGGGGAAAACGGCGAATGGGGCAACTGCGCTGCTCGGGCCAGCGCGCGCCAAGCTCACTGCGGAGGAGCAGAAGGCCCGACCTTCGAATCGGCGGCGAGCGAGGGGGGGCAATGAGGAGGCCTTCTCAGAAGGCTGCGGGGCTTCTCAGAAGCCCTCCAGTCCTCCGAGAAGGCCCGCCCCCTCTCAATCTCCTCTGGGAGCGCAACCGATCATTACGGATGAGCAGGCGGAGTCCCGCCCTTCGAGGGGGTGCTCGGCAGCTGGACTTGGAGTCTGAGGTTGGCCCCCTCGGCCTGTCCCCCACGGAGTCTGGAGGCCTCGCTCTGCCGAGCGACGCGGGCAAGCTGGCCGCGACCCATGCGAGATACAGCCAACGCGTATAAGAAGGACGCGCGATAAGGATGTGCGGGCCTTGGAGGGCCAAGTCGACACTTTTCGAGCGGGGGGCGGCCAGCGAAAATGCCAAGGATGGGCCTAAGGGGAAGGATGCAAGGGTAACCTTGGAAAGTCGCTCATCCTTACTATCCGTGTTGACTCTATGATAAACGCAGTCGCTTGAAACTTCGAGGTGCAAATCCCAGGGGGTTGAGGGAGTTGGTTCTTCAAACCTATTCTTCCCTTCTGGGACAAGTTCGTCGGCGCGCCTCATTGAAAAGCACCCCCTCCCCCGCTCGACCCGCCGCCAACCAGGAATTATGAGTGCCGCCCAGCCCCCACACCAGCCCTGACAGAAAAAACAACCCGCCACCAAGTCCCTTGGCGATTTGAGACGTGGAAGAATGCCATGTGCTATCTGGCGGGGTTTCTGTCGTCTTCTGAAGGGCCCACCCATCCCTCTCATCGCACCCAGCTGCGTGCAGCACCCCCTACCCTGCGGGTCCCTGGGCGGCGATGGCGTCTCTCTGTGGTAGTTGCCACCTAGACCGCTGCGCTGGCACGGTGGCGGAATCCCACCAGCCCTCTGGGCGTAGGTGGTCTCGAGCGGTTTCTCTTCCAACCTCTCCCTTTTCCCCTTCGGGGAAGGGCTCATCACTGTTCCCCACTACAATACCTCCTCCAGGCGACCAGCAGCCAACCAGGAACCAGCAGGACACCATGCGACCCCCTCCCCCACACCATCACGATCAAGAGACAATACAAAACGCACTCTGCCTCCACACTTGGAGCATGCCCAGCCAACCCGATGCAATATAAAGTAAGCTTCGGGGCAAAGTCTTGAGTCATGTTCGTGAGGCCCGCGACTACTTTGTATTGTTTTAGACAGGGACGGCGGGGGTGTCAGCATATTTCCGGCTGTAGTTTTTGACAGGGACGGCGCGGGTGGTGGCGTATGGTCTGCTGTGCGCAGGCCCACCAGACATAATGATGGGCCTTGCTTTTCGACAAGGATAGTGGGGGCCGAGATGTTTCCCGATGTGTGCTGTCACGTGCGCAGGCACACCTGACACAATCTGCACGTGCCCCGAACGTGGCGCACCTGGCGCGGCTGGAATATGCGGCACACCTGGCGCACGCGGAGCACGTGGCGCATCTGGCGCACCAGGCGTGCCTGGCACGCTCGGGCCCCAGGGGTGCCTGGCGCACGTGGCGCGCCTGGCACGCGTGGCGCACCTCGCCCCAGCGTCGCGCACATGGAGTCAGTTTTGGTTCCCAGTAGTTGTCCATCCAAAGACGACCGCTGAACATGCTGAGGCTCGAGTGTTACTGATGTGTTGGCAGGGCGGGTGGGAGTGAGCTAGACGGCTTGCTATCTAGGGGGTGCCTTGACCCCTCCCCCTACCCCCCCTCTGGACCTGGATGGGGGGGAGCGTCCAAGATGACCCAAGACGGCTCTAGGAGGGCCTTAGAGAACCCAAGATGATCTCCAAGATGGCTCAAGGTAGCCCAGATGGCTCAATATGGTTCCCAAGATGTTCCGAAAGGCCCCAAAACTGCTCCACCCCGTGAGGCCGCCAAGAGGCCAACATCCTTCAAAAACCTAAGGACATTCAATGATGGTTGCCATCTCGCCTTTTCGGTTCCGATGGCCTTCGGAGCCCTCAAGACATCTTCAAGAGGGCCCCTGAGGGCCCCAAGGGAGGCCCCAGAGAGTCCCAAAACGCCCCCAAGAGCGCCCAAGAGCGCCCCAAGAGCGCCCCAAGAGGGGCCCAAGAGGCGATGTGTGGGGTTCCCGAGGGGGGAACGTAGTTGGGCCCCCCATCGTGTTCCCAACCATCCTGTGGTGTTGGGTCCTTGTTTTGATGGGGGCAGTGCCCAGCGTTCTCCTTCCTTCCTCCTCCCCCTTCTCCCTCCCCTTCCTCATCCGACCCCTGCCTCTGCCACCCGAACCAGTTAACCATTTTGGCCCACCCCTCACGCGTGTCGTGGCCTCATAGGGAGCCCCACCGAAGGCCAAAATGCCAGCGCTCGTATGCGCCCACCTCACACCGAAAGCCCAAATGCCAGCGTTCGCATGCGCCCACCGCGCTCATTTTGGCACACCCATCAAACGCTTCGCAGCCCCATAGGGAGCCCCACCGAAAGCCCAAATGCCAGCGCTCGCATGCGCCCACCACACCCATTTTGGCACACCCATCAAACGCTTCGTGGCTCCATATGGGGGCCCCACCGAAGGCCCAAATGCCAGCGCGTGCATGGGCCTACCGCACCCATTCTGGCACACCCCTCACACGCTTCGTGGCCCCATGGGAAGACCCACCGAAGGCCCAAATGCCAGCGCTCGCATGTGCCAGTCGCACTCATTGGGGCACACCCTTCACACGTTTCGTGGCCCCATACCGAGCCCCACCGAAGGCCCAAATACCGGCGATCGCATGCGCCCATCCCACCCTTTTTGGCACGCCCCTCACACGTTTCGTGGCCTCATAGGGAGCCCCACCGAAGGCCCAAATGCAAGCGTTCGCATGCGCCTGCCGCACCCATTCTGGCACGCCACTCACAAGTGTCGGAGCCCCATACAGAGCCCACCGAAGGCACAAATGCCAGCGTTCGCATGCGCCCACCACGCCCATTGTGGCACGCCCCTCACGCGCTTCGTCGCCCCATAGGGAACTCCACCGAAGGCCCTGCCAGCGTTCGCATGCACTCATCGCACCCTTTTGGCACACCCCTCAGACGTTTCGGGTCCCACTAGCGAGCCCCACCGAAGGCCCACATCCCAGCGCTCGCATGCGCCCACCGCACCCATTTCGGCACGCCCCTCACACGCTTCGTGGCCTCATAAGGAGCTCCACCGAAGGCCCACATCCCAGCACTCGCATGCGCCCACCGCATCATTTCGGCACGCCCATCACAGTTCCGTGGCCCCACAGGGAACCCCATCGAAGGCCCAAATGCCAGCGCTCGCATGCGCCCACCGCGCTCATTTTGGCACACCCCTCGCACGCTTCGTGGCCTCATAAGGAGCTCCACCGAAGGCCCACATGCCAGCGTTCGCAAGCACCCACCGTACCCATTTTGGCATTGCTACCCCTTCACACGCTTGGTAGCCCCATAGGACGCTCCCGAAGACCCACATGACAGCGTTCGCATGTACCCACCGCGCCCATTTTGGTATACCTACCCATTCACACGCTTGGTAGCCCAATAGGGCGCCCCACCGAATGCTGTGCATACAACGACGGTGCCCACAACTGCAATTTTTACCTAACAGCGAAGACTTATAGGTTTCCAGTAGGGTCAAAAGAAAGCATCATGACTCCCCAGGGGGGTCTGGGCGGGATCCGGCGATCTGCCGGCGCTCTGCCGCCGCCACCCAAATCGCTTCAGACATCCTCGCAAAATCGCTCTTGGCGCTCCCAGAACTCCATTCCCGGGCCACATTTTGAATGCCCGGAAACAACTGTAGGCCACTTCGTGCTCTTCGACTTCCCAGAACTCCATTCCCGGGCCACATTTTGGATGCCCGGAAACAACTGTAGGCCACTTCGTGCTCTTCGACTTCCCAGAACACCACTCCCGGGCCACATTCTGGATGCCCGGAGCCAACTGTAAGCCACTTCGTGCTCTTGGAGTTCCCAGAACACGACTCCCGGGCCACATTTTGGATGCCCGGAGCCAACTGTAAGCCACTTCGTGTTCTTCGTGTTCCCCGAACACCGTTCCCAGGCTACATTTTGATTGCCCGGAGCCAACTGTGAGGCTGAGGCTGCGGCGGGCTGAGGGTGAGGCAGGCTGAGACTGAGCCTGAGGCAGGCTGTGGCTGAGGCTGAGGCTGATGCAGGCTGAGGCTGAGAGGCTGAGGCTGAGGCTGAGGCAGGCTGAGGCTGAGGCTGCGGCCGAGGCAGGCTGAGGCTGAGGCTGAGGCAAGCCGAGGCAGGCTGAGGCTGAGGCTGAAGCTGACGCAGGCTGAGGCTGAGGCTGAGGCTGTGGCTGAGGCTGAGGCAAGCTGCGGCTGAGGCAGGCTGAGGCTGAGGCTGATGCAGGCTGAGGCTGAGGCAGGCTGAGGCTGAGGCTGAGGCAGGCTGAGGCTGAGGCCGAGGCAAGCGCAGGCAGGCTGAGGCTGAGGCTGAAGCTGAGGCAGGCTGAAGCTGATGCTGAGGCTGTGGCTGAGGCTGAGGCAAGCTGCGGCTGAGGCTGAGGCTGAGGCTGAGGCAGGCTGAGGCTGAGGCAGATGCAGGCTGAGGCTGAGAGGCTGACACTGAGGCTGAGGCAGGCTGAGGCTGAGGCTGATGCAGGCTGAGGCTGAGGCTGAGGCTGAGGCTGAGGCAAGCTGAGGCAGGCTGAGGCTGAGGCTGAAGCTGAGGCAGGCTGAGGCTGAGGCTGAAGCTGTGGCTGAGGCTGAGGCAAGCTGCGGCTGAGGCAGGCTGAGGCTGAGGCTGATGCAGGCTGAGGCTAAGGCAGGCTGAGGCTGAGGCTGAGGCAAGCCGAGGCAGGCTGAGGCTGCGACTGCGAGAACAGCAGAATTCTACAACTGGATTCTCACCTAAATCTTAAGGGGAATGCTTCCTGATATGCTTCTACGCATCGCTGTTAGGTTGCTTTGCCGGGATAATTGCTTTTTTCGCCAGGCTACTTTGATCGATCTCCCCCAAGATGGGCCCAAGAGCGCTCCCAAGGCTCCTTAGTGCGCCTCAAGAGGGCCCCAAGAGGCGCCCAAGAGGCCCCAAGAGGCGCCCAAGAGGCCTTCACGAGGCCCCCAAGAGACCCCATAAGAGGCCCCAAGAGGCCCCCTGAGACACCAAGACGCTCCAAGCGGCTCCCGGGACCGCCAAGAGGCCCCCAAGACGCTCCACGAGGCTTCCACAAAGTTTACAAGAGACATCTGAGGAGACTCAGAGAGGCAACTCGCCCGGGCCTCGTTTCTGGCTGGGCTGGTGGGGATACTTGTTTGATTTGCGGCCCGCAAGGAAAAGTGCAGAGGGCGTGTCAATGGGCAATGGGGCGCAATGCCAGATAATTAGGGATGCATCGACAACTGGGCGAATGCCAGCGGAAGCCAACGAGGAGACGCCCTGACGGCGCCAGCTCGCCAGCGGAGCTGCCACGGACTGTCGGCAGACTGCGCACAGGGCCAGTACCCACAGGTGGGGAGACCTGACCAGCGGCCTGCAAGGAAAAGCCCGGAAGCAAGACAATTGCACAAGCAGGAGACGGGCCAGAAAATTAATGCCGAGCAGCAGGACGCGCAGGCCAACAGCTCGATGCCAAGAGTGCACATGCAAGAACCACTGAGCGATAGCCAGCGGAAGCTACGAGGAATCGCCCTGAAGGCGCCAGCTCGCAGGCGGAACCGCCACAGACGCCTGGTGGGGATACGCGAAGCGTCAAGAGTTGCAAGAGGCAACTGGATACAAAGTGCACGTGTCATCAGCATCTGGATCGTCAGCGGGACCCTGTGAAAACTTCCCATGGATGTTTTTTTGATGAGGACGGCGGGGGGAGATGATCATACTTGTCCGTTCTTCGCTGCCCAAGCATCCTACCAAACAACATGCAGACCCATCGAGGGTGCACACGCCATGCACCATGCTGACCACCCCACCACCACTTTGCAATGGCTTTTGACACGGGTGGTCGGGGGTCGACATATTGCCCGAAGTGAGCTGCCACGTGCGTTGGCGCACCTGGCGCACTCTGTGCGCGACGCATCTGATGCACCAGGCGCGCCTGGCACACCTTGGCGTCTGAAGCACATGGCACGCGTGGCGCACCTCGCGAGCGTGGCAGACCTGGCGCCAGTATGTAGAGTGGTTCCCACGAAGTCCATCCGACCTCTGTCTACTCTGAATCTCGGGAGCCACGTAAATGGTGGGAGTGCAGGTGGGAGTCAGCGTATCAGATCGTGGCGTTCCGTCGGGAATTTGACCCCTGCGCCACCTCCTCCCCTGGATCTGGAGGTCTGTACGGAAGTGAGAAAGGGGGGCGCACCGCCTTAAAGTGTCCAAGACGGTCCCACGATGAAGGTTGCCTAAAAATTACCGCGCTACAGCAGACTTGGGCACCCCATGGAAGGGCCGCCAATGGGTATGACACAGGCCCGTTCGCGCCCGGACAGTTGGGATGTGTGGAGCGAGGCGCTCGTTTGGCGTCGGCGACTCCTCCCCCACCTTTCACGACAAAGTGCGCGGACGTTCGATCGAGGCGCTTGCCTTAGCATCCCTAGGGGGGGGGGGGGGGCGCCAGACGCTCGCCCGTTCGAGGCCAGATTGTGGGGATGTGTCGAGCGAGGCGCTCGTCTGGCGCTGGCGGCCCTTCTGCTTTCAGAGCAGATTGTGGAAACGTCTCGAGCGAGGCGCTCGTTTTAGCACCCCAAGGGGGCCGCTTGGGGGTAGTTCGCTCGCCCATTGGTGGACAGATTGTGGGAATGTCCCGATCGAGGCGCTCGGTTTGCACCTTCAATTCAGCTGCATGTAGGGTCCGATGATGACTGCGATGTAGCGCGGCAGGAATGAGATACACATATGGGAATCCTGGCGTTCAGTAATCTCACCCGACGGGACCCAAGATGGCCCTAAGAGGCCCTCCAGGGCCTCCAAGTGAGCCCCAAGAGAGCCCAAAAGGGCCCCAAGAGGGCTCCAAGAGAGCCCCAAGAGGCCCCAAGTGGGCCCCAAGAGGGCCCCAAGAGAGCCACAAAGGCCTTCAAAATGTCCCCAAGATGGCTTCATGAGGCTCTCCGAAATCTCTAACCTCACAATGGTTGGCATCCCTGCTTCACTACACGCACACCTACGCCCATCCTCCAGGCAAATCTCATGGGCATCGTTTCTGGATGGCCTGTTGGGAATGCGCGAGGCTGCAACGATTGGTACCACAGCTCGTGAAAGCCCTCACCCCGAGAACCCACCGATTGCAAAATCGGAGCGGCATAGGCTAACGAATCTGCGTACGAGTTTCCCGCTGGGGGGCCCGCCGTGGCTCCCACCCTGCGGGCTCAATACCGTGTTCTGCGCCGCCGAGTGTGGCAAAATAATAGGAAGGCTCGAGGCGGCATAGGCAGGCAGACTGGAGGGCTTGCTATAGCTTGAGCTGGCTACATGGAGGCTTTAACAAAAATGCTCTCACGGGGGCACCGGGCGCGAGCCAGAGCGGCCCCCCCAGCTGCCAGCGGCACCCGACAGCTTTTCGGAGGCTCATTGTCGGCCCCATCTGGATCAATAAATAGGACTCTAAGACGACTCCAGACGGGCCCAGCCGTCCCCACGATGGGCCCCAGACAGCTAGACGGCCCAGTATACCCCTAAGAGAGACAGAGAAATTAATGCTCCAAGACGGCTGACGGCTCCAAGAGTGCCTAAGCCCGCCCCAAAAGCCCCCCAACAGGGCTCCGAGAAGCCAACTGTCGGCCTCCGAGGAGGGGGCCCTAATTTCCGGGACCTTGATTAATCTATGAAACCCAAGATTTCCCCAAGAGGCCCTCCAAGGCCCCCAAGGGAGCCCCGAAAGAGTCCCGAGAGGGCCCCAAGAGAGCCCCAAAGGCCTTCACGAAATGATCCCAAGATGGCTTCATGGAGCGTTCCGAATTCTCGGCCTTACTTCACAATTGTTGGCATCCCTGCTTCACTAGACGCAAACTACGCCCATCCTCCAGGCAAATATCGTGGGCATTGTTTCAGGATTGCTTGTTGGGGATACGCGAAGCTGCAACGATTGGCCCCACGACTCGTTAAAGCCATGATCCCGAGGACCCACTGATTGCAAAATCAATGCGGCAAAAGCTAACGAATCTGCGTGCGAGTTTCCCCTGCCGTGACTCCCGCTCTGCGGATTTAGCACTGGCATTTTGAGTGTAGTGAGCGCGACGGTAACCGATATATGATATATGCGTTCAGTAGGACGTCGGTTTCCCCGCCAATTCCCATGAATAGTTGACCAGCATGTGCCGAATTAAATTGTCTCGCATTGTGTCGCCCACCCACCTTGAAATCGTGATGTTTCATAATGGTGAGTTCCTGGTGTGAGGACTGTTGCTAAGGAGTGATGGTCAGATCACATTCCCATCAAATTCGATAACCAACCGATGTTCACTTGGACGCTGGCGATATCAGAGTATCCCGACGCCAAGGGCAGCAAGCGACCCTGGCATCATAACCAGCATACAGCATGACAGACATCTGCTAATTTATGTCTAGTGCGAACGCACGCTCGCAGCACAGTTGTTCGAGAGCCTGGGAAGCAATCGACATGCAGCATCGAGCACAACGGAATCCAATGTTCGTGCTGGAGGCAGGCGCCAAAGCGATCTGCGACACTAGATTTACGCAGTGTTCAACGCACAAAGCTACAGCGCAAGAGCAACCCGCTGCCACGACCAAGACCGCAGTCCGCCATAATGGGTGCTCAACTTCGACTCGCAACACGCCCCCCCACCCACACTTTGGCGTCCTGTCAAAAAACACGACAGCCAACCGCTGGCTGCAGCGGCACAGCGTCGATACCGGCAAGCATCATGGCGTAAGCGTGCGGGCAAACATGGCGGCACTCCATCGCACGCACCAGTAAGCAGCAGCTGCAGCGTGACAACATCGCACAATGGAGATACGGACGGACGACGGGTGTCGGGCTACGAACCTCCTTGGTACTAGCAGCCTAGGACAGCCGCTGCTGCCTCCACAAGGTACCTGCCCGAAGTGCAGCAGCTCCTCTCACATCTCACTGTCAGACGACGGCGCCTGCCACATCGACCAGAGGCTGGACTCACGCGTATCACGATTCACGTGACGACGCTGATTCAGCTCAGGGCGCACGACCGTGCGGGGATCACAACACTTCCGCAACGGCAGCGACCAATTCAACTACAGTGTCAAGACACTGTCCACAACGTCGAAACGGCAGCGCACCACCTGTGCGCCAGAGCCCTTCATCAACGTGACCGTGCCGAGCGGGTACGCTACCCATGGTGGTCGACCAGCAACGTCACACGATCCTCGTCCAAGCGAAGGCGCCAAAGCCGCCGCTGCTACGGACCAAAGTGATCGGGGACGAGTAATGGCAGCGACTACGGAGCGCAGGCTGCCTCGTCTGCCGCCGCGCGGGTGGCCCGTCTGGCGCGAGGGTGCCAGGGTTCCCGAGCAGCTCGGCTGCCCTGTCTTCGAGAAGCCGTGAGGACGGTGCGAAGTGGCGGCAGGGGGGGGCCGGGCGCATCCCGAAACGCGTTCATCATGGTCCATCTGAGCGCGCATCGCGTCGTCTGCTGACGAGCTTGCTGATGGGTCTGCAGGCACGCAGTTGGGCCGTCTCCTCGACGCAGCTGCACAACTTACAACCTCGCGCTGGACCTCGCTCTGGCTGGGGGAGTGGTGGCCAGCTCGTACGCTGGCAGTCGATTGCACCCGACAAGCGACGGCGGTCGATGTCCCCAGACCTGAGGACAGATGCAAGATGGACCCACGCTATGGCAGCCGACCCTAGACACCGAGTGAATGCAAGGCTGCAACACCGTTACGCCACGCACTGACGTGCTGCACTGCTCTAAGTGCCGAGCTGCTGCACCTGGAGGTGCTCTCCAGGGCTCCAATTCCAGCATGTTCCAGACCCGCGAACAGCTCGGCCGAGTGAGGCAGAGATGGGTAACTGCCTCCTCGCCCCGACCCCCCCCTCTCCTCAAAACGTCGTCGTCGTCGTCGTCGTCGTCGTCGTCGTTGTCGTCGGGGTCGTCAACGTCGTCGTCGTCGTCGTCGTCGCCGTCGTCGTCTTCGTCGTCGTCGCCGTCGCCGTCGTCGTCGCCGTCGTCGTCGTCGTCGCCATCGGGCCCGCCGCGCTCTAGGCCCCCCAGCCCCTGTGGCATGAATTCGCTCGGCTCTCATGCCCACTGGGTCATCCGAGTCGCCTTGGCCACGGGCGCCTCTGTGATTGTCCGAGAGGGAAGGGAGGGAGGAACAAATGGCTAGGGGGCTTACCTCGAACGGCAGGTAACCGCACACCAACGCGAAGAGGGTGACCCCGCAGCTCCAGACGTCGACCGGAGGCGGATGGTCCGCCAGCCCCCACTGCAAGGGGCGAGGACTGCTGCTGCTGCTGCTGCTGCTGCTGCTGCTGCTGCTGCTGCTGCCACCGCCACCATCACTGCCACCTTTGCGTTTGCTCCTGCTCTCTCTGCTGCTCTTATGCCTCTTCCTCCTCTGCCACCTTGTGACCGTGTTGTGCGTCGCCACAAGTGCTGGACTCAGATATAACATCGCAACCTAGGCTTGACCCAGGTCCGGCGTCGCCACACGTGCTGGATACAGGCGCTAGATAGCAGAACCCTGGGAATGGCCTCCCAGGTTCTGAATCGCGGTTTGGCGGATTTGAATCGCCCACCAGTCAGGGCGACGGGCAGCACGATGGTGTTGGCATCGCGCAAGAGAGCCCGTCCTCGAGAGATATTGCTAATCAGACGCATCTGCCTTCTCAACATGATGATGCGGATATGTGGTCGATGACCTGAAACGCGTGAGCGCCGTCAGCCTGAGGCCAACCGTCCATGCCGCCCCCGAAATTGTGCCGTTCCCTCCTCCTCCTTCTCCTCCTCCTCCTCCTCCTCCTTTTCATCCTCCTATTGCTCCTCTTGTGAGTTCGAGGTCTTTCAGTTTCAAGGCACTGGTGGCGTACGCCAATAGTTTCAGACCGCGGGTGCCTGGTTTGTCCGTTTGTTTGGGTCCTGGTCCGCCCTCGGGTCCTTGGGGGACTTCGCATCCTGCGTGCCTGGAAATCAGATGAACGTACCCGCTGTGAAACCGCGGCGGAGCGAGGACAACTCGGAGCTCCCGCCCTCAAGGGGGCCATTTTCGAATCGGTCTATATATGTATATGTATATATATAGTTTTTGTTTGTTGCTCTCTCTCTCTCTCTCTCGCTCTCTTTCTTTTTTGTTGTTGTTGTTTCTCTCTCTCTCTCCCTCTCTCTCTCTCTATATATATAAATTATCCAGGAGATTCTCCGGCCGGGGCCACACCCTATGCTAGGAGGGGGTGGGGAGAAATCATTTTCCTGATGGTGCCCTGCGTGAGTTCAGCCGCTTTGCGGTCCGTCGCCCGCCCACTTAGGGGCGGAAGAGAGTTTGGGGGCGTGGAAAACGTGTAACCTGATCGAGCCCGAACGGCTGCAGCATGGGAGCGCAAGAGAAAGAGAAAGAGAGGGCGAGAGAGAGAGAGAGAATAGAGAGAGAGAGAGGAGAGAAGCAGCGTGCACAAAGGAGAATCCAAACGTTAAAGGCGGGGCCCTAACAAACACATGCTCTCTGGCTGGGGCCACACCCTACGCTAGGAGGGGTGGGGAGAGGGTCATGTTCCTGATGGTGCTCCGCGTGAATCCAGGAGCTTTGCGGTCCGCCGCCCACAACGCTAAACGCCAAGGGACCCCTGGCCACCTTCCCACTGCGTCCTGCGGCGTTGCGAACTCAGGCGCAGCATGAAAGCCAAGAGAGGTGGATGGTGGATGTCCAGTGCTGGAAAGGTGCAACTCTGGCCAAACACGGATCTGTCCTGATGGCGCTAAAAAACACCTTCCGGGCGGCACCGCCCGGCAAGCTGCAGGAAAGGGGCGTCCACAACAAGTGCTCGCGGCGGCTCCTGCGCCGGGTGCGAAGCACTAGCTGGCGCAGAAGTCCAGAGGGGCGGCGCGCGAGCTCGCGCCCCCGGGGGTTCAAAAAAGGGGCGGGAAAAGGGGGGGGAAGCTTCTGCGATGCTAGCGACGAATGCCCTGCTTGCCGCCGCCCGCTGGGGGTGGGGCCGCACCCGCCCAGGGCGGTGCTGACCCAGACCAGAGAAGAAGGCGCGGCGAGAGGCTGGGGACACCCCTGGGGCGGCACACCCTACGGGTGCTGGCCCAAGGGGGGCCAAAACGAAAGCTCAACGGGAGGCTGGGGGCGCACCTACGGGTGCCGACCCAAGAGGCCAAGAGAAAAGTTGGGCGCCAGCTAGCCGTCGCCGAGTTCCAAATTGGGCCACCTCCGCGCCCGCGCGCCGTCGCGGGCCGGAGGGGCTGTTCCGCCTCCCCGCTAGGCGGCGTGTGCCAGCCAGGTCTGTTGCGGCCTTCCCCCCAGGGAGGGCGGCGGAGGGCGCGGACGGCCCGGGCGGCTTAGTAGTCCAGGGGCTCGTTCCCGATCGCCCGCCGCGCCCAATGCACGTGCCCGGAGTAGCGACAGTTGATCAGCATCAGGTCGCGGTGGTAACTCATGAGTTGGAAGAGGTCCTCCCCGTGATCCACCGCCGCTCCTTCCGTCCACGTATGCCCACCGTACTCTGCGCCACCTCGGTGAGCCGCGCCGCCGCGTCTCCCGGGGGGACCCTCCCAACCGTGCCCGCGGCGCGGTTCGGTGGCCGCACGCTCGGCCGCCAGCGGGGGAGACCCAACTCCGAGGTCAAATGCTTCCACCTTGGCTCCGTCCGTGGATATCTCCCAGCTATCCTTCCTGCGGTCCGGGACCCAGTCGGCCACCAACCTCATCTCGGGCTGGTCCAGGTACTCACTGGCGCCGAAGCGGGCACCTTGGCTTGCCTCCGTCGCGCGCGGCGGGCGCGGGGGGACTGGGCCCGGCCGAAAACTCCGTCCACCTCAATGCTGTCCACCGCTGGTCCTCCTGCCCCGGGTTCTTTGGCCTGCCCGCCCGGGGCCTCTCCTGCCTCCGCCCGCCGGGGTTGAGCGCGGGCGCTCGCGGCTGCCTGGTCGGGAGGGGAGGGCGCCCTGGCGCTCCCACCTCTGCCCTTAACTGGTAGCCCCACTGCGTGTGGCTTCTACAACTCAACCTTTCCGCGGCGGTGGCCTGCCTCGCCACTGACAGACGCTGACCTTCGGCCGCGGGCCGGACGGGCGGGGCTTCCACCAGGGTCGCGGCTGCGCCCCCCCCCCCCCCTGCGCTTGAGGGGGAGGGGCCCGCCAGACCCCACGTGGGAAGTGGGGCGTTTCCGGCCGCCGCCCGTCGCCGACTCGCACTCAAGTGCCCGCCTGGATGTGCCGAGCGGTCAGCACCACCGCGGCCGCGTCGGTCGCGCCAAACTACTTGGCCGCTGCGCGCGCGCACGCGCGGGCTAGCGCGGCCGCAGAGATGCACAAGCCAGCGCCAAGCTCTTATCGTAATCGCCGCCGCACGAGGTTTGCAAAACAAGTTGCGGGTGGGTGGGTGGGATGTTTGCGCGAGCAGTGGAGTGGACAACTCACTGCGAACAGAAACTAATTGCACCACATAGAACGCACCACATAACATTGCACCGCGTACATTGCATTGCACTGGTTGCTGTACCATATAGATTGCACGGCACAGAGTGCACCGCATAGATTGCATCACATAGGTTCAATCGCATACGTTGGACCACATGGATTGCACCGCGCAGACTGCAATAACCTACTGCTTGCGGACCATGATGGCTAACATATGTATACATATACAGATCAGCAGATGCCAAACCGAACATACGATCAAGAAACATATCGCTTTAGAACTATGGGCCAGCTTGCCATACGTTCTCTCAACAAACCTGGGCCAATTTCTGTTGTTCGCGCTGCAGGGACAAACATGGTCAAGAAACTGGGACAGCTTTCAGGCAAGTTGGTGAAGAAACGCTGACCCAGCTTTTCGGGAGGAGGTTTCTTAATCAAATGCAAAGCTGTAGTTATATAGATATACTGATAAACGGATATGCTGCCTCCACCTCCCCCATCCATTTCGGGCGTGCAGAATGCGAGAGAGCAACCGCTACCCTCTCCAACTTCCCCTGGATATTGCGCGTGGGAGCGTCAGTGGGCAACCATTTGCCTCCGGGGCAGTGGTTGCTCTCTTTCTTGCTTTCTCTCTCTCTCTCTATCTCTCTTTCCCTCTCTCTCCCTCTTTCTCCCTCTCTCGCTTCCCACACACACACACACGCGCAACACAGAGCGGGCAATGGAAGGGAGCGAGCGGTTACCCTCACACTCTCCACGCACACGCGCAGAGGAGGGAAGGGAAGGGAAGAGTTGTTGCGCGTTCACTTTCTCTCTCTCTCTCTCTCTTCCTCTCTCTGTCTCTGTCTCTGTCTCTCTTTCTCTCTCTCTCTCCATCTGGCATATATCGAACGGGATCTATCATAGGCCGTAGAGAGGCGAAATATCGACACATAGAGAGATAAGCAAAATAGTGATAGGAAAAGAAACATACACATACATATATATATATATATATATATATATATGTATGTATATATAACAAAGAGAAAGCGAGGGAGAGAGAGAAAGAGAGAGAGAGAGAGAACAAAAAAAAAGTAAAGAAAGGACGAACGAACATCCACCAACAAAAACACGGGAACGTCCAGAAACCGAGTCGGTCCCTAGGAGGCCTAAGAGGGCGAAAACGAGGGAGGGGCACTGGTATCGGTACTGTGCGCCACCCCTGAGTAGAAGAAAGAAACGTCATAAGCATACACGTTCGACGGTCCGCGCGGATTTCGTGGATCTTCGCTGGATTCCCTCCCTGGCAGGCGGAGCGTGCCAGGAGCGGCGCCGGAGGCGACGCCAGGGGGCCCCAGCACAGATCCGACAAATTCTCGCGGACCGTTGAAAGTTTATGTTCGTACATTTTTTCTTATCACGTGTGGGCCCCTTCTGAGGTCCGTAGCCGACGCCGCCGACCGCCGCCGCCGCCGACGACGACGACGACGACGACGATAACGACGCCGACCGACAACGACGACGACCGACGACGACGACGACGACGCCGACCGACGACGACGACGACGATGCCGACCGACGACGCCGACCGACGACGACTACGACGACGACGACGACGCGGATCGACGAAGACGACGACGACGCCGACGTCGGGGCGCCGCAAAGCTCCCAGGGATATTTGTTCCCAGCGATCATCTCCGGCGCGGCGTAGCACGGGGAACCGCAGGCGGTCTGGAGCAGCTGCCCGTCCTGCCGGAGCCGGCGGGAGTCGCCGGGCGGAGCAGCGAGCGTCGGACGACGACGACGAGGACGGGGAAGATGACGACGAGGACGAAGACGAGGACGAGGACGACGAGGACAAGGACGAGGACGAGGAAGAGGGCGACGAAAAAGACGACGACGACGCCCACGACGACGACGACGACGACGACGACGACGACCACGACGACGATGACGAAGACGACGACGACGACGACGACGCCGACGACGACGACGACGACCATGACGACCACGCCGACGACGACGAGGACGACGACGACGAGGACGGCGAGCGTCGGACCACGCAGCTTCCAGGCCCACCTCTGGACGGGGGCGCTGAGGCAGGGAGCTCGCCCGCAGGAGCCCCGTGTGCGAAGGCATGTCTGGCACACCGGTTTGACGGGGGACCCTGCGGGAGAGCTCGCTCCAGGGGAGGGGGGGGGTTCCTGGCGGCTGCGCGCAAGAGTGACCCTGGGCAAGAGTGACCTTTGATGCGCGGCTTGCGGCGGCCGTGGGGAAGCCGAATCCAAGCGCGCACGCCACTGCAGGAGGGACCCCTGTGGACACAGCCCGAAGGTCACTGCGGCGAAAAGTCACTCTCACATACTCTTTCGCGTAGCCGATCTCGGCGGCGCTAAAGCTGCCCGAAGCTGGCCTGGCCTACACCCCTGTCTAGAATGAATAACACATCAAGCTAGGCATGGACTTCACTTCCAGCGTTTTAAACGGTAGTCTAGGTCCAGACATACGACAAGACTCCACAAAAAAACAATATGTAAGAACACGCCCAAGGTCCAGTCAACACTTTCGATTTTCGTAAAAACGAAATCTGCAGCCAGCGGGAGTCGTCGAAGGGCGGAACAGCGAGCGTCAGACGACGACGACGAGGACAAGGACGAGGATGACGACGACGAGGACGACGACGACGACGACGAGGACGAGGACGACGAAGACGACAACCACAACGACAACGACGACGACGACAACGAGAACGACGTCCACGACGACGAGGAGACTGGTGCGGCAGTTTGCGGAGTACCTCCTGGATTTTTCTGGAGGAGAACTGTTGGCAGACTTTTGAACGGTTGTCCCAGGGTCGAGGGGGGGGCGAGGAAGGTCGTTGGATGGTTTTTTTCCGAAAACCATCCAAGATACCCGCCCAAAACCTTCCACGAACCTTCCAACATGTAGTAGGTTCGCCCAATGCATTCAGAAAGCCTCCCCAACACCTCTAAAACAATATTCAAACAACCTTCCAACAACAAAATCTTCAAAAACATCTGCTGAGGGCTTCCCAAGGCAACCGTCCAAACACCTCAAACACCTTCAAACAACCTTGCAAAAAGCCTTCCCGTGGAAAATTGTTGAAAACCTTCCAGAGTGACACGAAATCCCCGAGGAATGTAGTTGGACGGATTCTTCCCGAAGATACCTTCGAATACCTTCTCCAGGAAGGATTTTAAAACGTTCTTTTGGAGGAAGCCTCCCCAAAGCGCTTGTCAAAGAGGGTTTTCGGGCAGACTTTTGAAGGGCACCTTCCAAACATATTACATCAACCTCCCTGATGAATGTTTTGGGGGAATGTTGGAACTTGTTAGGAAAGTGTTCCGGGGGCCTCTTCCAACTGGCCAAAAATCATCCTGGGGAAGGAATGTTGGAACGATTATTCCGGGGGAATATTTCCAAAGGACCTTCCCTGGGAAGGTTGCCGGGCGTTTTTTGGGAAGGCGCCCTCCGCGAAGCCTTCCCGAGGCAGGTTCGTGGAAGGTTTCTTCTGGAATTTCTTGTGAGAAAACCTCCAACAAAAACCTTCCTCGGGAAGTTCGTTGGAAGGTCCCCTTCCCCAAGCGGGTGCTTGACAAGTTCTTTGGAAGGTGCCCCGCAAAAGACCTGATCCAGACACCTTGCGGGGCAGGCCCGCGCGGGCGGGCTGCGCGACGCTTTCAAGCGGCCTCGCCCAACGAGGGCGCCCGAGCGGCCAGGGGGGGGCCGCGGCAGCGCCGCGGGCCAGCCTTCGGAGATGGAGGGAGGAGAGGAAGGGGGCCGAGATGCTGCAGACGACTGCAAGCGCGCGCGCGCTGCGGCGAGAAGAGCGCGCACCCCCGCGCGCTGCGCAAGTGAGCAACCGCCACAGGGCAAACGCGCGGCGCGCGCCCGCGGGGGTCCATGAGGCGGGACAGGCCTAGGCGGCCTCGTCCAACGAGGGCGCCCCAGCGGCCGCGGCAGCCGTGCGCAGGCTCAACGCCCTTGCGAAGTGACAAGAGTTTGGCGGGGCGGCCGCGAGCTCAACTGGCCAGTCAACGGGGTCAGCATCCACGAATGAAGCGACAGGGGCGTCGCGGGCGTCCGCGAAATTGGCGACGCGGGCCCTGGCGGAATCAGGGGGGGGCGGCAAGCACAGAGGGGGCGGCAGCACCTTGCAGGCAGCGCTCCGCACTGCAAGCTCGTCGCGCGCGACGGCGCCAGAAGACGCGCGGGACGTCGGTGGCAATGCAGAAGGCGGTCGCGCCTGAACTCCACGCGCAGGCGGGGGTCGCGGCAAGCCCCGCCAGCGACTTGGCGAGCGGCGCGCCCTACGCCGGAAGCAAATGGGCTCGCCGAGTTCGGGGGCCGCTCGGGCCGAAGGTCGATAGCGGATCGGCGGGGTCCAAGTACTGAAACACCAACGCAAATATCCTAACCACCGCTCTCTCCGAGCAAATGGCGCGCTGCGTCGGATGCGACGCGCGAGCCCCAGGTGCGGGGATGGAAAGAATTGCGTCGCCTGTCGGATCAAGGCGGTCGCTCGGTGGTGAGAGGTCACAGCGGCGAGCGCTCAACATATCGCCTGGCTTTACGCGCGCGGCGGACCCGGCCAGGAGGAGGGCGGCTATGGCGGGCCAGTCCCGTGGGAGGCACAACGCCACCATAGCGCGCAGCAGCGCTCATTGCAGCGGAAGCGAAAGGCTGGTTAGCGGGAACAACTTCCAACGCCCAGCCACATTTCACGCCCCGGTGAGCGAAGCCTCCCAGTGAGGGCGGCGCGCTTGGACGCCCAGGATCGCACGCATCAGCGTGCAATGCGGAAGACCGGCGTCGTGCTACCACGCCCCGAAGGTCGCGGGCGCCCTCGCGAGCAGGGTGCCGTCGTGATGCAGAAGGGTTGTCGATGTCAAAATCAAATGCTCAGCGCCCTACGTGTCAAATGAATCGAGCGCGCGAGTGCACCTGTCGTCGCCGGCGCGCGCGGGGGGCAAAGGGCCTCCGCTCTCCCGCCGAGGGCCTCGCAGGCTACCCCGGGGAGCGCAGGCTCGGGGTAAGCGGGCCGCGCTCCTGCTGACGCGTCGCGAGGGCCGCCGCTGGCGCCTCCCGGCCGGAAGGCGTGGCGCGAGCGGCAGCAGCCGCTGCGGCGGGGGCCCGCCCCAGCTTCCGAGCGCTGCGGGCACTAGCGACCCGAGGTTCCCCAGGTGGTGCCGGAGCATCCTCGGCGGGGCCCGCGCTGACAGCCCGCGACGTTCCCTGAGGCCCGAAGGTCAAAGGCCTCGGCCGATGCGCCGGTGCTCGGAGCGGCCCTCGATTGGCGGCCCACGGCGACCAGGATCAAGGCCCGAGGCCTGGAGAGCGCTCGCGCCGCCCGCGGCCAACAGCGCGCAGCGCCCCGAGACCCGCGACCGAGCGCGCGGCGGCGGGCGCTGCGGAGCGCGGACGCTCGACGAAGCTGATGGCGACCCGGGGCCTGGCAGGCGCCGCGGAACGCAGGCGCCCGGCGGGGCGACGCTCGCCCAGATGTGGGGCTCGGCCGTCCGATCGACACTCACTTGGCCCCGACAACGTCGCCATTTCTGGCCGTGCCCGCGCGCTCTGCCGCCTCGACTGCAGCTCCAGCGCTGCCGGCCGTGGCGGGCGCGTTCGGGGCTGCGCCGGCCGCGGCTGCAGCGGCGCTTCCAGCCGAAGAGCGCGCGGCGGGCGCGGCCCTTCTGACGCGTTCGGCAGCGCGAGATCGGGCGATGCGCAACGCAGCCTTCTGCTACTCGAACTCGGCCAAGAGCGACTGCATGCGCCCCGCCAGCTCTCTCCCGCGCTTGGGCCCCCAACCTCCGCGCCTTGCCCCAATTCAACCGCGTCGAGAGCGGCGTCGCAGGCATCGACCGAGGCACAGAGACGCGCCAAAGCGCGCCGTTCGACACGTGCGCGCCTCGCAACCGCGGCCGGTGAGCCAACGACCCGGCTGGTGCGCAGCGAATGACAAGTGAGCTCATCGGCTCGGGAGTCGGCGAGGTGGCCGGCGTGGGAGTCGGCGAGGTGGCTGGCGCGGGAGTCGGTGAGCTGGTCGGCGCGGGAGTCGGCGAGCTGGTCCGCGAGGGCGTCGGCGAGCTGGTCGGAGCGGGAGCCGACCATCTGGTCGGCGCGGGAGTCGACGAGCCACGCGGCGCGAGCGTCGGCGATCTGGTCGGCGCGGGGGCCGGCGAGCTGGACGGCGCGGGAGTCGGTGAGCTGGTCGGGCTGGCAGTCGCTTAGCTGGTCGCCGCGCGAGTCGGCGAGCTGTTCAGCGTGGGAATCGGCAGGACGGTCGGCGCAGGAGTCGGCGAAGCTGGGAGCCAGCGAGACGTCGCTGCGCTCTGCGCCGTGGCCCCGCGGAAGCACGGGCCCGCGTTGCGCCGCCCCTGCGGCGGCCGCGCGGGCAGCCCGCTCGCGGGCAGCACGCCCCATGACCGCTGCGCCCAACGAGCGCCTGGCAAGCAGGGCAGGCGCAGAGCTGGCGCGCGGCGCGACGCTGCAAGCGCAGGTGCAGCACCCTGGCAACGGTGGCGGAGTGCTGGCTCGAAGAGGCGGGGACTCCGCGGCCGCGTTGTTCCGGCGGCCCCCAGGTCGGCCTCCGCGCGGCCCCGCGCGCGTCGCAGGGCGGCAACAGGGATCGCGGGGGCCTGCTCCGCGCGACGTGGAGCAGCCCGCGATCCTGGGGCGCCGTAGCCGGCGCCCTCGTTCGGCCCGGCGTCTTGGGAAGCGCCTGGGGCGCTCCGGCGCTCCCCCGGCGCGAGGTGGATGCGAGCGCCGAGGGGCGCGTCGAAAGCCGACGCCCCGAGCGGCGACCCCGCTCGAGCGGTCCGCGTCGCCACGCATTTCCACTGCCGAGAGCCTCCTGTCCTGAGCGCGACGAGTAGCGCCACCGCGTGCAAGAGCGCCGGTGCCGATCGCGCCGCGCCCAGGCCCGAGGAATTTGTCGTCGCAGAGTGCCCGCCATTCGACTCATGGCGGTCGGGGTGGCAGGTCCTTGCCAGACGGCGAAACTGAGCGCTCACGCGCTCAATGGTCGCACCGTGCTGCAGATGCAGCAGCTCGAGCCCCGCGACAAGTAGGTGGTCTAGGGTTCCTCTTCCAACCCCCTTCTTCCCCTTCGGGGAGGGGTTTATCGCTGTTCCCTGTTAATATACACCCCCTCCCCCAAGCGACTGGGGACCAACCCGAGACAATGAGGGCCCCCCGCCACCATCCCTGGCAAAAACAACCATACAAAACTCACTCTGCCTCTTAATTCGGGGCATGCGCAACGAGCCCGATGCGGCCTCCCCCCACCATCCCTGTCAAAAAGCCATACAGAGTACACTTGGCTGCGGCGGCTGCGGCGGCTGCGGCGGGGGCAGCGGCCGCGGCGGCTGCGGCTGCGGCGGCGGCTATGCTGCGGCTCGGGCCAGGCTCGGGTGCTAAGTGTGTGCTGCTGGGGGGGCGGGTGGGAGTGAACGGGTTCCGCGGGTGGTTGGAGCGTTCAAAACGGCCCCGGCGAGGAAGCCAAAATCATTGATTTTATTAAGGTTTTGGCCTTATGTTGGCCTCCTGGAGGGGGGGGCACAATTAAGGACCCCTTCTTTTTTGATCGACAAGGTCCCAGGAGCGCTCCCAAGGCTCCCGGGGGCGCCCCAAGAGGGCCCAAAGAGGTGGCCAGGAGGCCTCCAAGAGGCGCCCAAGAGACCTCCAAGAGGCCCCAAGACGCCCCCCAGAGGCACCCAATACGCTCCAAGAGGCCCCGGCGAGAATGCCAAAATCATTGATTGTACGCAGGTTTGGGCCACAGTTTGGCTTCCTAGAGGGGGGGCGCTGATTAGGGAGACTCCAAGAGCGCCTGGGGGAGCCCAAGATGACCCCCAAGATGGCTCAATATATCCCAAGATGCCTCATGGTGGCTCCCACGATGCTGCAAGAGGCCCCAAGACCGCTCCAAGACGGCTCCGCCCAGGAGGCCCCGAAGAAGCCAAAATCCTCCCCAAACCTAAAGGAAATCAATGTTTTTGGCTCTCGCCTCTTCGCTTCCGATGGCCATCCGACGCCTCAAGGTGGCTCCAAGACGGCCCAAGACGGCCCCATGAGAAGCTCAAGAGAGCCCCAAGACGGCCCCAAGAGCGCCCAAGAGCGCCCCAAGAGGCGAGTTCCTGGGTTCCCGAGGGGCAACGCTAGTTAATGCCCCCCTCTCGTTTGATCGACGTCCTCCAAGATGGCCCCAAGAGCGCTCCCAAGGCCCCCGAGAGCGCTTCAAGAGGGCCCCAAAAGGCGCCCAGGAGGCCCCGGGAGGCCCCAACAGGCGCCCAAGAGGCCTTCAAGAGGCTCCCAAGAGAACCCCCAAGAGGCCCCAAGAAGCTTTCCGAGGCAACCAAGACGCTCTAAGAGGCGTCCGGGACCGCTGAGAGGCCCCCAAGACGCTCCAAGGGGCCTCCACTCGGGGACCCTTCCTCTGCGTGCTGCCCACTTCCCTGATCGAGGCAATTGCGCTGGGCATCGTTTCTGGATGGGCTGGTGGGGTTGCGCGAAGCGTCTACAATGTGGCAGTGCGACCACGTGGGTGGCGAGCCTCAACCGCGACGACCAGGCGACCCAGAAGACCCCCCAGCGAAGCTGGAGTCGGGCCGCTCGCCTCCAGGGGTGTATCAGGTGTACCGAGCCTAGACGGCACATTGGTTGCAGATCGCATGCATGAGTATGTACAACAGCACGCCGGCGTCGACAATGCGAGGGGCAAGGCGTAACCATCGTCGCCGGCTCCGGCTGCATGCGCAGGGATTCTCTGACAAACTACGCTTGGGTACAATTCAAAATAATATACCCCCTAAAACTTGTGATAAACATTATACAGAATGACGGCCGGCCGGTTTAATCCGAACAGTACCTCAACACTGCTTCTTTTCATGCTCGGCGATTGAAAGTGCTCTGCCCGATCGCGTGTCGGACGGCCTCCTCCTGACTCAAGGCCCCGCCGTGCATGCGCGTTGCTTTTGTCACCGTGTGCGCGTGCACTACCGAAGCCCACTGTAACCCGGGACGCCCTCTGCGGCGTCTCCCAGGGTCGAGGAGACGAGAAGTCCCGCTCTGGAAGACACTCTTGCGAGGCAGCGATTCGTTGGGCAGGGCGAGCAGTTCCCCATGGTAGCGCAGTTGCCTGGCGAGCAAATGCTGGCTTAAACATTGGTTTGCTCTGCGCCGGACCTCTGCGTTGCTAACGTGAGCAAGCATCGAATGTGCAATGTTAAATCTTACGTAGACACTGCGCTTGAAACGCGTCGATATTCACTCGGTCTGCTGTGCGCAGACGAAGTGTTTCGAGGCTGTAAGTGTGTTTTGACACAACGCACGCGATGAACAAATTTAACTTTCTGGCCCTACTTATGTTGGCGTGTCTCCGAACGGCTTGCAGCGCATCGAAAGACGCGCGGGCTTCACCTACGCGTCGGGCAACTGGTGCTCCTGTTTTCCCGTCGGCTCGGAGGAGGCTGCCCAGGTAGACCGTCGAGGTGACTGCATTGAGGGGCGTGCCCTGCGGCGCGTGGATGTCCACATTGCGCCGGATGCGCAAATGCACGGTCTTGTCCAAGTTGGGCTCCAGACCGTACATGGGAGCTCTGAAGATGAGCCTGTCCAGGCAGAACTGCGATCTTGCGATATCATTCGACGCCAGCGCCGCGTCGTCGCCGTGCGCCACGTCGGCGCGGAAGGCATCAGCGCGCGAGTGCCCAAACTGCGAGATGACGTCTTGATCGCCTTCCCCCACCAGTACGCTCAGCATGATGATGAACAAATACGGGCTCAGGGGACATCCCTGCGCGATGCCAGAGCACTGCGCGTGCCGGATACTGCAACCATGCTCGTCCTTCACCTCGCGCGTGCGACCGTCGCATATGGCAGCGATCATCTGGATGTACGGGTCGGTTAAGCCAAACCGGTCAAGGGCGATCAGCGGCGCGGAGGGGTCCACCCGGTCGAACGCCTTGGACCATACCAAGACAGCGGAGAGTCTGCTGTCTTTCCCGGCCCACGCCTTCTCGATGTGCCTGTGCATAATGAAGACGGCATCCCTGGCGCTCCGCTTTTTCCGAAACCCAAACTGACTCGGCCGAAGGCGCTCCTGGGCGCCACCATCTGCGATTCTGGCCAGCAGAAGCGCTGCCAAGATCTCGCAGCTAATCGCGAGCAGCGAGATGGGCCGGTAATTGGCCGGCAAAAACTCGCCCCCTTTCTTGTAGATTGCGCTGACCCGGCTGCGCCGCCACGTCTGCGGCATCTGCTTCTGCCGCCAGCAGTGGTTCAGCAGATCCAAGAGAACGGAACAAGCATCATCGCTTCCGCGAAGAACTTTCCAGAAGTCTGGCGGGACGTCGCCCGGTCCGGCTGCTTTCCCTAGTCCCCGCAAAACGGCCGCGAGAGAGGGGGCGGGGACCACTGCGCCTCTGCGAGGTAAGTTGCCATGGTCTCCGCTCTGTGCGCGCTGCCCACCAGGCGCCCTTGGCGTCTCTGTCTTCCTTGGGGCTTCGCCCCTCTCTCCTTGAACCGCCGGATACTGCGCGTGGTCGTCGACGCCTGGCGGGGCGGGCCCCGCCGCTGCCGCCTCGACAAATGAGCCAACAAATTGTTCGGCCACAGACGGCCGTTGCAGAGATGCCGGGTCCAATATCGGAGCGCGGCCAGTCGGCCCCTATTTTGGGACGTCTACGTCAAGAGTTGCCTGCGCGAGAAAATGATGCGAGGCGGATGCAAGAGAAAGGTCAGACGTCACCGATCGAACAAAGTGCTACCAGCACTCGTCCACGATGAGTTGGTCAATATCAGCAAACTTATTGCACGTTATTTCGCTCGTCGGGTCCGTGCCAAGGTCGCAGTGCGCCATCTTTTCAACCAGAGGTCTGTCCAGGAAAATGTTCGCAACTACTATGTTCAACGTGATGCGCTGCTCCACCAACAAAGAGACGAAACGGGGTCGAGTATCAGTCTCGGAGGGATCAGCTCGAACAGCGGCGGTTGCGTCGATCTTGGCGCGTGCCCCCCGCTCGGGAGCGCCCCCTTCTGGCCCGCCACCGACGACGCGAATCTCTCCCTGCGGGGCCGCGACGGCATCGCTGGAAGGGCGTGTGCCTACCAGCGGGGGCGGCGAAGGGCTTGGTCCCCGATGGGGCGGCCGGCAGGCCCTCGCGAGCGCGAGCGCAGCGCGACGCGGAGAAACTCGCCGCTGGAGCGGTCGAGAGCACCTCGACAGAGGCCGCCTCGCCACTCAAGTCGCCCCAGGCCGGCGCCCCCGGAGAGCGGTCCGAGCGGCGCCCGAGCGGGCCCGCGCCCGCGGCGGGGCTGCGATCCAGAACCTGCAAGGCAAATGGGCCCCGCAGACAGGTCGGGCACGCGGAAGCGCCGTCGGCAGCCGCTTCCACCTCGAATCGCTCGACGCGGCCCTCGCCAGAGTCAAGCAGCCAAGCAGGCTCGACGCGCGAGGGGGGACGAACGGGGCGATTGCGCGCGGGGTCGATCGCCCGGTGGACGTCGGTCGGGACGTAAGCCCGCCCATGTAAAGCCCGCCCCTCAGAATGTAGGGCGCGCAAATGCTCGACGCTTGCGGCGGGCCAGGGCTGCTGCTCCGACCGTGGGCGGCTGCGCCTAGTGCCATTGGCGAATCCAAGAGAACAGGGGTCCGAGTTTCGGGGTTACGGGTGCGTCAGCACTCGCACAGACTCTTGAACACTGTGGCTTCCAGGATCCTGACGTGGCGGGGCATGCGGAATTCCCACTTACAAGCCAAGCGAAAGCGCAATGCCTCCGACGGCTCGCGCACACTGATACAGCGCGGCGCGATGGGGAGCTCGAGGGAAGGGTGCCCCGTCTCGCGCGCAGCCGGGCCAGGTCGGCGCCCGGCGGGTACCCGCGGCTCAGGGCCATGAGCAGGCGGTGGTCGTGGAGACGAGTGCGCCAACCGCCGTGCTCGGACCGCCGCCGCAATTCTTGTGGCAGGTGCGAGCTGACGTCGTTGCGTCGTCGCGGCGGCGGGGGGCGGGCGGCGGGCAGGCGGCGGGCGGGCGGGCGGCTGGTGGATCGGGATTCGAATCGGACTCTCTCGTTGCAGCGGGATGCCGTTGAAGACTGGGTGTTGCTCTGGGGCGGAGGCTGTTGAGTGCTGGATTTCGCGTTGGAGACGTACGCCGTCGAGTGCTGGGCGTTGTGGTGAACGCGGAAATCCGGCGGACGGGCGGCGCGAGGCGGGTTGAGGAAACCTTGCGGAAA
Organism: Prorocentrum cordatum; assembly: GCA_963575745.1. NCBI lineage: Eukaryota > Dinophyceae > Prorocentrales > Prorocentraceae > Prorocentrum > Prorocentrum cordatum. Next base: position 961,902 of record CAUYUJ010000447.1, read on the forward strand.
CCTTCCGCAGGAAGATTTGTTATGTTTGGTTGTTGATCTACGAAAAAAAACTTCCAAAAACCTTCCTCTGGAAGATGTTAGACGGGCTTCTCGCAGGACGCCTTCCACAAAACCTCCGGGGGAAGGTCAATGGAAGGTTTTTTGGAGGAAACCCTCCAGCAAACCTTCCTCATGACGGTTTTTTGGACAGGTGTTTTGAAAGAAGCCTCCCGGAAACCTTCCAAAACCATTCCTCCAGAAGGTTTGTGTCTTCTTTTGGGGGCAGCCCTCCCAAAACCGTCCAGAGGAACATTGATGGAACGTCTTTGGGCGAAACCGCCCAAAAACTTCCCCAAAAAACCTCCCGGAATCTTCAGAGACTTTCCTCCGGAGGGCGTTTGGGCTGTTTTTTTCCAGCACGCCCTCCAAAAACCTTCCCTTGGAAGGCTTTTGGGGAGCTGTTTGGAGGGAGCATTCCTTCCATGAGCCTTCCTCTGGAAGGTTATTGGAGGGCTCTTTTGAAGGAGACCCTCCGAACACCGTCGTGGGCGCGGTTCCTGGAAGGCTTTCAAAAGAAAGCCTTCCAAACAACTTCCAAGAACCTGCTGGAGGAAGGTCAAAGAGAATTGGTTGGAAAGGTTCCCATGGGAGAAACCATCCGAAAACCTTCCTCAAGACAATTGTTGGAAGGCGCTTGAAGGAAACGCGGCGAAACCTTCCAACAACCTTCCCAATGAAGGCTTTTGGGAAGATTCTCCGGGAACCTTCCAAGAACCTTCCTCAGTAAGGCATTGCAAGTATTATAAAGGGAAAGCTCAGGAAGGCTGCGGGGGGGTTTCTTGAAGGAGACCTTATACACATCTTCCTCAAGAAAGTCCGTGGGAAGTCTTTCGAAGGCAACCCTCCAAAAACCTTCCCGGGTAAGATTGTTGGAAGGTCTGGTGAAAAAACCTTCCATCAACCAGGAGTAAAGCTTTGGAAGGACTCCGCCGGAAGAAACCATCCGAAAAATCTTCGCCCGGAAGGTTCTTTCCTTTCCGGGGAAACATCGCAAAAACCTTTCTCAGGGAGGTTTCTGAAATGTGTGTATCAGGAACCGATCCAAAAAGCGTCCCAAAACCTTCCCCCGGAAGGGTTTGGGGAGGTTTTCTGCAGGAAACCTTCCAAAAACCTTCCAAAAACCTCCCTCAGGAAGGTTTTCGGATGGATTTGTTTCGGAAGGGCCTTTTCAAAATCCTTCCTCAACAAGGTGTTCGGGTGTTTTTGTTGAGCGAGCCTTCGAAAAACCTTCCTCGGGGAAATGTCGGAATGTTCGCTTGAAAAGAGAACCGCCCGCAAATCTTCCAAAAACTCTCACCAAAAAAGTCTGGTTGGTTTCTTAGAAGAAACAATCTGGAAACCTTCCCGAGGGAGATTCATGGAATATTGCCAAAAGAAGAATTCTCAAAAACGTCCTCAGGAAGGCTTTTGTTGGAAAGTTCTTTGGAAGAAACCTTCCAAACGCTTTCCAAAAACCTTGCCCGGGAAAGTTGTCGGGCGTTTTTTTAAGGAAACCTTCCAACAACCTGCCTTGATAACGTCTCTGGAAGGGTAAGGTTTTTGGATAGTTGGTTTCTACGGAAACCCTCGGAAAACGTTCCTCAGGAAGGTTTTTGGTACTTCTTGTTGAGGAAACCCTCAACGACCCTTCCTGGGCTTTTTGTTTTGGCAAGCTGTTTGAAGGGGCCCTTCCAAAAACCTTCCAACAACCTTCCCGAAAAAGGTTGGAAAAATTCTTCCGGAAGAAATCTTCCAAAAATCTTGCTCCGGAAGGTTTTGGAAGGCCGGATTTAAACCTTCCTGAGGAAGGTTTCAGGAGGGGTTGGCCGAACTTCCGCGTCCAACTGACGACGACGACGAGGAAGACGATAACGACGAGGACATCAAGGACGGCGAAGACGAGGGCGACGAGGACGATGACGAAAATGACGACGACGAGGACAACCTCGGGCCTAATTGGCTGCGATCCATTGGGCCGTGTCGCGCGGGAGACCCTTCACGACCGGCCCCAATCGTGCAGGGCCGTGCCGAGAACGGGATCGTGTCCGGCTGTGCCGTGTGGGGACACTGGGGGAACAAGCAATGGCATAAACACGGGAACTCGTTTTTTCCTCCGGCGGATTTGACGGATCGTTGCTGGACCCCCCTCCTTGGCGCGCGGAGTGCGCCAGGGGCGGGACCGGAGGCGACGCCAGGGAGGCCCAGCGCAGATCCGCGGAATCCGCGTGGACCTCGGATTTGTAGTGTTTAATACCAGTGTTTGTTCCCCTAGACACAGCATGCGGGATCCTACCGCGCTGGAGGTCCCTATCGTGCGGAATGGTATCATGTGAAACTGTATCGTGTGGGGGTTGCCCTGTCTTGTGAAGCCTTAGTAAGAAGCCCGATGGTTATCTTAAGACACCTCGCTGGGGATGACTTGAATGCCTTCAAAAGGTTTCTAAGTACCCCCCCCGCGGATGCTCTGAAGATTCCAAGGCTGCCCTGGAGGTGCTCGCAACGTCATCTTCTGGTAGTCCGCGTTTTTCCCTTGGCGCTGCGATGCACTGTCTGCAACGGAGGCTCATCCTCAAGGGTTCCGCAACTGTCGTTGCGGCTCCGCCTACGCGAGCTCGCTCCACAGGCTACCTCTGAAAACGGTCCCCGAGGCCCGCAAGATGGGCCCAGGAGGCGCCCAAGACCACCTGCAAAAAGGCCCAAGAGCGGAATCACGAACTTTCATGTGGAGCTCCCCGCCCTAAGACTCCCAGACCGCTTCCAGGCCCTCAAGAAGCCTTTTAGAAGCTCCCGAGGTGCCCAAGATGCACCCCGAGGCTTCTGAGATGCCCCGAGACACTCCCAAGAGACCCGAAAAGGCCTCTCATAGGCCTCTTGTCAACGACCCAGACACGTCCGCGGGATCGCCCGATGACCTCTATGTCTATCGGAGCTCGGGGGGGAGATCGAAGTGAAACGATCCCCAAGCAGGAAATCGGTTTTGGTTTCGACTCGTGCCGAGCGTAACGCGCGGGCGGGGCGAGGCGAAGCTGCGCGAATTCCTGCACTGGCTGGGCCTAAATCGCGGCAACATGCATCGGGATCCAGGCGCCAGTGCGTGTGCGGGATTGTACCGCGGTTCTCCCGTGGTCCGTGGTTGCCCCGAGGTTCTCCCCATAATTTCCCGTGGCTGTCCCGAGGTTGTTCCGTGATTATCCCGTGATTGTCCAGTGGTTGCCCCGTGGTTGTCCCGTGGTTGTGCCGAGGTCGTTTCGCAATTGTCTAGCGATTGTCCCGTGGTTGTCACGTGGTTGTCCTGTGATCGTCCCGGGGGTGTTCTGAGGTCGTTCCGTGATTGTCCCGTGGTTGTCCCGTGGTGGTCACGTGGTTGTCCCATGGTGGTCCTGTGATTGTACAGATGTTGTTCGGTGATTGTCCGTGAATATACAGTTATATATATATATGTACAAATATACACACTTATATTTATATATACATATCATACACACGCATGTACGTATACGTGTATGTGTACGTACGAACAGATATTGATGCCGATGGGTAAAACAAACATGAAGCCGATATGTATAGCAATTATGGAGGGCGCGCCGCTGGATCTTCCCGGGGGGGGGGGCCCTCCACCCCCCTCGGTTCCCCGATCCGTCGTCGGGGACCCCCCCTCCCCCTCTTTCCCGATCCGTCGTCAGGGACCCCCTCCCCTTCCCCCCCTTTTCCCAGTCCGTCGTCGGGAGACCCCCCCCCCCCCCCCTTCCCTCCCTTTCACAAGGAGGCGGGGGGTCGGACCCCCCCCCCCTGCCCCCCTTGGCCGCCAAATTCGAGCCCCTTTTCGCCACAGCGCTCCCGAGCTCCGGAACCCGACCCCTACCACCCCTAACACTAAATAGCAAGTCCCTGTTACTAAACACTCTCTCCCCCAGGCGACTGCTAGCCAACCCAGAACTATGCGGGCACCCCCCACCATACCTGGTAAAAAACCATACAAAACCCACTCTGCCTCCAAATTCGGAGCATGCGCAGCCAACCCGATGCGGCCTCCCCCCATCATCCCTGTCAACAAATAATACAGACTACACTTGGCGGCGGCGGCGGCGGTGGCGGCGGCGGCAGGGGGGGCGGCGACGGCGGCGGCGGCGGCGGCGCGGCGGCGGCGGCAACGGGTGCGGGTGCGGCGGCGGCGGCGGTGGTGGCTGGCTGCGGCGGCGGCGGCGGCGGCTGCGGAGGCGGCGGCGGCTTGGCCACCAGTTGCTGCCCATCCAAAGACGACTGCTGAATATGCTGAGGCTCGGGCCAGACTCGGGTGCTACGTATGTGTTGGGTGGGCGGGTTGGGAGTGAGCGAAACGCTTGCGGGCGGGGAGGGGGTCTTGTCCTTACCCTTACCCCAACCCCTAACCCTAAACCAAAACCCTAACCCCAGCCCCTAAACAGTACTCACTACTCATTACGCACTACTCACTGCCCACTACTTACTACTCGCTACTCACTACTCACTGAGCACTATCCACTACCCACTATTCGCTACTCATTACTCACCACCCACTACTCACTACCCACTACTCACTACTCACTACTCACTACTCCCTACTCACTACTCACTGCTCACTATTTACTACTCGATACTAACTACCCACTACATAGTACTCACTACTCACCGAACATAACTCACGATCCACTCCTCACTATTCACAAATCACTACTCACTAGCCACTACTCACTACTCCAATTCACTACTCCCCACTTACTGCCCACAACTCACTACTCACTATCCACTACTCGCTACTCGCTACTCGCTATTCCCTGCAATTTACTCACTACTCACTACTCGCTACTCCCTACACCCTACTCGCTACACAGTACGCACTATTCACTACCCACTACTCATTACTCACTACGCACGACTCAGTACTCCCTACCCTACTCCCTACTCACTAGTCACTAGACGCTAGTCACTCCTGACTACTCTCTATTCACTACTCACTACTCACTGATCACGATTCACCACTCACTATTCACTGTTCTCTAATCGCTACTCACTACTCACCACCCACTACTAGCTACCCATTCCTCCCTTCTCACGACTCACTACTCACTACTCCCTACTCAATACTCACTATTCACTACTCACTACTCACTACTCGCTACTCCCTACTCGCTACAAACTACTCCCTACTCACTACTCACTACTGACTGCTCCCTCCTCACTACTCACTACTCAAAAGGCCCTACTCGCTACTCACTACACCCTAATCGCTACTCGCTACTCACTACCACTACTCACTACTCACTGCTAGCTGCTCACTACTCACTACTCACTACGCACTACTCACTACTCATGACTCACTACTCTCTACTACCTACTCTCTACTCGCTACGCACTACTCACTACTTACGACTCACTACACACGACTCATTTCTCACTACGCGCTATTCACTATGCACTACCCACTACCCACTACTCACTACTCATTACTCACCACCCACTACTCACCCCCCACTACCCACTACTCACTACTCCGTACTTTGCACTCCCCACTCAGTACTCACTACTCACTACGCACTACTCTCTACCCACTACTCGCTACTCACTACTCACTAATCAATACTCACCACGCACTATTCACTACTTTGCAACTCAATACTCAACACTCACTATTCACGACCCACTACTCCCCACCCCCTACCCCCGATGCCCTACTCGACTCGCTACTCACTACCCAGTACTCACTACTCACTACTCACTACGCACTACTCACTACTTACTACTTACTACACACCACATCCTACTCCGCACTCCCTACCCACCTTCTCCGGCGCAGAAAGGAGAAGCGGGAAAAGCCCCCTCCCCCCCTCCCCGCCCCCCTGTTCGGCGCAAAGGGGGGGATGGGGGGGGGTCCGACCCCCCCCCCTTCCAGCGCCAAGGGGGGAGGGGGGGTGCGTCCGGACCCCCCCCTCCCCTTCAAGGGGGGAAGGGGAAGGGGGGGGTTCGGAACCACCCCCCCATTAAGGGGGGGAGGGGGGGGGGGGATGTCGAAAATCTCACCACCCTTTTACAGGGGGAGGGGGGGGGTTCTGCGAGCACCCCCCCTTTTTAATTACAGGGTGATCCAGTGGCGCGCTTTCGCAATTATGGACATCAACGGGTAACAAGACCAATCGATAGAGATACCGACCGATAAGAGGTAGCGAAGTAAGTAGTTAGATGGGTGTCCCCTGGTTGTCCTGTGGATGTCCCGCGGTTGTCCCGCTTTTGCCCTGTGGTTGCTTCGCGGTTGTCCCGTGAACGTTCCGATGATGTCCCGAGGTTGTCCCGTCTGCAGATCGATATAGAGATTGTGAGATCGATGGAAGAATACATTGATCTATGTTTCGGTAAAGTGATCGGCTGGTAGATAAGTGACAGACAGATGGGGAGATCAAGGCCGATCTATTCAGTTCGCGAATCCGATCCGACCTCATTCGCAAACCGAAAGCTGCATCCCCTCCCTAAGCCTCATTAGCACCATAAAGGTGGTCCTAGATGTACCCTTGTTCGAGTGATGTCTCTGTGGATGTCTTTATTTGTTTGTTGTGTTTGTTGCTGCTCTCTCTCTATCTCCTCTCTTCTCCTCTCTCTCATTCTCTGTTTGTATTCATACACGCGTACATCGGAGTGGCTGTCTCTAGATGTGTGGAAGTGGCATTCCGCGATGCAGATTGGATTGTGATTTTTGAAAAATCATTCAAATTGATCCCCCTGTTCTATGCCCATTGCGTTCTCCTCCCTTGAAGTAACCCCCCACGCGGTGAAACCTTGTCTTCTATCACAGAAATGTTCCTACTCAATCCGCGTTGGCGGGCCACTGGCTACAACATCAGCTGCTCCTGCTGGATACTTAAGATTTACTCAGGGGTCGCGCTCTTGTCAAATACTTCCTCGCATTTCACTCAAGAGTCGTGCTCTCGCATGGTATTTCCGAACAACTTACTCAGGCGCACGCGCTCACTGCTCAGGAATCATGGTCCTGATTAGGGCTTCCTCCTCGCGATTAGAATCGCGCTCTCGCCGCTCGGGAACTGCACAACTGCACCCTCGCCCAAGGCATTTCTACACATTACGAAGGCATCGCGCTCTCGCCCCATTCAGGCCAGCATTATGTTTTTCAATCGAAGGGCGCCCTCGGCTATCGCATCCAGATTGAAGCCAGGGAGAATCAAATGGCTCAAACTGCCACCCTGGTCCCTAGACTCGAACAACTGCAACCACCTCATACTCTCTCAACAGATTCGGTCTCTCGCTACAGACATACTCGCGATGTACTCAAAAATCGCGCCATCGCCTGTGACTTTCACAGAATTTACTTCGGTGCCACGCCCTCACTGCTCAGGACTCGTGGTCTCGTTTGGGAGATCCTCTCAATCGAATAGGCGCCTGCGGCGGGCCGACCCACTCTTGTTCCTTTTAATAACCGGGTCGGCGCCTGCGGCGGGCGATTTTGCATGGCCTCTGCAGAACACCACTGCTGGGCGCGCCCCAGCCCTGGCGCCCCCTTGCTCTCGTCCGCAACTTCAGGAGACCATGCATACAATTCGTGACGTCGTCGCCGTCGTCACCGTCGCCGTCTTCGTCGCCGTCTGTCGCCGTTCGTCATCATCGTCGTCGTCGTCGTCGTCGTCGAGGTCGAGATCCCTCCCTCCCTCCCTCCCTCCCTCCTTCTCTCCCCGAGATCCGCAAGCGGCTGGCCAGGGCGCGCCCCAGGCAGCGGCAGGCGACTGCAGGTCGCCGATGGCAGAATAACCCCAAAATCCGAGAGCCATGCATGTTCAAAAAGTGGGGTCCAAATTTCGCCCATCCTAACGGATCAATCCCCCACTCGAGAGACATGATGTATGTGCAGGCCAGCTTGCAGAAACCACATGTTCATTCACCCAATGATAGATGCACGATCGCGCAGGAGTCAATATGCCTGGCCTTCTCTTACGGCTCCCCTTTACCTCCACATGTGCACTGAAGTATACTCTAGCATCTAGTACGTACCTCCACCGCTTAGGTAGCTATGCTTGGAATGTCATAGTACGTTTACCGGAAAAAACTCCCTGGCAAATTCAAGCCAGCTGCTCTGCGGTCGCCGCATTCCCCAATCCGATAAATTTAGAGGACATTCCGAGCGTTAGCCTCACTCTCGAACTTCCAGAAACTCTCACGCGGTGCGTAGACATAGACATAGAAACTCTCACGAGATCTGTTGTTCGAGTCACTTCGAAAAGGTATTATCAGCAGGAACATGTATGGACTGAGTGTTTCCGGCACGCTGAATCGGGCTCGTTTCTCGCGGGCACCCGCAGCTCCCGAGACCGACCTCACCCTCGTCCTGCTGTTCTCTCACCAGCAACTAAGGCTGACCTGCCCCTCATCCTGCCATTGTCTCACCAACCACTGGCGCTTGCAAGCCACATGGCCACTCCGGTGAGCCACATGCCCGCCTGTGGCCGCCCACGGAATCGCGGGGCCAAGTCGGCTCGTGGGGGCTAGAGGCGGTAATCTGCGTTTGCGTCGGCCAGGGGCCCATGGTTCGTCGAGGCTCGAAGCGGCAGCAGACATTGGCGCCGCCCCAGGGCCCACAGGCTGCGGGTGTAACCCAGAGGCTGGAACGCACGCTGCTGCATCCGAGTGGAGAACATGCGGAGGCCACGCGCTCGATACACGCGGGGAGGGCTGGTATGTCTGACCGGGGGCCGACCGCTGGAAAGACGCACGGTCAGTGTGTATCCACCTTCCTGGTAGGCGCGGGCTCGTGGGGGCTCGAGGCGGCAACCGGCGCTGGCGTTGCCTTGCGTCTCGTGAGGGACAAGGCTCGTACTTGGCTGAGGGCAGCGACCAGAAGCAATATCGCATAAATTCCATGTATCACAAACTTCGCGCTAACTCCCTCGGGTGGAAAGACTTCGTGGGGAATCTTGTTTTCCACCCGTGGTCTCTCAACACATTCCTGGCGATGGGGATCGCAACCGTTCTCTGGCCATGAAGGCTGGCAACCCGTCAAACCTGCGAAAGCTGCTCTCGGTCCATCTATTTTTACAACTTGCAAGTCGACATATGCCTGAGGAGGCTGAAGACCACGCCTTGAACGTGTTACTCAAGCCAAAGTCCACGATCTTCACATCCTGGTGCTGCAGGACTGTCACTTGTTTGCTGGAGCAGTTAACAACATACTGCTTCTGATGCGCTCCAGTGCGACACGATGTGCCCCTTGCTCGAAAGAGCGAGTTCATCGAAACAACACTTGGTACATAGCATGCCTGCGATGAGCTTCTGCTCGAATCACAACTGTCGAAGTGAATGTTCGCCACTCCAAGTCCCAACTTGTTTGCGAACGATACCGCTCGTATGCGCCGTCGCAGTCCTTGCTACCCCTGCACATCCCCCACATCCCTGGCCCACCAGAGCTCCTCCTCCCAGCCCCTCCTTTCTCCGCCCCGCCCGAGCTCCAACTCCACTTGCTTCACCCTCTGCTGCCACACCTACGGCATGTTCGTGTGGTACCGACTTCGGCATCGGTTTCCGACACTGCGGGGACCGTTCCACCTTGAACGATCGGCCGTTTCCGAAACTTCGGATCGTTCAACGTCGACCATCTCTGAGTCGCCGGCGCTATGCCTGAACGCCGGCGGCGGGGTCGCCACCGGTCGACGCGAAACCACGACGGTGGTACCAAAGGTCAGAGCAGAGGCAGCCGCGTCTCACAATGGCCAGGCAGAGTGCTAGCCCACCCAGCCGCCACAGCGCAGAGCAGCGACGATGATGGTGACGATGACTTGCCGTCGCTCCGACGTCCATTTTTTCGGTTTCGTACGTGTTTTTCTTCTGCACACGCGGGCCGAAGGGCCCACTCCCATCTCAAAGGTCAGAGCGGAGACAGCCGCGTCCAACGCAAACCTACAAAGCACCGTCCAAAGGTCTGAACGGAGACAGCCGCATCCAACGCAGGCCTACAAAGCACACATGTCGTGCCGAGTCGATACGTGACTGGGCTGGCTGATACGGACGCGCTGGCGCCTGCTCATCCCCTGGGCCCCGGTGGGGGCGGGGGGCGCGCCGGGACGTGCGGCGAAAACCGAAAACGCGCCTAGGGCTGACCCGGGCACCGTTTGCGCACATGTGCTCCCGAACAGTTTACGTTTTGTTCGTTTTGAACATGTCTCTTCCCCTCAACCGAGCGGCCGTGGACTAGGCCCTTGGGGGTCGTGGAATTCGCGAACAGATCGTGCCGAACCATTGGCGAACACCGTTTGTAATCATCCGAACACGAACGTATTTTTCACCCTTCCGAACGCATTATAGGCACGCCCAAGGCGACACACATCTAGCGTCGACTTCGCAATCACCGAAGGCTCACGACTCCACCCTCCATTGAAAGCCTGCCCAACATTTTCGACACAATGGGCAGCCTTCCTGAGGGCCCGACCCTGTGTAGCTTCGCGTAGTCCAGGGCGCGACACTCTCATCTAGTGATCACCGCAGGAGGGATGTGGTCAATTGAGCGGTAGTGGCGCATGCGATCGGGCTCACTGAGGCAGTAGGTGGAGCTCCCTGAGGGCCACATCTGTGAAAAGTGCGTGTATGGGTTTGGCGGGGCTCATCACTTTCTGGACATGCAGTGCAAGAAAAGTAGTAGCGGGTAAGGATTCGGGTCCAGGTTCGAATTCGGCTGCATTCCATCTTACTGAAGGCGTACATGTACGAACACAATGAATACACGGGAAATATGTGGGACGCTGGGATGGGCGACGTTCCTGTTAAACTGCAGACGGACACTTGAAAGCACATCAATTTTGTCGACGCACATTTTCCTACATGCGCATTTCCTTTCTGGCGCGTTCTTGGCGCATGAGTGTATGATTATGCGCGAAGTTGGGCGATATAGTACGAGGTGATTATGATGTAAACGAGCACGTGTATTGGCTGTGATGCGCCGCTGGTCGGTTCCTCCTTGGATGGCCCACATGCCGTGTTTGATGCATCACAGTGATACTGGGGTTCTTCAATAGGGCACATCTACCCCCTTACTGCGTGGACCCCAAAGTGCGGCATTGCCCTGTGGAAGTGAAAACTATGCGGTGTAAGCGATGCGGTATAAGTTATGTCGCGAAAGCTGCGCATGGTGAGCTGACGAGGTTGGAAGTATAATGTGGGAGTAATGCTGTGCAAGACATGTCGTGTAAGCTGGGCGGTGTGAGCTGCAGGTTTTAGCTATGGATTGTAAGCTATGCGATGTATGCTGCAGCGTGTAATTCATGCAAGTCAAGCTCTGTGGTGCAAGCTACGCAATTAAAACTATGTCCTGTAAGCTCACAAGATGGCGCGCCGACGGGGCGGCACGGGTTCCAACGTGGCGCGACCTCGGCCCCCCAAACACAGGGCGTCCGCGGGGCCCAGCGTGGCCCCAGCGCCGGCGGCAGCGCTGTCCGCAGCCCAGCGCCTCCCTGCTCAGCGCGCCGCCGCCGGCCCCGCGCCCCGCCGGCCCCGCGTTCCGGCCCGGCGCCGCCCCCAGCGCGGGGCCGAGGCCCAGCACCGCTCAATGCAGCCTGGCAGCGCGCCGTCTGGCCAGCAGCTGGGCGCTCAGCGCGCTTTGGAGGCCTCAGCTCTGGGCCGCGCCTGGCTGCGCCCCAGCTCCTCCCGGCGGCCGCGCCGTGGTCCCAGGCGGCGCCGGCGCCAACGCGGCGGCGGCCCGCCACGGCTGGGCTTGCGTTGCCGCGAAAGCCGCGTCTGCGGCGTGCCGTTGCAGCACGCTGCAGGCGTTGTTGCAGCGGCCGGATGACTGCGGAGCGCGCCGCGCTCCCCGCGGGCGCGACCTGCCGCGCGAGGGCCGCCGCGTCCTCGCCGAATCTCCTGCAGTCTTCCACGACGAACAGGATCATCGGCGCGCCGGGCCGTTCGGCGACGGCGGCGGCGGCCCCGGCCCGCATCGCCGCCCCGTTCGCCTGGGCATCCTGCGAGGTGGCGCTCGCGACCGCGAGGCCGATCAGGAGTGGCGCCGCGACGCCTGGGGCGTGGGCCACCAGATCCGCGCCTTAAGGCTCTGCGGCGACGTGCGGGGTAGGCAAGCCTCTCGGTGCACTGCGCAACCCGCGACATGCTGGCGGACGAATCACCCGCCGACTGGGCGGCCCAGGGCGTGCCGGCCCTTCGGGTCCAGCCGGGCACGGGCGGCCGCGTGGCGTAACTCGGCATGTCTCTCCAGCGACCAGGGCGCCCGCGACTCGGCGCGGGCGGCGGCGCGGCGCGACGTCGGCGCGCCCCCGAAGCGCGGGGCGCCCGCGAGGCGCCCCCCAAGCGGCACAAATCGCAACGTGGTGAGAACCCTCCGTGGCCAACTACGGCCCACCATCACTACGCCGAGCACCCGTATGGACGCGTAGGCAAACGCACCAAACGCGCGCAATAGCGTGTCAGAGGCAGCAAAGACACACCGAATAATAACCCCTGCGTACAAAGATCACCATGAAGGAGATACAGAAGAAATAGCCATGCATTCAAACGCGGTTTTGGAAGCAACTTCGCGTCCGATACACTCCCACAATCTGGGTGCGAACCTGCCCGTGCAATGCCCCCGGTGCATCCCTCTTGGGCAATCCAAGTGCCGTGCCTGCTGCGTCATGGCGGCCATCAAGCTATGGGAACAAACGCGTCAACCTCCGCTGCATCGCGGCGGCCGCGAGGCCTGGGGAAAAACGAATTCACCTTCAAAATGCGAGCGCGGCGCTGGTGACATTCCCGCAATCTGGGTGCGACCAGGCCCGTGGAAGACCCACTGGTGGCTCCCTCCCTCTGACTGGTCTAAATGGAATGTCTGCTACATCGCAATAATCATGTGGGCAAACATAAAAACGCGCATACCTCTACGACTTGAGTGGTCTGAATGCCGATGACTCTGGATTGGGCGCGGGGCCTGGAGTGATTGGGGACGTGTCTATGGCAGGTTGGGGCGGGCGCCTCCCCTTTTGAGTTCCCGTTCCGAAACAGGACAGGCAGCGCCTGGTCACGGGCCCAAGCGCGCGCACCTGCGAATGACGCGAGGCAGGTGAGAAGAGAAAGCCGGGGAAATCAATGGACCGGAACTCATGTGAAAAAAACAATTGTTTGCACACACAACACACACACATATACATATATATATATGTGTATACACATACATACAGAGAGAGAGAGAGAGAGAGAGAGAGAAAGAGAGAGAGAGAGAGGGAGAAAAAAAAGAGAGAGGCGAACAAGGGCACGCGGGCGCAGGATTGATAAGTGAGCGGGCGCTCGGGAAGTCCTTTCTTTCAGGCGCCCGCAAAATACAGGCCGGCCACCTGGGGTTTCTGCGACAGGCGCTAGCCACCCCGAAGGGATTCAGCGACGCGCGCAGGTGGTCAGCTGAACGGTGCGAAAAAATTGTGCCGTCGAAAGGACATGCCCTTGGCCGCCCGTCAGACACCGCATGTGGACCTTGCCATTGGTGCGTTCGCTGGAGCCTCCTATTGGGTCACGGAGCGTGCGGGCGCGCGCCGGGACGGGTGCGACGCGCGAGAGCAGGCCCTGCCACGGGGGCCTTCGGCGGAAATCCCGACGCGGGCCGCGACGCGCCTGATGGGTGCGCCGAAATGAGCGGCGGGGCGCATGTGGACGCAGCCACTGGGGTCTTCGGTGGAGCTTTCCACTATGACTGCCAAACGTGCAAGGCAGCCAAGCGCGACAAAGTCGAACGCTAGGAACGCGCAGTCTGCGTGTTCCTAGCGTTCCTAGATTTTTTGCCTTGGTGTCTCTGCCAGAGACACCAAGGCAAAAAATCCCCCATGGGTCCCATGGGGATCTTTGCGCTTCAAGGTAGCAGGGGAGAACGCGAGGGAGGAAGACAATTACGCATATTACGTGAGATTGTGGACAGAACTGGTTAGGTTTTCCACGCTTCTGGCGGACGGCCCAATTCCTCGGGCAATCGCGTTCGTCGCACAAGATGGAAGAAATTAGCGACTCGCGGCGGGGGAATGCGCAATCGCATGGTCGCGCTGCAGAGCCTCAGTTTTCGAAATTCGCGAAACAGAAGGACCGCTGAATGCTGGGCAAACATATCCGGCATTTGCAATGGAACGCGCCATGGCGCTGTCTGTCCGGGTTCCAACAACAACATGAAACACATTAGCACAGCAACTCACTCAAGGCACAATCGTTCTACATACACAATGTTCGCCTTTGGCGTTTTTTGTTTGTTTATTTGTATTGCTTCTACCTATATATATATTATATATATATATATATATATATATATATATATATATGTATATGAAAACATGTGTTGGCAATTGCCCGCGTGCTCGGATGCTTCGCAAATCCCCCTTGCTTGTTCGCGCGACGCTCTCCCAACGCAACTTCGCAGTGCGCCGAGGTGATTCATTTATCTCTAAACGGTTTGGATGCGCTCACAAGACGGTTCGGAAATTGAGCTCTGAGTGAGTATATGCATGTGTAATGACTTTTCCCCGGCCCAGCATGCTTCGGACTGATTCTCTCTGTCTTCATCTGGCGCATTTTGCGGAGGTTGTCCAGGCGCCAGCGGGGCGCGAACAACGAAGGCGACGTCCGCATGTGGACCCCGCCACTGGGGCCGTCGGTGGAGCGACTTATGCGGGCCGCGACACGAGCGATGGGGCGCGCCGAAGAGGGCGGCGGGGGCCGCGTTCCCACGCGGCGGGGCGCCGAGAAGGTGCCGGCCCCTGAACTGCTGCAGCGCGTTGGCCATGGGACCTGCGGTTTGCGCGGCAATCGAGAGAAGGGCGCCGCGCAATATTTTCCACGACGCGGCGCTGGAACGGCCGCGGGATTGCCCTCAAAACAGCGGGTGGGATCGCATTGGCTGAAGTGCCGCTCACCTTCATCGGGTTGACAAGGAACTGCTCGCAGAACGACCTGCAGATCGCGCTCTCGTCGTTGATGTGGTGGCCAAAGTCGGCCCAGCGTAACCTCGCTGGCTGGCAGATCGCGTGAATGCTCGCGGTTGTCTTCCTGTGGCGGCACCCCATCTTCGGACGCGGCCGCGGCGGCTGGCGGGCGGCCGCGGACGCGGGCCTCTGCGGCTCAGCGCCCCTGCCGAGGGCCGCGCTCCCCTGCGCGGCGGTGGCCTCGCGGGCTGGCCTCCTCGGCCGTGGGCCGTGCCCGCAGGCGGCCTCCGCGAGGCCCGCGAAGGCGAGGCGGGCCGCCGCGGCGCCGGCCTCCGCGCGAGCTGGCCTCCTCGGCGCGTGG
Organism: Prorocentrum cordatum; assembly: GCA_963575745.1. Lineage (NCBI taxonomy): Eukaryota > Dinophyceae > Prorocentrales > Prorocentraceae > Prorocentrum > Prorocentrum cordatum. The sequence continues at coordinate 977,172 of CAUYUJ010000447.1, forward strand.
GTTCTCGCGGCAGTGGCGGCGCCTGGCACGCCGCTGGCTTTCTCGGCCGCCTGGGGGGCCGCGCCCTCGCACTTCCCTGTCTCGGCGCTCTGGGCCTGGCGCCGTCCGCGCGGTGGCCTCCTGCCGTGGCCACGCCGAGGCGTCTCGCCAGGGTGAGTCGGCATCCTCCTCAGCCCCCCCTTCCTCGCGGGCTCGCCCTCGGGCCCCCTGGCCCGCTGGCCTCGCCAGGGCGGTGACGCCAAGCGGCGCCCCGCCGCGCTCATGGCCGCCAGCGGCAGCCGCGTGGCTGCCTCTCTCCGCTGTTGCAGCCTCCTGCCTCGCAGCTCAGGCCACTGCCGCCCCGTCCTCCGGGCGCAGCCGCATGGGCCGCGGACCTGTACCCGCCCGCGCTCCAGGCTCTGGCGCGCCTCCTGTAGCCCCTCCTGCGCTTGCGGCGGCGGCGGCCCATTTGCCTCTTCCTCCTCGAGCCTTCCTGGGCCCCTCTCTGCTCCCCCCAGCCTCTTCCTCCGCGCAGCGCCGTCTGCCTCCTGCTTCTCCTCGTCCTCCTCGCCCTCCTCTTGTTGGCGCTGGTCGTCGTCGCGGTCGCATCGCCGGCAGCGTTGCCGCTGGTTTTGGGGCGGACGGGGGCCGGGGCGCGGGGCCCACGGGCTGGCGCGCGGCTGCCCCGCCCCACGCCCGGGAGGCGGCGCCCGCAGGCGGGTGCCCGGCAGCCCCGCCCCCTCCCGCCCCCGCTCCGCTTCTCATTCCTCCTCGTCGCAAGGCCTCCTTCCTGCCCGCGCCAGCAGTGCTCGTCGCTCTCCGCTGCCCTGCTCGCTTTCTTGCTCTCTAGCTATGAGTTTGCCCGGGGTCTGGGCGCGGGGCCCGCGGGCGGGCGCGCGGCGGCCCCGCTGCGCGCCCGGGAGGCGGGCCCGTGAGCGGGTGAGCGGCAGCCCCGTTCCACCTCCCGCCCCGTTGCTGCTGGTCGCAGTGGTGTTGCTGCTGGTCCCTGCGGTGGTGGGGCTGTCGTTGGTCGTGCTGGTGGCTGCGCTGGTTGTCGGAGCGCGGCTGCGGCAGTCCTCGGGGCGGGAGCCCGGGCGTGGGGCCCGAAGGCGGGCGCGCGGCAGCGCGGCAGCCCCGTCCCACCTCCCGCCGCCGCTCCACTCTGGGCTCCTTGCCCCGCGGGCTGCTGCTGGTAGTGGTTGCGGTGGTTGTGGTGCTGGCGGTGGCGCTGCTGGCCTGCGTCGTGGACGTAGCTGCGGCTCTGCTGGTCGGAGTCATGGTGGTGTTGGTGTGGGCATTGGTGTAGGCGCTGCTGGTCGACGTCGTCGCCGTGTTGGTGCTGCTGCTGGACGCTGTCGCGGTGCTGCTGGTCCTGCCAGTGGTGTTGTTGTTGGTCCCTGTGGTGGCGGGGCTGTCGTTGGTCGCGCTGGTGGCCGCGCTGGTTGTCAGAGTGGTGGCGGCGGCAGCCCTCGGGGCGGGGGCCCAAGCGCGGGGCCCGCAGGCGGGCGCGCGGCGGCCCCGCCCCACACCCGGGAAGTGAGGCCCGTAGGCGGGTGCGCGGCAGCCTGCAGGCTGCGGCCGGTAATGTCTGTGGTGATTGTGGTGCTGGCGGTGGCGCTGCTGGCCTGCGTCGTGGACGTAGCTGCGCTTCTGCTGGTCGGGGGCTTGGTGGTGCTGCTGTGGGTGTTGGTGTAGGCGCGGCTGGTCGTCGTTGTCGTCGTTGTCGCGGTGGCGTTGCTGATTGCAGTCGTGGCCGTCGTCGCGGCGCTGCTGGTCGCGGTCGGGGGGGTGCTGCTGGCCTCTGTCGTGGTGGCGCTGCTGGTAGTGGCGTTGCTGGTCGTTGTCGTGGTAGGGCCGCTGTTGGCCGTTGTCGTTTGCGTAGCCGTGGGGGTCAGAGTTTGGTGATTTCCATAGAATGGAGGACACCGAGGAAGTTGGGGGGTCATTTCGCTCCACCATCCAACTTCTTGGCATGCGAACGACATGCAATATTCATGCGTTGTTCGTTGCAACTTGCATGTCTGTCTTGGAAGCAGCATGACATGACCCACGTTTGCCTGCGATTCGCATGTGCTGCGCGCGTGCGAGCCACCCGCTTCTATTTGCAACTGCGGCGCGCCTGCTACGAGACGCAGCGTTTCGCTCTTTGAGTTCGGGGCAACGTCTCGTTGAGAATCGGCGCGCGCCGCCCCCTCGCTCGACGCCTCTGCCGCCAACGGCGATAAGGGGCATGATTGTCGATGCGCCGCTCGCTGGCGCGACCCTTGGCTTCGGCGCCCGCCCCGAATGACAGCGGCATTGGCGCATCGATTGCGGGGGCTTCCTCTCGAGACTCTCGAGGGGGCTCAAGGGAGACAGGAGACCAAGAGCACCCCCACGAAGGCCTTGGGGGTCCGGGGGGGGAGTCGTGGGGGGCCGCGCGCGATGGCGCCTTCGCCTGGGGTGGCGCGCCGCCGCGGGGAGCCGCTGGGCCTGCGCGCGCTGGCGCCGCCGCTGCTTGGGGGCTTCGCTTCGCGCGCCGACGCCTTAGGCACAGGGAGTGCCGGAGGCGAGGGGTGGCGCCGGAAGGGGAGGCCGCAGTCAGTGAGCGGGGGCGCTCGCACAGGCGGGCCACGCCGAGACCAAGGCAGAGGAGGAGGAGGAGGAGGAGGAGGAGGAGGAGGAGGAGGAGGAGGAGGAGGAGGAGGAGAAGGAGGGGCAGCACGCGAGTCGCAGCACACGGAACCAGCAGCACCCTCAGCAGCACCACGAGGACACCGCAGACCGCTCCCAGCAGACCCTGGCCCACCACCGGGCTTATGGGAGGTGGCTGGCGCACGTCGCCGTTCATCGGAGGCCGGCTTGAGAGGGACGGGCCGGTCCAGAATAGGGGTGCAGGAGTTGAGGGCTGCGCCGCCCATGAGGTTTGCAAGTGAGTCGTTCGGTCCCCTCTGTTTTCGGCCGGCTGCCGAGGAGGTGTTTGCGAGTGGCACGCGGCAGCCGCGCGAGGGGCAGCTGGCAGCAGGAGGGCCGTGGAGGAGAACGGGACCCAGCGAGGCTGAGGAGGACGTGGCCGAGGGCGAGGCGAGAAGTGATGGGGGGAGGGCAGGGGAGACGCACCAGCGCCAGCAGGAGCAACCACGGGCTGCAGCACCAGCCTTCGCACGCAGGCGCCTACGCCGAAGCCGCCGCAGAGCCGCGCGGTTGCAGGAGGATGCTAGTTTCGAGGCAGCGGTGGCTGAGCATGGCGCTCTGATGGAGTTGAGCGCGGCCTCCGAGCGGCGGCGACGCTTTCTCACCGAGCGGTTCGAGAAGCGTCGGCTGCAGGCCGCTTTTCACCAGAAGCTGCTGCATACCACGGGGGCCGAGGAGACGCCGCAACGGCCGCCGCAGCAGCAGCAGCAGCAGCAACAACCGCCACAGCCACAACAACACCACCAGAGAGAGCAGCAGCGCGGCGTGCCCACCATGCAACCGCGTCACGCCCAACCACCGCCACGACCGCACATAAAGGCACAGGCTGACAAGGAGATGGCGCGAGCGAGGGTACTCGGGGAGCACACCTGCCACGGCCCCGCGCCGCGCACAACAACGCCAGCGCACCGACCAGCACCACAGCGACCAACAGCAGAACGACGAGCAACAGCGACAACATCAACACCACCACGACAACGACCAGCAGACCAGCGCGACAGCGACCAACACAGCAGCAGCAGCAGCGGCAGCAGCAGCAGCAGCAGCAGCAGCAGCTGCAGCAGCAGCTGCAGCAGCAGCAGCAGCAGCACACAGCACCACAACGACCAGCACCACAGCGACCAACACCAACGACCAGCAGCACAGCACGCACCAAACGACCAGCGCCACAGCACGCAGCCATCGACCAGCACCACAGTGACGATCGACCGCACAAGCACCATGCACAGAAGCGAGAAAATCAACTGTGGACAATTTCATTTGGATCACCTGGGGGGCGGGGCCGCCGGCCCCCCACCAGGTCTGAAGGAAAAGCGGGCCCCAGGACCAGGCGGGGCAGGGGAGGCAGGGACCCCGGGGCCGCCCGCCGGAGACAGGAGGAGGACAGCACCACAGCACGCAGCCAACGACTGCGGACGGCAGCCCCCTGGCAGCAGCAGCAGCAGCAGCAGCAGCAAAAGCAGCAGCACAAGCAGCAGCAGCGGCAGCCAGCAGGGCCCTCCGCCACCCCAGACGGCCATTCCAGCCGTCTGGCCGCCAGCCCTCCAGCCCCTTCCGAAGGAGGGGGCCGGCGTCAGCTGCTGCCCGTGCCCCCCAGGGGAAGAGCCCCATTCCCACGGTAGGACTCCCCTGGGGCCAGTTCCCAATCGGGGTTCGCGCGGCTCCGCTGCGGCCCCCGGTGGCGCCCCGGCTTGCGCAGCAAGCCCACAGGAGCAACGCGACAGCATGTTTGACCACAAGAGGCGGTACGACTCCCAACAAGGGCGCCGCGAGCAGCAGCACAACGACGACGACAAGCAGCAACATCCGCAGCAACACCACCACCACGACAACCATCACCAGCGGCAGCGTCGCCATTGCGACCAGCTGCAGCGGCACCACCACGACGACCAGCAGCAGCAGCAGCAGCAGCAGCAGCACCACCACCACCACCACCACCGCCACCACCAGCAGCAGCAGCAGCAGCAGCAGGAGCAGCAGCAGCAGCAGGGCAACCACCACAACGACCAGCACCACAGCGACCAACACCAACGACAAGCAACATAGCACGCACCAAACGACCAGCGCCACAGCACGCACCCAACGACCAGCACCACAGTGACGACCAGCACCACCACAGCACCACAGCACGCAGCCAACGACTGCGGACGGCAGCCCCCCGGCAGCAGCAGCAGCAGCAGCAGCAGAAGCAGCAGCAAAAGCAGCAGCAAAAGCAGCAGCAGCAGCGGCAGCCAGCAGGGCCCTCCGCCGCCCCAGACGGCCATTCCAGCCGTCTGGCCGCCAGCCCTCCAGCCCCTTCCGAGGGAGGGGGCTGGCGTCAGCTGCAGCCCGTGCCCCCCAGGGGAAGAGCCCCATTCCCACGGTAGGACTCCCCTGGGGCCAGCTCCCCATCGGGGTTCGCGCGGCTCCGCTGCGGCCCCTGGCGGCGCCCCGGCTTGTGCAGTAAGCCCACAGGAGCAACGCGACAACATGTTCGACCACAAGAGGCGGCACGACTCCCAACAGCGGCGCCGCGAGCAGCAGCACAACGACGACGACAAGCAGCAACATCAGCAGCAACACCACCACCACGACAACCATCACCAGCGGCAGCGTCGCCACTGCGACCAGCTGCAGCGGCACCACCACGACGACCACCAGCAGCAGCAGCAGCAGCAGCCGCAGCAGCAGCAGCAGCAGCAGCAGCAACAGCACCACCACCACCACCGCTACCACGACCAGCAGCAGCAGCAGCAGCAGCAGCAGCAGCAGCAGCAGCAGCAGCAGCAGCAGCAGCAGCAGCATGGCAACCGCCACAACGACACCCTGCGACACCGACCAGCAGAAACATCAACGCCACCGCAAACACAGCGACCAGCAGCAGCACCGCGACAGCGACCGACAGCGCCGCCACCAGCACCAGCGCCAGCACAAGCACCGCCACCACCACGACAGGAGCAGCGCGCACTGGCGAGGAGTCCGCGGGAGGCGCTCTACGGCTACCGCGGACAACGGGTCGGCGAAGCCAGCCACCCAGGCCCCCCCGGGCCGGCCGACGAGCCGCCGGGTACGCCAGAACGCAGATCGGGAGAGTCTGCCCCGATACCAGCGCTCGCGGAGACGCCGCCGCACATGCTGTCGGCGCCGGAAAGGTTTGCCACGCCAGACTCGCGAGCGGGCGCGCGGTCGGCCTCACCACCGCCACCGCCACCGCAGCTGAACCACTTCGCCAGCATTTTCGGCGCCTGGCCGGCAGCGCCCCCTGAACCAGAGGGAAGGCGGTGGGACTTCTCGGGCCTCTCCCTGCCGCCAGCAGGGCGCGAGGCGGCCGAGGAGCAGCGACAGCCGCCGCAGCAACAGCAGGGGCCAGACCGGCCAGACAGGGAGGAATGCGCCATCTGCCAGACGCCGCTCGAAGGGGACACCGTGACGTGGCCAGCTTGCGGCCATGTCCCCCGCCGCTTCCACGCAGCGCGCGCAGCGAGGCATCGGCCGACACGGGCGGGCCTGGCCCACTTGCACCACACAGGTGACGCATCCCGCGCCGAAAGGTCGCCATGCCCCCTTTGCAACAGCCCGTGGGGGGACTCGCCAGGTGGCGTGGCGGCGCTCGCGGACTTCGTGGAATCCCTGAACGCTTCTGGAGACTACCCCACCCGAGGGTGCAGGTGCTCACGCTGCCGAGTCGCGGCCGGCCCGCCAAGTGAGGAGGAGGCGGACCCTTGCGCAGGAGGACCCCTTGAGCAGCCAGGAGGGCCCGCGCCGCGCGCCATCGCAGTCTGCCCGCGACATTTCCAACCCCTGCGGTGGCGGCACTCTCGCGGGCCCCGCGGGCTGGCGGGCAGCTGGGAATGCCGCGCCTGCGACGTGGCCCCCCTGGGTAGCGACGTCTCGCCGCCGCAGGGCGCGAGACCGCCGCGCTGCCCATGCGGACGGCCAGGGCCAATCGAGTGGGTCGCCAGGGCCGCCAGGGCCACAGGAGGGTCGTGGAGATGGCACGGGGCCTGGCGAGGGCTGCGCCGCCACGCCGCTTCCGGAGCCAGTGGTCGCTGCCCCTCCGTCGCCGCCCGCGATAACAGCAGACGCAGGAGATCCTCGACTGGCGCGCCCCGAGCAGGCGCCCACCGCCGCAGAGCAACGGCAGCCTGGCCGCTTCGCCGGGTGGCCTCCCCTGGCGGGCCCACTACGAGAACGAACCAACTCACGCGTGTACGTGCCCTTGCTGTTAGCAGCGGCGGGCTGCTTGACCAGCAGGAGGCGGCGGGATGGAGCACGCACCCGCTCACGCACGACTGGTGGCAGCCGACAGTGGAGGCCTTGCAGCAAGCGGACCCCGTGCCAGCCGAGACCTTCGCCCAAGGGCTGGAGTTCGCAGGGGCCAGCCCAGGGGCGATATATGCCGTGATCGCCGCTGGGGGCGGAGCACGCCCTGGACACGTGCACCTGCCGCCTGTGGTCAGAGCGCTGGCGGACAGCGCTGGCTACATCGACAACCTCGCCCAGGACCTCTTGCTCGAGCTCTTCGGGGGGGTCGTGCTGGCGCGGGGGGTCGACCGGCGCGCAGACGAGCTCCGCGACCCGGCCAGGTGGGCCGCAGCCGCGCCGCGCCCGCCGAGGCCGCCACCAGCGGCGCCAGCAGGACCGCAGCCCAGCGACGACGCCAGCGGAAGGGGGCCCAGGAGAAGGCAGAGGCCGAGGAGGCAGAGGAGGAAGAGGCGCCAGAGGAAGCAGAGGGCGAGGCGCTAGAGGGGGCCGAAGAGGAAGAGGCACCAGAGGAGGGGGAGGAGGGGGAGGAGGCAGCTCGAGCAGCAGCACCGCCAGCGAGAGCGAGGAGGACACTGAGCACAGCGCCTCCAGCAACTCTGGCCCCGCGCTGCCCGCGCCGCTGGCCCAGCCCCGCCGAGACGGGGGCGCGGGACGAACTGCTCCTCCCCGGGCGCCCCTGGGGCGCCGCCCCGCCCACGCCCGCGCTCGCTTGACGGCGGCAGAGAGGGGGGCGCTGGACGCGACAGACGCAGCATCTGTGCTCCGGGCCCGCGTGCCAACCCTCCAACGGGCGCCGGCGTTCGTGCGGGGGCCGCTCCGCAACGCCTTGCGCAAAGCTTTGGAGCTGATCCGAGAGGGCGAAGCAGACGAGACAGGAGCAGCGAGAGGGTGGAAGCTGTTCCTCCTGCTCCCACGACTGCTCTTGCGGAGAGAGGCGGGGCAGCAAAGGATCCCCAAGGAGCATCTCCTGGAGAGGTTCACCCGCTTCGAGGCTGGAGACTGGGCGCAGCTTCTGACAGAAGCACAGCCGGGCCCGCCGCGCAGGCCGCCCGAGCGAGACGCGAACGGGCAGAGCAGGGCGCCCGAGGCACGACGGGGCCGGGCGCCAGACGAAAACGAGGAGCTCCGCAGCCGTTGCGAGAGGGCCCGCGAGCTGATCCGCCTCGGCGAGGTCTCGGCGGCGCGGCAAGCGCTGACAGCGAGCGCGGTGGCACCGGGCACACAGGCCACTCTGGACGAACTCAGGGACCCAGCACGCCGCCTGCAGCAGCCGAGAGAGCAGCTCAGCGAGCGAGCCGCCCGCGCGCCGCCGCAAGGCCTCGCCAGCCTGGAACCAGACCGCCTCCTCACGAACGTGCGCAGGAGTCGCCGGGGCGCTGCGCCGGGCCCCTCAGGGATGACGGGAGAACACTTGCAGACGCTGCTGGACGACGAGCACTGCTGCGACCTCCTGCACCACGCTGCCACGCTCCTTGCGAGGGCGGAAATCCCTTGCCCCGTGGCAGAGGCCCTCCGGCTCGGCCGCCTCACGGCGCTGCGCCAGAGCAACGGGAGGGTGCGAGGCATCGTGACTGGCGACGTCTTCAGGCGGCTGGTAGCCCGCACACTGGCGCAGCAAGTGGGCGAAGAGGTCGAGCAGGCGACGGCTCCCTTCCAGTTCGCACTCTCGACCCGGGCAGGCACGGTATGCGTGGCGCACCTCGTGCAGACTCTCACCCAGGGTGACCTGGCTGCCACGGTGGTTTCCATAGACGGAATCGGGGGAGTCGACCTCATGTCCAGAAACTCGATGCTCGAAGGATTAGCAAACCTGGCCAGGGGTAGCGCACTGCTTCCCTTCTGCCGCCTCTTCTACGGGGAAAGGTCGCAGTACTGGTGGCACGACGACGCGGGACAAGGGCGCGCGATCGACCAGGCGGAAGGAGGAGAGCAAGGAGACCCGCCCATGCCAGCCCTGTTTGCCTTGGGACAACACCCCGCCCTGCAACAGGTCCAAGGCATACTCCGGCCCGGGGAGCGCATCTTCGCCTTCCTTGACGACGTGTACTTGGTCACCACGCCAGACAGAGCGAGGTTCCTCTTCAACGCCGTGCGGGACGCCCTCCAAGCGCACTGCGGCATCAGCGTGAACATGGGGAAGACGCGAGTCTGGAACAGGGGAGGGCAGGAGCCACTTGGCATCCGAGAGCTGGGCTCAGCAGCAGACCGGGTGTGGGTAGGAGGAGCAGACACCCCGCCGGAAGCCCAGGGCTTGGTCGTTCTGGGGGCCCCGATAGGCCACGGAGCTTTCGTCGCCCAACACCTGGAGGCCATCCTGGAAGAACACCGCCGCTTGCTCGCGAGGATACCACACGTCGGGGACCTGCAATCCTCGTGGCTCCTGCTCAGCATGTGCGCCAACCCCTGGGCCAACTTCTTCCTGAGGGCGCTGGCTCCCGAGGACACGGCCGCCTTCGCCGCAGCGCACGACGACAACCTGGCCAACGCGCTCGCCGACTTGCTGGAACCCCCGCAAGAAGCTGTCGCAGAAGGCACGTCAGCGCGCCAACGCTGCCAACTGCCGCTTTGCATGGGAGGGCTCGGCTTGCGAAGCGCGTCCAGGACGGCGCCGGCGGCCTGGTGGGCTTCCTGGGCAGACTGCGCGCAGATGCTCCGCGAACGCTGCCCCGAGCTCACAAACCAGATCTGCGCAGCACTGAGCGAGCTGGACCGGGGCCCGCTGCCGGCCGCTCCCGGGTGCTTACAACAAGCCAACAGGGCAAAGGAGCACCTCTCGGCACACGGCTTCGCCGCGCCCAACTGGCACGACCTTGCGCAGGGCGCCCGGCCACCGCCGACGCACGAACGGGAGCACGGCGAATGGGCGCACGGCTGGCAGTTCTGGGCCGCCAGAGTCTTGGAGAACACAGCCCGACAGCAGCTCCTCAACGCCTCCACGCCACCGGACCGCGCCCTCCTCCGGTCACAGAGCGGGCCGTGCGCGGGGCGAGCCTTCACCGCGCTGCCCACGACGGGGGACTTCCACATCCCGCCGGCAGAATTCAGAGTCCTGCTCCTCAGGCGCTTGCGATTTGATCTACCCTTCGCAGCGAGCGCTTGCAGATGCAGAGGCAGACTGGACGCCAGAGGTGACCACAGAGCGGCGTGCCCAAGGGCAGGGGTGCTCAAGAAGAGATCCATCCCATTGGAGAAAGCGGCTGCACGTATCTGCCGCGAGGCCGGGGGCCGAGTCGCAGAGAACCAGCTCCTGCGAGACCTCAACGTGGACGGCGTCGACCCCCGCGACGGGCGCAAGATCGAGGTCATCGCGATCGGCCTGCCGCTCTGGGGAGGAGCGCAGCTGGCGATTGACGCGACCCTGGTGTCGCCAGTCCGCACCGACGGCACCGCGCAGCCCAGAGCCGCGGACGAGGACGGAGTCCAGCTCGCGGTCGCGCGGGGCCGGAAGGAAGCGACCTACCCCGAGCTCATCGGGTCAAGGAGATGCCGATTGGTCGTGCTGGGCTTGGAAGTCGGCGGCAGGTGGTCCGAGGAGGCCCTGACCTTCGTCTGGCTGCTCGCCAGGACCAGAGCCCGCAGCGCGCCGCAGCGACTCCGAGCGTCGGCGCGGGCGGCGTACCTACACCGCTGGACAGGCTGGGCCGCGGTCGCGGCCCAGAGGGCGTTCGCGGCCACGCTGCTGGAGCTGCCGCCGCACACCCTGGCCGTCGACGGGGACGAGCCGCACCTCGCCGACCTCCTGGCGGACGCCCGCTACACGGAGACGCCGGCCCCTAGCCGACTGCCGCCGTGTTTCTGATGCGGTGGAACGGGCGCGGCCCCACCCCGGGGGCCCGCCCGCCGGCGCAGCAGGAGGACCAGCAGAACCACTACAACCACTACCACAACTGCGACAACAAGCAGCGGCAGCAGCTGCAGCATAACCGCCACCACCACGCCTACGACCAGCAGCGCCACCACCGCCAGCAAGGCGACCAGCACCACCACCACCACGACGGCGACCAGGGGCAGCACGGCGACCAGCAGCACCACGACAACAACTACCACTACAGCGACAACAAGCAGCAGCAGCAGAAGCAGCAGCAGCACCACCACCACCACCACCACAACCACTACGACTACCACCAGCAGCGCCACCACAACTTGCACGGCGACCAGCACCACCACCACGACGGCGACCAGGGGCAGCACGGCGACCAACAGAAACACGACGACTTCTACCACAACTGCGACAACAAGCAACAGCAGCAGCAGCAGCAGCAGCAGCACCACCACCACCACCACCACCACGACGGCGACAAGGGGCAGCACGGCGACCAGCAGAACCACGACAACTACTACCACAACTGCGACAACACGCAGCAGCAGCAGCAGCGGCAGCAGCAGAACCACCACCACAACTACCACGACTAGGACCAGCAGCGCCACACCCGCCAGCACGGCGACCAGCACCACCATCACCACCACCACCACCACAGCGACCAGGAGCAGCACGGTGACCAGCAGCACCACGACAACCAATACAACTACAGCGACAACAACAAACAGCAGCAGCAGCAGCAGCAGCACCACCACCACCACCACCACCACCACCACAACCACTACGACTACGACCAGCAACGCCCCCACCACCAGCACGGCGACCAGCATCACCACCACCACGACGCCGACCAGGGGCAGCACGGCGACCAGCAGCACCACGACGGCCACTACAACTACAGCGACAACAACAAGCAGGACCACCAGCAGCAGCAACACGACCACCTACCCCGAGCTCGGGGGCTCCCGGCGCAGCTGCTTCTTGGCTGCTGGAGCAGAAACGGGCGGACGATGGGACGAGGAAGCGTACAAGTTCCTCGTGGTCTTGGCGCGGGCCCGGGCCAGGGGCGCGCCAGCTGCGCTCCGAGGGTCGCTGACAACGGCGCTGCTGCACAGGTGGACTGGCATGCTGTCCTTCGCCATTCACGACGCCCTTGCGGCCAGCCTGCTAGAGGACGTGCCCAGCGAGACGCTAGCCACGGACGCAGAAGCACCCTGGCGAGGGGACCTCTTGTCGGCGCTCCCCTGAGGACGCGGGCCCCCGCGCGAGGGGCAGCGGGGGCCGACTGCCAGCAGCGCCAGCACCACGACCACTACGACGGCTACCAGCACAAGCGCTACCAGCAGCACGACGACGACTGCGACCCCTGCCAACGGCGACGCGACGACCAGCAGCAGCAGCAGAACCACCACGACAGCGACCAGCACCACCACCACCACTACGACTACGACGGCGACAAACAGCACCACCACTACCACGGCCACCAGCAGCGACGACAACGCCAACTTAGCGACGGCTACCAGCAAAAGCACCACCAGCAGCACGACGACGACTGCGACCTCCACCGACGGCAGCGCAGCGACGACCTGCAGCAGCAGCAGCAACAGCAGCAGCAGCAGCAGAACCACCACGACAGCAACCAGCAACGACGCCACCAGCACAACCACTACCACGGCGACCAGCAGCGCGAAGACGGCGACCAGCAGCAGCACCACCACAGCCAGCGCGACGACGACAGCCCGCAGCACCAACGCCCGAGCCCGCGCCAGCACTACCACGACACAGAGCAGCGACGCAGCAGCTACCGCCACCGCGACCACAACCACGAGCACAACGACGGCGACTACCACGACAACGACCCGCAGCGGAACTGCCACCAGCACCAGCACCGACGCCACCAGCACCACCACCACCACCACCCCACCACGACCACGCCAGCAGAACTGCCACCAGCACCAGCAGCACGGCCCACCACCACGACCCACCACCGCCACCAGCAGCAAGACTGCCACCAGCACCGACACTATCAGCACCACCACCAGCACCGCCACCACCACCACCACCACCACCACCACCACCACCACCACCACCACCACCACCACCACCACCACCACCACCACCACGGCCGCGACGAGCAGCAGCGCGACGAAGACGGCCAGGAAGGGGCCCAGAATGGAGCGGGGGCCGGAGGTGGGACGGGGCTGCCGCGCACCCGCCTGCGGGCCCCACCTCCCAGGCGTGGGACGGGGCTGTCGCGCACCCGCCTGCGGGCCCCACGCCTGGGCCCCCGCTCCAAGAACGCAGAGGAACAGGGGCCTGCTGGCGACGAGCTGGCCTCAGAAGCGGAACGGGGGTGGGAGGTGGGACGGGGCTACCGCGCACCCGCCTGCGGGCCCCACCTCCCGGGCGTGGGACGGGGCTACAGCGCACCCGCCTACGGGCCCCACGCCCAAACCCCCGCCGCAGCTGCGCCGAGGCGGAGAAGGAGAGGGCGCGGCCGAGGAAGCAGAGAAGGAGGCAGCGCGCGCCAGGAGGGCGAGGCAGCTGGCGCTAGGCCGCCTTGCGCCTGGGGCGCTGCTCAGAACCCTGCTGCAGCTGGCGCAGGCCCAGGCGCGGCTGGCGGGCAGGCCAGGCCGCGACAGGCAGACCGCGCCGCGAGCGGCGGGCAGCGGCGGCCGCTGGCGGCAGCGGCGGAGGCGGAGGCAGCCACGCTGGCGGCCGCCTGGCCGACGGCCGCGACGGCGGCGGCGGAAGCTGGGGCAGCGCGGCGGCTGCGGCCTGCAGGCGGCGGCTGAGCGAGCCTGCTCGCCACGCCGCGGCAGCGCGGGCGCTCTCTGCGCCAAGGCCCGCCCGCGGCAGGTTCGAGGTCCTCCTGGCTCCGGCCGAAAACCTCCCGCTCCTTTGGGGAGTGCCCCCGCCCCGCACTCACCGCGGGCGCGCGGGGGGGACTCGGACTGGCCGACGGGGGAACGCGGCTGCCTTGGGCGGAAAAGAAAAGAAAAAAAATTATCCCGGCAAAGCAACCTAACAGCGATGTGCAGGAGCATATCTGGAAGCATTCCCCTTAAGATTCAGATAAGAATCCTGTTGTAGAATTCTGCTGTTCTCGCAGTCGCGGTCGCATTCGCAATGGCAGTCGCAGTGGCAACAGCAGTCGCAGTCACAGCCTCAGCCTCAGCCTGCCTCAGCCTCAGCCTCAGCCTGCCTCAGCCTCAGCCTGCCTCAGCCTCGCCCTCAGCCTGCTTCAGCCTCAACATCAGTCTGCCTTCAGCCTCGGCCTCAGCCTGCCTCAGCCTCACCCTCAGCCTGCATCAGCCTCAGCCTGCCTCAGCCTCGCCCTCAGCCTGCTTCAGCCTCAACATCAGTCTGCCTTCAGCCTCGGCCTCAGCCTGCCTCAGCCTCAGCCTGCATCAGCCTCAGCCTCAGCCTCAGCCTGCCTCAGCATCAGCCTGCCTCAGCCTCAGCCTGCCTCTGCCTCAGCCTCAGCCTGCTTCAGCCTCAGCCTCAGTCTGCCTTCAGCCTCGGCCTCAGCCTCAGCCTGCCTCAGCCTCAGCCTGCATCAGCCTCAGCCTCAGCCTCAGCCTGCCTCAGCATCAGCCTGCCTCAGCCTCAGCCTCAGCCTGCCTCAGCCTCAGCCTCAGCCTGCTTCAGCCTCAGCCAGTCTGCCTCAGCCTCGGCCTCAGCCTCAGCCTGCCTCAGCCTCAGCCTGCCTCAGCCTCAGCCTCAGCCTCAGCCTGCCTCAGCCTCAGCCTGCCTCAGCCTCAGCCTCAGCCTGCCTCAGCCTCAGCCTCAGCCTGCTTCAGCCTCAGCCTCAGTCTGCCTTCAGCCTCGGCCTCAGCCTCAGCCTGCCTCAGCCTCAGCCTGCCTCAGCCTCAGCATCAGCCTCAGCCTGCCTCAGCCTCTGCATCAGCCTGCCTCAGCCTCAGCCTCAGCCTCAGCCTCAGCCTCAGCCTGCCTCAGCCTGCTTCAGCCTCAGCCTCAGTCTGCCTTCAGCCTCGGCCTCAGCCTCAGCCTGCCTCAGCCTCAGCCTGCATCAGCCTCAGCCTCAGCCTCAGCCTGCCTCAGCATCAGCCTGCTCAGCCTCAGCCTCAGCCTGCCTCAGCCTCAGCCTCAGTCTGCTTCAGCCTCAGCCTCAGTCTGCCTTCAGCCTCGCCTCAGCCTAAGCCTGCCTCAGCCTCAGCCTGCCTCGGCCGCAGCATCAGCCTGCCTCAGCTCAGCCTCAGCCGCCTCAGCCTCAGCCTCAGCCTGCTTCAGCCTCAGCCTCAGTCTGCTTCAGCCTCTGGGCCTCAGCCTAAGCCTGCCCTAGCTCAGCCGGCATCAGCTCAGCCTCAGCTGCCTCAGCCTCGCCTCAGCCTGGCTTCAGCCTCAGCCTCAGTCGCTGCAGTTGGCCTCAGCTCCAGCCTGCCTCAGCCTCAGCCTGCATCAGCCTCGGCCTCAGCCTCAGCCTGCCTCAGCATGAGCCTGCCTCAGCCTCAGCCTCAGCCTCAGCCTCAGCCTGCCTCTGCCTCAGCCTCAGCCTGCTTCAGCCTCAGCCTCAGTCTGCCTTCAGCCTCGGCCTCAGCCTCAGCCTGCCTCAGCCTCAGTCTGCCTCAGCCTCAGCATCAGCTTGCCTCAGCATTCAAATGTGGCCTGGGAATGGAGTTCTGGGAACTAGAAGAACACGAAGTGGCCTACAGTTGGCTCCGGGCATTCAAAATCATGCCCAGGAATGGAGTTCTGGGAACTCGAAGACCACGAAGTGGCCTACAGTTGGATCCGGGCATCCAACATGTGGCCCGGGAATGGAGTTCTGGAACTCGAAGACCACGAAGTGGCCTACAGTTGGACTCCCCCTCCATCCCCCCCCCCCCCCCCCCACCCACAGGGCATCCAAACAGTGGCCCGGGAAATGGAGTTCTGGGAAAGTCGAAGAGCACCGAACGTGGCCTACAGTGGCTACGGCATCCCAAATGTGGCCGGGAATGGAATTCTGGGAACTCGAAGAGCACGGAATAGTGTTGGACTGGTTGCATCCGGCCCTGCAGAATGTGGGCCCGGGAATGGAGTTTCTGGGAAACTCGAAGAGCACGAAGTGTGGCCTGTTGACATTCCGGCACTCCAGAATGTGGCCCGGGACTGCGTTCTGGGATCTCGAAGAGCACGAAGTGTGTGACTGTTGCATCCGAGTATTGAGAATGTGGCCTGGGAATGGAGTTCTGGAAGTCGAAGAGCACGAAGTGTGTGACTGTTGGTGAAAAACGAGCCCGGCACCTGCCGCCCGGCAACTCCCAACACCTGCCCGGACCCCCCTGTGGAGTGATCTGCTGCTCTCTTTTGATCCCACTAGAAACCTATCAGTCTTCGCTGTTAGGTAACATATCTAAGGGAAACTACTGCTCTACAGGATTATCCCGGCAAAGCAACCTAACAGCGATGTGTAGAAGCATATATGGAAGCATTCCCCTTAAGATTCAGATGAGAATCCAGTTGTAGAGTTCTGCTGTTCTCGCAGTCGCAGTCGCATTCGCGATGACAGTCGCAGTGGCAGCGGCAGTCGCAGTCACAGCCTCAGCCTGCCTCAGTATCAGCCTGCCTCAGCCTCAGCCTCAGCCTGCCTCAGCCTCAGCCTCAGCCTGCTTCACCCTCAGCCTCAGTCTGCCTTCAGCCTCAGCCTCTGTGCCTCAGCCTGCCTCAGCCTCAGCCTGCCTCAGTATCAGCCTGCTTCAGCCTCAGCCTCAGCCTGCCTCAGCCTCAGCCTCAGCCTGCTTCAGCCTCAGCATCAGTCTGCCTTCAGCCTCGGCCTCAGCCTCAGCATGCCTCAGCCTCAGCCTGCATCAGCCTCAGCCTCAGCCTGCCTCAGCATCAGCCTGCCTCAGCCTCAGCCTCAGCCTCAGCCTGCCTCAGCCTCAGCCTGCCTCAGCGTATGCCTCAGCCTGCCTTCAGCCTCGGCCTCAGCCTCAGCCTGCCTCAGCCTCATCAGCCTCAGCCTGCCTGCCTCAGCCTCAGCCTCAGCATCAGCATCACCATTCTCAGCCTCTGCATCAGCATCAAAATGTGGCCCGGGAATGGAGTTCTGGGAACTCGAAGAGCACGAAGGGGCCTACAGTTGGCTCCGGGCATTCAAAATCAAATGTGGGCCAGGACCTGGAGTTATGGGCACATCGAAAAGAACACGGATTGCCTAACTGTGGCTCAGGGCATTCAAAATGGGCCAGTGGGAATGGAGTTTTGGGAACTCGAAGAGCACGAAGTGGCCTGCAGTTGGCTCAGGGCATTCAAAATGTGGCCCAGGAGCGGAGTTCTGGGAACTCGAAGACCACGAAGTAGCCTACAGTTGGCTCCGGGCATCCAGAATGTGGCCCGGGAATGGAGTTCTGGGAGGTCGAAGAGCACGAAGTGTGTGATTGTTGCATCCGGTATCTAAATGTGGCCCGGGAATGGTCGTTTCTGGGATTCGAAGAGCCACGAAAGTGTGTGGAACTGTTGCACCGGGTATTGAGAAGACATGTGGCCTGGGAATGGAGTTTGGAAGTCGAGAGCACGAGTTGTGTTGAATGTGGTGAAAAACGAGCCCGGCACCTGCCGCCCGGCAACTCCCAACACCTGCCCGGACCCCCCTGTGGAGTGATCTGCTGCTCTCTTTTGATCCCACTAGAAACCTATCAGTCTTCGCTGTTAGGTAAAAAACGCAACAGGCTGGCACCGAAGTGCGTTGAGGAGCGCGCGCGGACTGTCAGCTCACACTGGAAGGGGACGAGGAGGACGAGGGCTAGCGGGGGGAAAGAGAGAGGCGGGGGGCGGCCCGCACGATGGATCGGCCCACGAAAGAGATGCGCCCCACGCGCTCGCCGGCTTCAACGCCCTCGCAAAACAACAAGTGCATGAAAAGATCAGCACCAACAGGGCGAGGCTGGTGGTCATCCCCAAGAGGGATGGAAGATCGCTTGCCGCTGGGCCGCAAGAGTTGGGCAAGCTGTCAGCGCGTGGCGGAAGGGCGCGCGTCGAAGCCCGCGCGCCCTGCGCCTCTCAAGGGTGTTTGGACGGTCACCGCCTCCCAACGCAGATAGAGGCCGTGCGCCGGACATGCGCGCCACGGCCCACAATTTAAAGTACCCCCAAGAGTTCGGCCCAAACTCCCACACGAGGAGGGCGGGGTCAGGGGGGGGGCCTGGGCACAGGTCGCAGAAATAATGGTTGAAGGTTTGAAACATACGAGAGGCAGCCGCAACAGAGGCTGCCCTGTCATGCTCGAGCGGGGCAGGGCGCACGCAACCCAGCCGGTAGTCCCGCGGCACCTCCTTTCGGGCAGCCCGATCCCGCCGCGCAGTCTCGATCCTCCCAGGCGGAAGCATGGCGCAACACAGCGGGTCAGTAGGCGGCGAGAGCAGGCGGACCAGAAGTCGTAGCGCCCGCGGCATCCCAGGCCAGGGTGCCCATATCCTTCGCCGCGCGTGGGACTGCAGCCGCTGGGTGGTCGCAGGGCAGCACCTGCAGGCGCGCCCTCGCCATGTTTGCCCTCTCTAAAAAACGCGCGCTCCATTGGCCGCCCGCGCTGCGCGACTACAATCGCATGCTTGATGGAAGGGTCCCCTCTGGCAGCCCAACAGACGGCGACCCCAGTTGTTTTTGTTGTTTTGATTTCTTCTCGCGAGGGTCTACGCCAAGCCCAGGGCGCCGCGTCGCCCCGCCCCCGCCGCGCTGCCGCGGCCCGCCGCCCGCCGCCGTCGGCCTTGGCCTCGGCCCAGCCGCCTCGGCCCAGCCTCGCTTGGAGCTTGTTAAAGGCGGCCTCTGCTGCTCCTGGCGCGCCCGCTTAAAGTGGAGCCGCGCACAGCACCGCGGGCTCCACGCGCGAAGGGGGCCCGGGCGGCTGCGACAGGGATGGAGAACCCCCCCGCTTTGCGCAGCGTGGAGCAACCGGCCGAAACAATCAATCATTAAAACTTGTTCTATATGTCCAGCAACTACAAATTGACTGCAAAACATTCGACTATTAATTAACCCGATGTTTATGTGCGGCGCGCGGCCAAAGCCCGGCGAACTCCGGGCCTGCTGCCAGCCAAGTAGCCCTCGCCGTCGCAGGCTCACCCGCTGCAGCCGGCTCGCCGCCGCCCCATCCCCGCCGGCGCCCGCCGCTGCCGGGTGCGCCCGCGCGGCAGCGGCCATGTCTCCGCAAGCCTGGCTTTCATTGTTTGCTTGTTTGTCTTTCTATCCTGCTTCCCAGCGCCGCAGCCCCGACCGGTGCCAGCGTCTCCCCCGCGCGGCCGCGGCGAGTGCGAGGCGGGAGCGCGCCGCTAAAAAGGCGATTGTGTTTTCGGCCAACAAGCTGGGCGCAACCCGAACCTCCCCCAAAGCCGCTCCGCCGCGCCCCCAGCCGCCGCTAGCCAGCAGCAGCAACCCGCCAGAGCGCGCGGGCCCCGCCAGCCGCCGCCCGCCGCCGCCGCTGCCGCGCGCCTCTCCGCCTCCACCTCGACCTCTGCCTGCGCCTGCGCCAGCGCCTGCGCCTGCGTCTGCGCCTGCGCCTGCGCCTGCGCCTGCGCCTACGCCTGCGCCTGCGCCTCTGCCTCCTCCTCCGCCTCCTCTTCCTCTTCCTCCCCCTCCGCCTTCTCCTCCGCCTCCTCCTCCTCCGCCTCCTCCTCCTCCTCCTCCTCCTCCTCTTCCTCCTCCTCTTCTCCTCTTTTCCTCTTCTCCTCTTTTCCTCTTCTCCTCTTTTCCTCTTCTCCTCTTTTCCTCTTCTCCTCTTTTCCTCTTCTCCTCTTTTCCTCCTCCTCTTTTGCTCCTCCTCTTTTCCTCCTCCTCTTTTCCTCCTCCTTTTTTTCCTCCTCTCCTCCTCCTCCCTCCTCCCTCCTCTCCCCTGCCCTCCTGCTCCTGCTCCTCCTCCTCCTCCTCCTCCTCCTCCTCCTCCTCCTCCTCCTCCTCCTCCTCCTCCTCCTCCTCCTCCGCTTCTGCCTCCGCCTCCGCCTCCGCCTCCGCCTCCGCCTCCGCCTCCGCCTCCTCCTCCGCCCCCGCCCCCGCCTCCGCCTCCGCCTCCGCCTCCGCCTCCGCCTCCGCCTCCTCCATTCCTTCATTCCTTTATTCCTTCTCCGGAAAAAAAATCCTCCCTGTCGCACCCCGGGGCGGGTCGGGCGTTTCGCCTGGGATATCCCCACCGCTGAAGACTCTGAAGCGTAGGAAGTGGCGACAGTCTCACGGCTTGGGGGCGGGTCGTTTTCAAAATGTGGCTCTCGCCCCAGCGCTGCGCGCATTCGTTTTCAAACGCTGTAAGAGTTTAACGGATTGGAGGCAGGTGGTTTTCAAGATGCGGCTCTCGCCTTGGCGCCGCGCACACTCGTCTTAAATTATCCCGGCAAAGCAACCTAACATCGATATGTAGAAGCATAGCTTGAATGGGTGTATGTCCAAACGAGACTGCTATCAACGCACGGAACTTGAATGGATGTATGTCCAAGCGAGACACTGCTATCATCGCACGGAGCTCGATTGGGTGTATGTCCAAACGAAACACTGCTATCAACGCACAGAGCTTGAATGGATGTACCTCCAGACGAAACACTGCTATCAAAGCACGGAGCTCGAATGGATGCATGTCCAAACGAGACACTGGTATCAACGCACGGATGCTTGAATGGGTGTACGTCCAAACGAGACACTGCTATCAACGCACGGAACTGGAATGGACGTATGGTCAAACAAGACACTGCTAGCAACGCACACACTGCTATCAACGCACAGAGCTTGACACTACATAGTTGTATCACAGACTCGCAGGACAGTAGGACTCGGTGGATAATGATGATGATGATGATGATGCTGATGATGATGATGATGATGATGAGGAGGAGGAGGAGGAGCAGGAGTAGGAGGATGATGATGATGATTATGATGATGCTGTTGCTGCTGGTGATGATGGTGGTGGTGGTGATGGTGGTTGAGGTGATGGTGGTGGTTGTGATGATGATGATGAGAATGATGCTGATGATGATGATGACGATGATGATGATGATGATGATGATGCGGATGATGATGGTGGTGATGATGATGATGAGAGAAGGAGGGAGGAGGAGAGGAGGAGCAGGAGGAGGAGGAGGAGAGGAGGAGGAGGAGGAGGAGGAGGAGGAGGAGGAGGAGGAGGAGGAGGAGGAGGAGGAAGAGGAGGCGGAGGGCATCAAATGTGGCCATCCAAATGGAGTGGCCCGGGCATCTGGGATGGAGTTCTGGGAAGAACACGAAGTGGCCTACAGTTGGCTCCGGGCATCCACAATGTGGCCCGGGAATGGAGTTCTGGGAAATAGAAGAGCACGAAGTGGCCTACAGTTGGCTCCGGGCATCCAAAATGTGGCCCGGGAATGGAGTTCTGGGAAGTCGAAGAGCACGAAGTGGCCTACAGGTGGCTCCGGGCATCCAAAATGTGGCCCGGGAATGGAGTTCTGGGAAGTCGAAGAGCACGAAGTGTGTGACTGTTGCATCCGGTTATTCAGAATGTGGCCTGGGAATGGGGTTCTGAGAGGTCGACGAGCACGAAGTGTGTGACTGTTGGTGAAAAACGAGCCCGGCACCTGCCGCCCGGCAACTCCCAACACCTGCCCGGACCCCCCTGTGGAGTGATCTGCTGCTCTCTTTTGATCCCACTAGAAACCTATCAGTCTTCGCTGTTAGGTAAAAATTATCCCGGCAAAGCAACCTAACAGCGATGTGTAGAAGCATATCTGAAAGCATTCCCCTTAAGATTCAAATGAAAATCCAGTTGTCGCAGTCGTAGTCGCATTCGCGATGACAGTCGCAGCGGCAACGGCAGTCGCAGTCACAGCCTCAGCCTTAGCCTGCCTCCTCCTCCTCTTTCTCCTGCTCCTCCTCCTCCTCCTCC
>CAUYUJ010000447.1:1001228-1103728 GCA_963575745.1 Prorocentrum cordatum
CCGCTTTCCCTTGCAAAAAACACTATAAAATGACATTTCTTGTTCTAATATAATCAAATTTCAAGAATCCCTTGCAAAAAATAAGGTAAAGTGGACATTCGCGCGCGCAAGACGAAATCCTTCCAAAAGCTTAGTGTTCGGAGCGATTTTAACATAAAAACATCAAAAAACCAATGGTTTTTCAACAAAAAAAATGTCAAAATCTCATCCCGCGCGCTCTTGCGGATTCGTAGGAAACCCAACACTTTTTAAACATTTCTGTCAAACGGGCTTTTGCGAGCAACTTTTTCGAACTTCTGCGACAACGGTTGCGCACCTGCCAGGGCCATCATCCCTGTCAAATAATACCATGCGGGACACATTCGTTTTTTGCGCGCGCACGCCGAAATCCTTTTTATCCCCACATCCGCCCAGGAATTCCACAAATGTGACCAACTATCTTGCGAGTACGTATCATCTCATGTGTGTCGTGCACACTATCAAATGTAACAGAGTTGTGTATTCCCATCATCCCAGGAACTTGACCCAAAAATGTGACCAACTCCGCTCTCTCTGTCTCTCTCTCTGTCTGCTCTCTGTCTCTCTCTCTGTCTCTCTGTATTATGTATTGTATGGCACAATTGCACCATGCTGGGCACATGCGCGCCCCGAATAAGTGACCAAGTTCTGTGGGTGTGTACCCCACGCCAGTGTAGTAGCCACGGTCGTCCGCACGCCACGAAGTGAAGTGTCCCAACGTCATAGGGCGGGAAGCTGGGTTTGGGTGGTCGCGAAGAGTCGTTTGGATATTTGGTAGAGCTTGTAATGCCCCCCCACGAAGTGGGGGTATTGCCTGGTGTCGTATGAAAACCCTGGCACTGGGGAGAACACCACGCGTTCGGGTAAAAGATTGTTGTTGTTGTTGTTGTTGTTGTTGTTGTTGTTGTTGTTGTTGTTGTCGTTGAGCTCTCATTTCTGAAAATAATTATTGTTGGTCCCCCACCCACCAGTGCACACTGTTTTTTCTGAATCAAAGTGTGCCCCCTCGAGGCTCGCACCCTATTTTTAGAAAGGGGAAATCTTCCTGCTCAAACTGGGCCCCTGGCCCCCGGGTTACAACAACAACGACTCCCGCCTGAGACTTCCTCGCAATTTAGCCAGGACCCCCGCGCCCGCCCGAGACTTTTCACATTTTATTCAGGAATCGCGCTTTCGCTTTGGACTTCCTTACAATTTACTCAGGAATCGCTCTCCCGGCGCTCTGGAGTCGCGCTCTCGCTGGAGACTTGCTGACGAACAGCGCCCTTGCATTGGGATTCTTGCAATTTACTCAAGCGCCACTCTCCCAACACCCAGGCACCCAGGAGTCGCGCTCACGCCTAGGACTCCCTCACAGATTACTTAGGGCTCGGGATCTCGCTGCCCTTCGTGGCCCCGTTGCTGCCCTTCGTGGCCCCCTCGCTTTGTTTCGTGGCCCCGTTGCAACCGTTCGTGGCCCCCTGACTTTGTTTTGTGACCCCCTCGCTGCCCTTTGTGGCCTCTTCGCTGCCCTTCGTGGCCCCCTGGCTTTGTTTCGTGGCCCCGTTGCAGCCCTCTGTGGCCCTGTTGCAGCCCTTCGTGGCCCCCTCGCTCCCCTTCGTGGCCCCGTTGCAGCCGTTCGTGGCACCCTCGCTGCCCGTCGTGGCCCCGTGTATGTATGCCCTGCGTGGCCCCCGCTCGTTCGCGCCCTTGGTGGCCCCATATGCCTGCCCTTCGTGGCCCCGCTGTCGCCCTTCGTGGCCCCGTTGCTGCCCTCAGTGGCCCCGTCCTTGCCCTCCGAGGCCCAACATACGTATTCCCTTCGTGGCCCCTGCTCGTTCTCGCCCGTTGTGGCCCCATGTGCATGCCCTTCGTCGCCCCGCTGTCGCCGTTTGTGGCCCCCTCACTGTCCTACATGGCCCAGTTGCTACCCTCAGTGGCCCCATCGTTGCCTCCTGTGGCCCCACATTCTCTGCCCTTCGTGGCCCCGGCTCGTTCGCGCTCCTCGTGGCCCCATACGCATTCCCTTCGTGTCCCCGCTGTCGGCCTTCGTGGCCTACTTCGTGTCCTTCGTGGCCCTGCTGTCCTTCTCGCTCGCTCTCGCTTTCGCTCGTCGTCGCCGTCGTCGTCGTCGTCGTCGTCGTCGTCGTCGTCGTCGTCGTCGTCGTCGTCGTCGTCGTCGTCGTCAGCCAGTGTGGACCGAGCGGCCGAAGGCTGGCCTCCACATTCGGGCCTCTTACGTTTTCATTGGGCATGGCAAGGAAATTCTCGTGTGAGCCGCTTGCCGTGCAGTCTGTTGAACACAGTTCCGCGTACACGATCATATGCAATCACATGGAGGGGTCAGGGATGGAAGTACAGATGGGCAAGGGACATGGGATTCACGACTGCCGCTGTGGACGTGTGTAGTGTACAATCCATTTATCTCTACAGCATTCCGACAGATTACGTAACATCGTACACGAGTTTCGATACCAGTGTTTGCATTACCTGGGACATCGGATATCGGACGGCCTGATGGCCCGGTTGTGACTGTGAAGCGTATTGACACCCACTGTGTGTACAGGTGGCCAGCTGTTCGAGGCAGTTCGTCCCCGCATCAGCCTGCAGGAGTTGCCATGGGCATACGTTGTAAGCTGTTCAAGCAAACTCACGTGCGAAAGGTGTATTGTCCTCCTGTGCGGTGTCGCGGTCGATTTGGGACTCCACGCATCAAACGAGGGGATGTGGATTTTTGTGTGATTGTGATGTGCGTGCCCACGAACCCACGCACTCAAAAAGATGTCCAAAAGAGCTCAGAATTTTGGGATTGCGTTTTCCAGTCTGTCGCTGCACTCCCCGGTAGGTGCGTTTCTGTGCTCATGATGGACGCGACTGCGCCTGTAGGATCGGGGCCAGCTTCAGCAGCCATCGGACAAGCGGAGCCAGCCAAGGAAAATGCCAACGGCAAGCTAATGCGGGAGATTTTAGAAGGGGAGCCACATGTGGGCTGTAAATACGAGCACCCCAGCGGGGCCTACCTTCTATGGAGCTTTTCACACATCACGGGTGGATTGCGTATGTTTGCCCCAGGTTTTCCTACACAGGTGCCACATGAGTAGGATCCTTTCGCGCACGGCTGCACGGCTACAACTGACTCCAGGTCACGAGTCGGGGCATTCGTCGCAACATTTTGGTTAGACGGCTCACGTACCTGTTCAGGTGACTCCCCGACGCGGGCTCGCATTTGGACACGATCTTGAAGGGGAGGTTTCGTTCTCTTGGGGTCGCGATGCCCTGGTGCGGGGCGTGCTGTCTGGAGAAGGCAGGAACGAGTTTATTTCTCCTGTGGAGGAGAAGTGTCCAGATGCTCAGTGGCGACCCGACGGACAACATCCGACAATGATATGGGAATCCTTGGTTCGTGCTGTGATCGAGGCAGGACGGGGCTTCTATCGCAAGAAACCTAGAGCTCAACGTCCGCGCCCCGCCGACGCCCAAGAAGCGAACGACTTGGTGATCACGCGACGACGCGATTATGTCACACACGTACACTTGGGAGATCCGGGATTGGGGGATAGAGTGCGAGATGATGTGTATCTCATGCAGGACTTGGCAGACGTCTTCACAACATGGCATCTTCCACCACAGTGCACTGCTGCACGGCGTAGGTGTGACATGTGTGCAGCGGTACAGGCAACAATGGCAGGACGAGCGTGTACGAGGCGTGGCGCGCGCGCGACCTGCATGCCATGCACTTTGCGGCACGTGTGTTGACGGGGGAGTCTCTGGGCCCGAAGCGGCGCTGTTACGACGCGCCCTTGCGTGAACGCCCGGATCAGGATGCTTGGCGCAACTATCTGTCCCAACCAGGCCCTCTGGGAGGATGCACGGCCGAGGCGCTGGAGTGGCAAGGTGCACGAGACCAACACGTGCAAGAAGCACAACCCAGAGCACGCACACCAATGTTAAGCCTACTAGCTGAATCCGACGCCCGCCGGACCAGCAACTACGTTCACAATTCCTGTTTGCGCAGGTCGTGCCCCCCTTGGTGTGCACCAGTGAAGCTCTGGAGGCCATTATTTCGCCCAGATTTCTCACTCACGCGACCCCGGATGGGGTTGGGAGCTGACGGGGCTTTCCCCGCGGCACCAAATTTCATGTGTCGGGTCCATCAGCTGCACGTTGAAATGCGCAGACACAGCCAAACTCCCAGTTGGTGGCACAGGTCACGAACGCGTGGGATAGATAAAGGGAATGACAAGGATGGTTGTGGCGCGATGCGTTTTGTCAACTCTTTGGACCTGCACGGGAAATCATATTACAGTTACCCCTGGCCGGCTGGCAGTCCTAAGTCTTTCAGGCCTTACGCTTCCGGGCACGATGCTAACAAATCGCAATTGGAGTCTTGCTGTTTCGCATCGCCTTCGGACGTCTCGCATCAGCCCTAGCAGCGACAGCTGCGACGTGGCAAACGCCTCCCTGGCCCCTGCCCAGGAGAAGCTCGATCATGCAGCTGAGCGACTTGCACGGGAGGACGACAAACAAGTGTCCAAGCAACGGTACCGCGACAGTGTGATGAAGGTGGCGCGTTCGGACGGTACCCTCAGCGTGCGTCCACGATCTGGTGCTCTACACGGTGATTCGGTTGCTCCGTCACTGTTTTCCGGGAGGGTACCCCTTACTGGTAGACAGGTGGAGGGAGGTCCTTCGCCATGCGGACACTTACTCGCCACTGGACGTCTGGGACCCTATCACGCGACAGCAAGCACGGTTGAATGTTTCATCGTACGCGGATGACAGCCACAAGGAACCGATTGCCGACACACCCGAGGATATGTTCGCAGAGGTCACCAAGTCAAACAAGCACCTAGGCGATGCACTCGGGCAGGACATGGCACAGAATCTGTCAAAGCAGGAGCATACCGTGTGGTTCGGGGGGGACAGGGCGCACGAGTACAGCAAACAAACAGTACACGACACCATACTTCCTGGGGCGACGGCCTTCTCTACCAAATATCCGGGTGGGATGTTTCCATTCCGAGGGTGCAACAAACCACAAATAAGACGAGCCATGCACAATGAATGCGTACGTGGGGTGGTGCACAGATACACGGTTGTGGTATCGAGCGCACTTGCCTACACAGGCTGTCCGGATTATATTTCAGGGTATTGGGATAGGCGCACAGGCGCACTGCACCTGGGTTTGGAGGCGTACTTTCTTCTACCAGGAGAACACAAGATGTTGGAGATGAAGCCTGGGCGGGGATTACTGAGAGGAGGCGCGTGCACGCGTGCAGTAGATGCGAACTGTGTGATCAACTACGCGTCAGTAAGTACCAAATACTACATTCTTGAAGTTTCTACCCATTGTTCCGTCGAAGCTAGAACTGATAGCACGGCGCTTGCGGTGGTACCAGCAACTAGCTACACACCCCCACCTACACGTGAATGTGTTTGCGGCCATGTTTGGGCAATTGCGTTGCGAAGTGCGTCCGGCTGTGTTGCCGGATGGTGCTCTGGGGGGCGCTGCCGACATCAATCCAGGGGCCCAGAGATTCCGGGAGGACATGCTAGCGTTGCAGAGCAGGGACAGTGGCCAGGACTTTTAATATTCATTACACGGTAGGTGCACAAGAGTATATTTCACCCGGGGAGGGCACGGGATGATTTTGCGCGCCTGGACGCGCGCGAATGCGTACGCAGTATGTCGCTGTCGCCAATCCGCCGCCTGGATGGACACCACCTGCTGTGCATCCGGAGCCCCAGCCCCCACCGGAAGAGGAAGTTTCGCACGTCTGCACCCTCCGTTCGAGCGGGGGGGCCGTGTGCGGAGCCAAGTTCCCATCCAAAAAAAACAAGTCAAAATCCACCAGCGGACGACTTACGGAGGGGACCATGGAAAACTCAAGTGCGCTGACGTTTCCCCTGTGACGAACCAATGCCCTTGGAACGTGTGTGTGTGTGTGTGTGTGTGTGTGTGTGTGTGTGTGTGTGTGTGTGTGTGTGTGCCTGTGTGTGCTGTGTGTGCCTGTGTGTCTGTGTGTCTGTGTGTGTGTGTGTGTTTGTGTGTGTGTGTGTGTGTGTGTGTGTGTGTGTGTGTGTGTGTGTGTGTGTGTGTGTGTGTGTGTGTGTGGGTGGGGGGGGGGGGGGGGCATACTTGTGAAACTGCGCGTCGACACATAGTACTCTCCCTCCCCGGAACAAGGTTTGCAAGGGAAAGGGGAGCATACTCACTACAGCCCCCACTGTGCCGGACGAGCTGGTGTGCAGTGTAATGTGATGATTTACCGTCTTTGCTTGATCATGTTACGCAGCACGTTCCGGGGCCATTTGTCGTCACCCTTGGATTGCATTCTCCTGAGTGGAACAGCCTCTTACCCCATCGCCTTTCCTACATCTCCCAGCTCTGGAGAGGTGGTCGCTGAAGCGAGGCGCTCCGGCGGGGGCTCTGGCTGCCAAGAAAATCGCGGCGGGCACCGAGGAGCTGCTCGCCTAGATTCTCAAACTCGTAGCTGCCCTCACGCTGAGGAACAGCCTCGAGATTCGCGAGCTCCAGGCGGCAACTTTCGTGATGGTGTTCTGCCAGACAGACAGACAACTCGTACATTGTAGAGGCTTGGCGCACGAGCACGCAGTACGCCGACGCTTGCAAGGCTGCGGCCGAGGGCAAGGGCTCGAAACCTTCGGGTGAGCCCCATGTGCATGTCTGGGCTAATCTCACAGCCATGGCGGCAACAGATGAGCATGCGACAACGGAAGAGCGGAATTTGATCACCAATCACCGGGCTGCTGCAGCGGATCCAGATGCTCTGGTCCATGTGGTGCACGTGTGCTTGTGCAAGGTGCGCAAAGCATTCCGGGACACCAACAAGAAGCTTTTTCTTGCCACGGCTCCGGAGGCCAAGCAGCTGACCAACATCATGGTCAAAGCTATCAGCGCTGCCGGAGGGGTGAAGAAATACGGCCAGGCGCCGCGCTCGGGAGGCGAGCGCAAGCTCCAGACTTTGCTGGATGAGCTTCGCAAGATCGCCCCCGACGATGCCAACAGGGACTGCGAAATTTGAGGTGGCGCGTCGTGCCGGCTTCCCGTCTCCCTCTTCCTCTTCCCCTCCCCTCCCCCCCCGCCCTCCCGTCTCCTTCCCCCGTGATCAGTGTATTTACTGTCATCTTCTGTGCCTCCGGGGATTTGGGGCACCAACAGACTCGCGGCGAGTCCCTCGGCGCTCTGTGCCCGCCGTTCCGTCGCCTGGTGGGGCGTGCCCAGGACCCGCCGTGAGGGCATCCGCCCGTTCGCATTCGCGGGGCCAGGGCTCACACGACCGGTTCCGGAAGCGCGCCTGCACGGTGCGCGGTGCTCTGCTCGGGACTCTTGCTTCCCTCACGCAAAGTGGTCAGTCAGTGTCAGTCGTCGTCGTCGTCGTGGTCGGTCCCCTGTCCGTCCCTCTTGGGGTCGGGTCGACGGTCCGCGGCCGCCCCGCCGATCAGCACTGCCGCTGGCCAAGCCGAGCCGCCCCGCCGCTTGCCGGGGCCTGGCCTGCAGGGAGAAAAGGTATACCCCCCAAAAGGGGTTCGATCGAAGACGAAGAGGGCGGGTATCGGTGGGCGGGTGGGAAATAGGCGTTATTTGACACTCGATCAGATAAGGGCGAACAGTCTTAATATTATTATTATTATTATTATTATTATTCTTATTATTATTATTGTTATTATTGTTATTATTAGTATTATTATTATTATTATTATTATTATTATCATCATCATTATTATTATTATCATTATTATTATTATTATTTTTACCATTATTACTATTCTTATTATTATTATTATGATTATTATTACTATTATTATTATTATTTCTATCATCATTATTATTATTACTATCATTATTATTATTATTATTATTATTAGCAGTAGTATTATTAGTATTACTATTACTATTATCATTATTCTTATTATTAGTATTATTATTATGATGATGTTTTTATGGATTTATTTATGTGTTTACTTATGTATTTGTTTATGCATTATTAGTATTGCTAGTATTACTATTATTATTGTTGTTGTGGTTGTGATTGTGATTGTGATTGTGATTGTGGTTGTCGTTGTTGTTGTTGTTGATGCTGCTGCTGCTGTTGTTGTTGTTGTTGTTGATGTGGTTGGTGTTGTTGTTGTTGCTGCTGCTGTTGTTGTTGGTGGTGTTGTTGTGGTTGTTGGTTGTTGGTTGTTGGTTTGTTGGTTGGTTGTTGGTTGTTGGTTGTTGGTTTGTTGGTTGGTTGTTGGTTGTTGGTTGTTGGTTGTTGGTTGTTGGTTGTTGGTTGTTGGTTGTTGTTGTTGTTGTCGTTGTTGTTGCTGTTGCTGTTGTTGTTGTTGTTGTTGTTGTTGTTGTTGTTGTTGTTGTTGAACATTATTAATTTTAAAGAATAATTATTGTTGGGACCCCTGGTGCGCGCCCCCCCCGCCGCGCCTAGGCCGCAGCCACATTTTCATCATTTTCGTAAGGAAGTCTCAGGCAAAACGGGGTATACCAGATCCTGTTGTTTTGTTGACGCCCGCTTTCCCTTGCAAAAAACACTATAAAATGACATTTCTTGTTCTAACATAACCAAATTTCAAGAATCCTTTGAAAAAATGACACGAAGTGCACACTCGCGCGCGCAAGATGAAATCCTTCCAAAACCTTAGTTATCGTAGCGATTTTAACATAAAAACATGAAAAACCCAATGGTTTTTCAAACAAAAAACTTTCAAAAATTCATCTTGTGCGCTCTTGCGGATTTCTGAGGAAACCCACTATTTTTTCAACATTTCTGTCAAACGGGCTCTTGCGAGCAACTTTTTCGCGTGCTTTGAACTTCTGCAACAACGGTTGCGCGCATGCCAGGGCCATCATCCCTGTCAAATAATACCATATTGGACACATTCGTTTTTTCTTCGCGCGCGCACGCCGTCGTCATCGGCCGCGGGGCCCTGAATAGTAGCCACGGTCGTCCGCATGCCACGAAGTGAAGTGTCCGAACGTCATAGGGCGGGAAGCTGGGTGTGGGTGGT
This sequence comes from Prorocentrum cordatum, assembly GCA_963575745.1. Classification (NCBI taxonomy): domain Eukaryota; class Dinophyceae; order Prorocentrales; family Prorocentraceae; genus Prorocentrum; species Prorocentrum cordatum. The sequence goes on from CAUYUJ010000447.1 coordinate 1,010,256, forward strand.
GGCGAAGAGTCGTTGGAAATTTGGTAGAGCTTGAACCGGCCCCCCCACAAAGTGGGGGTATTGCCCGCCTCCTATGAAAACCCTGGCACTGGTGAGAACGGAGTGTCCCCAGTCTTTAATGATTGTTGTTGTTGTTGTTGTTGTTGTTGTTGTTGTTGTTGTTGTTGAACATTATTACTTCTAAAGAATAATTATTGTTGGGACCCCTGGTGCGCGACCCCCCTCCAAAACCTAGGCCGCAGCTACATTTTCATCATTTTTTCGCAGAAGCTTCAGAAAAGTGGATTGGTCCGGATCCGGTTGTTTTGTTCCCCCCCGCTTTCCCTTGCAAAAAACACTATAAAATGAAATTTCTTGTTCAAATATAATCAAATTTCAAGAATCCCTTGCAAAAAATAAGGTAAAGTGGACATTCGCGCGTGCAAGACGAAATCCTTCCAAAACCTTAGGTTTCGGAATCATTTTAACATAAAAACATCAAAAACCCAATGGTTTTTTTTTTAATAAAAAATTGTCAAAATCTCATCCCGCGCGCTCTTGCGGATTCGTAGGAAAACCAACACTATTTAAATAATTTTGTCAAACGGGCTTTTGCGAGCAACTTTTTCGAACTTCTGCGACAACGGTTGCGCACCTGCCAGGGCCATCATCCCTGTCAAATAATACCATGCGGGACACATTCGTTTTTTCTTCGCGCGCGCACGCCGAAATCTCCAAAAACCATTGGGTTCTGTGGGTGTGTACCCCACGCCAGTGTAGTAGCCACGGTCGTCCGCACGCCACGAAGTGAAGTGTCCCAACGTCATAGGGCGGGAAGCTGGGTTTGGGTGGTCGCGAAGAGTCGTTTGGATATTTGGTAGAGCTTGTAATGCCCCCCCACGAAGTGGGGGTATTGCCTGGTGTCGTATGAAAACCCTGGCACTGGGGAGAACACCACGCGTTCGGGTAAAATGATTGTTGTTGTTGTTGTTGTTGTTGTTGTTGTTGTTGTTGTTGTTGTTGTCGTCCCCCCCTCCCCCCCAGCGCCGACCCCCCAAATGACCGCGCGCGGCGCGCGGCGCCGCCGGCCGTCGGGCCCCTCCTCCTCCTCCTCCTCCTCCTCCTCGTCCTCGTCCTCGTCCTCGTCCTCCTCCTCCTTCTCCTCCTCCTCCTCCTCCTCCTCCTTCTCTCCTCCTCCTCCTCCTCCTCCTCCTTCCTCCTCCTCCTCCTCCTCCTCCTTCCTCCTCCTCCTCCTCTCCTCCCTCCTCCTCCTTTCTCCTCCTCCTCCTCCTCCTCCCCCCCCTCCCCCCCTCCCCTCCTCCTCTCTTCCTCCTCCTCCTCCTCCTCCTCCTCCTCCTCCTCTCCTCCTGCTCCTCCTGCTCCTGCTCCTCCTTCCTCCTCCTCCTGCACTCCTGCTTCTTCCCTCCTCCTCTCCTCGTCCTCCCGTCCCTCCCTCTTCCTCTTCCTCTTCCTCTTCTCTTCCTCTTCCTCTTCTCTCCTCTCCTCCTCCTCCTCCTCCCTCCTCCTCCTCCCCATCCTCCTCCTCCTCCTCCTCTCTCCTCCTCCTCCTCCTCCTCCCTCTGGTCCTCCTCTGATCCTCCTCTGGTCCTCCTCTGGTCCTCCTCTGGTCCTCCTCTGGTCCTCCTCTGGTTTTCCTCTGGTACTCCTCTGGTCCCCCTCTGGTCCTCCTCTGGTCCTCCTCTGGTCCTCCTCTGGTCCTCCTCTGGTCCTCCTCTGGTCCTCCTCTGGTCCTCCGGTGGTCCTCATCTGGTACTCCTCTGGTCCTCCTCTGGTCCTCCTCTGGTCCTCCTCTGGGCTCCTTTCGTTCTCCTCTCGTCCTCCTTTCGTCCTCCTCTCGTCCTCCTGTCGTCCTCCTGTCGTCCTCCTCTCGTCCTCCTCCTCGTCCTCCTCCTCGTCCTCCTCCTCCTCCTCCTCCTCCTCGTCCTCCTCCTCGTCCTCCTCTTCGTCCTCCTCTTCGTCCTCCTCCTCGTCCTCCTCCTCGTCCTCCTCCTCGTCCTCCTCTGGTCCTCCTCTGGTCCTCCTCTGGTCCTCCTCTGGTCCTCCTCTGGTCCTCCTCTGGTCCTCCTCTCGTTCTCCTCTCGTCCTCCTCTCGTCCTCCTCTCGTCCTCCTCTCGTCCTCCTCTCGTCCTCCTCTCGTCCTCCTCTCGTCGTCCTCTCGTCGTCCTCTCGTCGTCCTCTCGTCGTCCTCTCGTCCTCCTCTCGTCCTCCTCTCGTCCTCCTTTCGTTCTCCTCTCGTCCTCCTTTCGTCCTCCTCTCGTCCTCCTGTCGTCCTCCTGTCGTCCTCCTCTCGTCCTCCTCGTCCTCCTCCTCCTCGTCCTCCTCGTCTGCCTCGTCCTCCTCGTCCTCCTCCTCGTCCTCCTCCTCCTCCTCTTCCATTCCTCCTCCTCCCTGTCGCGCACCCAGGCGAATGTTTCGGGCGGGCCGGTCGGTTCGCTTGAGATTTCCTTACAATTCATGACCCTGCAACTTAAACAAAAACAGCTGCTTCACATGTGGAAGGCGGGTGGTTTTCACAATGTGGTTTTCGCCTTAGCGCCGCGCGCACTAGGTTTAAACATTTGCGAGAACTTCACGAATTGAGGGCAAGTCGTTTTCAAAATGTGGTTTTCGCCTTCGCGACGCGCACACTCGTATTTGACAACGTGCAGGAGCTTTACGGATTGAGGGCGGGTCGTTTTCGAACTGTGGCTCTCGCTTTAGCGACTCGCACATTCGTTTTAAACATTTGCAGCAGTTTTGCGGATTGACGGCGGGTGGTTTTCAACATGTAGCTGTCGCCTCAGCGACGCGCGCACTCGTGTAAAACAATTGCACGAGCTTCACGGATTGAGGGCGGGTGGTTTTCAACATGTGGCTCTCGCCTTAGCACCGCGCACATTTGTTTTAAACATCCCCAAGAGTTTCACGGATTGAAGGCGGTTCCTTTTCAACATGTGGTTCTCGCCTTAGCGCCGCGCACATTCGTTTTCAAAGGTTGCAAGGGTTTCACGGGTTCCTACGATCAAAAAACCTACAAGAAATTGTGGCTTCGACAGGATTCAAGATTATGCTGGCGCAACAATTATGTTGACTCTCAGTGTTAAGGGAGCAAAACTTGCGCGCCAGCACGGTTCTGGATCGTCAAGACGCAGCAGCCAGGTTGATACGTATACGTGGCGTTGACATCCCGAAAACAATGTTTCGGCATGCTTCAGGATCTTCAAACTGTTGTCTTCCAGCGACGCAATCCTCTCAATGGAAATGAACCGTTTTGGGGACCTATGATGAGGGAGCTTGGAGGGAAGGTTAATTCCAACATCGTTGGCGACCCTTGGTTTTACACTGGTGTTCCTCCTCCTTCTCCTCCTCCTCCTCTCCCTCCTTCATTCCGTCTCCTTATCACTAACTTCTCCCTGTCGCACCCCGAAGCGAGTTTTTAGGGCGGGCTGGGCGTTTCGCCTGACACTTCCTCACAACGTTTGACTCCGATGCTTCAAACATGACATCAGATTCACAGATGGGGGGCATATGGAGGGCGGGTGATTTTCAAAATGTGGTTCTTGCTTTAGCGACGCGCACACAAGGTTTAAGCCATTGCAAGAGTTTCGCGTATTGAGGGTGGGTGGTCATCGAAAGGAGGCTCTCGCCGTAGCGCCGCGCACACTCGCTTTAAACATTTGCAAGAACTCCGCGGACGGAGGGCGGGTGGTTTTCAACATGTGGCTCTCGCCTTAGCGACGGGCGCATTCATGGTAGAAAATTGCAAAAGCCTCACGGATTGAGGGCGGGTGGTTTTCAAACTGTGGTTCTCGCTTTAGCGCCGCGCACACTCGTCTTTGAACATTCGCAAAAGCTTTACGGATTCACGGCGGGTCGTTTGCAACATGTAGCTCTTGCCTTAGCGCCGCGCACATTCGTTCTCAAAATTTGCAAGAGTTGCACGGGCTCCCAGGATCAACGTACCAGAGATGGCGCTTTGGAAAGATTCAGGATTATGCGGGCGCAGCAGTGATGTTGATTCGCTGTGTTGAAGTCTCAGCAATGGCGTTTTGGCGCGATTCTGGATCGTCAGAACGCAACACTCAAGTTGAGACATGGCGTTGGCATCCCGAGAACAATGTTTTGGCATGCTTCAAGATCTTCATAATGTTGTCTTCTGAAGACAGTTCCCTCAATTGAAATGAACCGCTGTAGGGGCCTACGAAGAGGGAGCTTGGAAGAAGGGTTAATTCCAATATCGTCCTCCTCCTCCTCCTCCTCCTCCTCTTCCTCCTCCTCGTCCTCCTCCTCCTCCTCCTCCTCCTCGTCCTCGTCCTCCTCCTCTTCCTCGTCCTCCTTTCGTCCTCCTCTCGTCCTCCTCTCGTCCTCCTCTCGTCCTCCTCGTCGACTTCCTCGTCGTCCTCCTCGTCGTCCTCCTCGTCCTCCTCGTCCTCCTCGTCCTCCTCCTCCTCGTCCTCCTCCTCCTCCTCGTCCTCCTCCTCCTCCTCGTCCTCCTCCTCGTCCTCCTCCTGATCATCTCCTCCCTCCTCCTCCTCCTCTCCTCCTCCTCGTCCTCGTCCTCGTCCTCGTCCTCTCCTGTCCTCCTCTCCTCCTCCTCCTCCTCCTCTTCCGCTTTTTCCTCCGCCTCCTCCCTCCTCCTCCTCCCTCCTCCTCCTCCTCTCGTCCTCCTCTCGTCCTCCTCGTCGTCCTCCTCTCCTCTTCCTCGTCCTCCTCCTCGTCCTCCTCCTCCTCCTCGTCCTCGTCCTCCTCCTCCTCCTCCTCCTCCTCCTCCTCCTCCTCCTTTTCCTCCTCCGCCTCAGCAGCGGCGGCTACGGCGACCCCCGGCGGCGTCGGCGGGCGGCGGGGAGCGGCGGCGGCGGCGGCCCGGCTCAGCCCCCCCCCCCCCGCGCTGCGCCAGCCCACCGCCGGCCCCCCCCCTCCGGCGGACTGCGGCGCGCGAGCGAAAACAACTAACTAAAAACAAATAACAAATAAAAATCAGCACATACATTATTTGTATATAAAAATTTTCTGGCGCCGCCTCCGCCGCAGCCGCGTGGGTGTTGCTGCTGATCACTTTCGTGGTGGTCGCTGTCGTTGGGGTCAGTCCCTCCGAAAATACCTTTTCCTTGAGATCTTGAAATCGATCCGGGAGTCTGGGTGCAGCGCTCGGCATGCTGCTTTCGTGGGGCCTCCGCATCGGCGGCCGCAGGTCCGACGCTAGCCGCGCGCAGCCCGCGCCAGGCCCACGGGCCCCCGCGGCGCCCCAGCGCGCCACCGGAGAGATGCGGGCAAGGCGGGGCGCAGAGTGCCCCCGTCTAAAATCGGGTCTTTCACCGCCCTTCGTAAGGCACCCTGTGGGAATGTAGCAACCTCGCAGCCCGCGCCGACGCGCCCGCGCCCCCGCGACCCAGGCCGACGGCGCCTGCCGTTGAAAAAGGCGCCCCCCCCCGGCCCGATCCAGGCGGCAAAGCGATGGCCCTGCGCGCGCGACCGGCGGAAAGGCGGACGAGAGCAGGAAAGCGAGAAAGACGGACAAGACAAACGAAGAAACAAAGGGGGCGAAGATTTCTGGGACAAGCAAGCAACACAAACCCAGCCGGAACTCCACAGCATGCCAATTCGCTCAGATTCAAAGCGCAGAGCATGCAACAATTTACACCACACCGAAGTACGTAACGATTCACGAACATACGAACATGTGGCACTCATTTACCATCCCTCGGCCGCATCCTTGCTAATTCTGCCGAAGGGAGGAGGGGCGTCACGTTTGCGGCGGGGCGCGCAGGGCAAAGCGACTCGCAGCAAGGCCAAGCGCAGCAACAGCACAAGCCGACCCCGGAGCAAATCCCGACACAACAGCACGGCGTAAAACGACCCACAGCACACAGCACGGCACGACGACCGTCACGCACGGCGCCAGGTTGACCTGGGGGGCAGGCGGCTGTTCCTTGTTTGGTCTGCTGGCCGTCGGGGCGCGCGCCGAGCCTCTTGCCGCTTTCCTCTGCCTCCTCTCGCTGCTGCTTCTGTGCAGGCGGGCGCTGGTGCTGCTGCGACTGCTGCTCGTCGTGCGGCGCCGCGCCATGGGCTGGCCGGGGCACTTTCCGGAACGCGCCTTGCGCCCACCTCCTGCCGAACCTCTCGGCCAGGAAAGCGCGTCGCCACTGGAAAGACGCCGCCCCGTCCACGAGCGCGCTTTGTTTAATGATCGCGGCGGCGGGGGCGCTAGCTGCCAGCCGCCGCGCGGTTCGTCGGCGCCCGCGCCGACGGGCCTGGCGGGCGAAGGCTGCCTGGCGCAGTGCCCCCTCGTTCTCGCCTGCCCCCTGTGGCCTTTCGCGGCGCCGCTGCGTCTGCCTTGCCTCCTCCTGCTGCTCCCCGGCCGCTTCTTTCTCGGCTTCCTCATCCTGTTCGTTGCCCAGCGCTGGCAGCACGCCGCGCGGCCGCTGCGTGGCGGTGCTGCTGCTTAGTTTTGCTGTAATTCGCGGTAGTGGTGGTGGTGGTGTTGCTGTTGCTGCACGCTGAAGAGAATCAAAGGAAAGCGGACAAGAAGCGAGCAAAGGAAGAACAAGCGGACAAGAAGCGAAGGGACGAGGAAAAAGTCAAGCGTCCACGAACCAGGCGCGAGAAAAAACAAGTCGGTGCGCCCATCCAGGGTGGAAGGTCGCCCTGGTGGTGTTGGCCGTGCTGCTGTTGGCCGCCGTCGTGGTGGAAGTGCGGTTGGCCGCCGTCACGGCGGTGGCTGTGCTACTGGTTTCGTAGCGGCCGCCTCGAGCGCCCGCGTCGCACAGGCATCCAGAGGCCCTCGGCCAGGCCTGTCGGCGGACCTGGGTCGGGCGGCGGCGTGGGGCTCGCAAGCGGATGCGCCGCAGCCCCGTCCCACCTCCCGCCACCAATCCCGGGCCGCGGAGAAGGACGAGGCAGAGGAGACAAGAGAGGAGCACAGGCACCTCCAACCCGTCCCAGCCACTTAAAATCGAGCGTTCTGCTACTCCCGAGCTCTCACCTGCCACCGTGCCGGGCTGCCCGACCGAAACCAGGTGCACTGCAAAGCGGCTCTGCCCGAGTTGCTACAGGGGCTGCGAAGGCCCGCTTCGCGCAGCGAATGCATGCCAAACGCGGCTACCGCATCTCATGCCGAATCATAGTCGTCGTCATGTGACCGCTGCCGCCTCCTCCTTCTCCTCCTCCTTCTCCTCTTCCTCCTTCTCCTCTTCCTCCTCCTCCTCCTCCTGCTCCTCCTCCTCCTCCTCCTCATGTTCTTTCTGTTCCTGCTCCTGCTCCTCCTCCTCCTTCTGCTCCTCCTGCTCCTCCTGCTCCTCGTGCTCCTCCTCCTCCTCCTCCTCCTCCTCCTCCTCCTCCTCCTCCTCCTCCTCACCGTCCTCCTCCTCATCCTCTTCTCCTTCCTCCTCGAGCCTAGCTGCACAAGCGAAAGTTTCCTCCCGTTCTTGTTGGCAGGGGCAGCAACGTTACAAACACACTGAACTGGGACACCGATTTGCGTCAGCAAACTGTCACAGGCACGACAAGTCAGACACACCAAACTAGGACACCGATTTGCGTCAATAAGCCGTCGCAGACACACTTACGTCAACAATATATTACCCATACACCAAACTTGGACACCGATTTGCGTGAGTAAGCCGTCACAAGCACGACAAGAAGAGTAACACACCAAACTGGGACACCGATTTGCGTCAGCAAACCGTCGCAAACACGACAATTCAGACACACCAAACTGGGATACAGATTTGCGTCAGTAAGCCGTCAGAGACACACCAAAGTCAATCAGCCATTACAGATACACCAAATGGGGACACCGATTTGCGTCAATCAGTTGTCACTGGCACGACAAGGCAAGCACACCAAACTGGGACACCGATCAGTAAACCGTGGCAGACACACTAACGTCAAGAAACCACTGCAAATGCACCAACCTGAGACAACGATTTGCGTCAAGAAGCCGTCACAAAAACGACACGACACGTCTGACACCTCGAACTGGAACACCGATTTGCGTCAATAAACCGTCACAAGCAAGACAAATCAAGCACAACAGGCTGGGGCACAAAAAAATTGCGCCAATAAACCATCATAAGCACGACTAATCAGACACGCCAAGAAAAGACACCGATGTGCGTCAACAAGCCGTCACACGCACAACACATCATACACGCCAAACTGGAACTCCGATTAGCGTGCGTAAACCGTCACAAGCAACACAAACAACACACAAACTAGGACAACTATGTGCATCAACAAACCGTCACAAATACTACAAAACCACCGATCTGGCGTGTGAGTTTAAGAAGTCTAAGCTGAAGCTCTGCTTCAGCATGAGCTTCAGCTCTGCTTGGGAGGGGGGGAGGAGGGGGGACGTAATGAACTGACGAATTCTGTGCTCGGCCCCCCCCCTGCCAGCCCCCAGGAGAGAGGGCGGGGGGGACAGGAGAGCCGAAAGGAGAGAGGGGGGGGGGAGAGGAGAGAGGGGGGGGAAAGGAGAGAGGGGGGGAAGGGGGGGACAGGAGAGAGGGAGGGGGGGGGGGACAGGAGAGAGGGGGGGTGTTGGAGGGGCGTTTTTACCAAACCAAACGGGTCTTCCCAAACCAAATTTTGGTTTGGGTGACCCAAGTCTTGGTTTGGGAAGACCCGGTTCGGTTTGGGAAGACCTGGTTGGCTTGGGAAGACCCGGTTGGTTTGGGAAGACCTGGGCCTCGTGGTTCGGGAAGACGCGGTTGGTTTGGGAAGACGCGGTCGGTTTGGGAAATTTTGGGAAGACCCGGTTGGTATGGGAAGACCTGGTTGGTTTGGGAAGACCCGGACGTTGTGATTTGGGAAGACCCGGTTGGTTTGGGAAGACCCGGCCGTTGTGGTTTGGGAAGACCAAACTGGTTTGGGAAGACCTGGCCGTTTGGTTTGGGAAGGCCCGTGATGGTTTGGGAAGACCCGTGGTGGTTTGGGAAAACCCGGCCTGCTCTCGTGGTTTGGGAAGACACCCGGTTGGTTATGGGAAGACCCAGAACTTCGGCTTGGGAAGACCCGGGCTTCGGTTTCGGAAGACCCGGTTGGTTTGGGAATACCCGGTTGGTTTGGGAAGACCTGGTGTTTGGGAAGACCCGGCCGTTGTGGTTTGGGAAGACCAGGGTGGCTTAGGAAAACCCGTTTGGTTTGGGAAGACCCGGTTGGTTTGGGAAGACCAGGCCGCTGTAGTTTGGGAAGGCCCGGGTGGTTTGGAAAGGCCCGTTTGGTTTGGGAAGACCCGGTTGGTTGTGGCAGACCCAGCCGCTGTGGTTTGGGAAGGCCCGGGTGGTTTGGAAGGGCCCGTTTGGTTTAGGAAGACCCGATTGGTTTGGGAAGACCCGGCGCCGTTGTGGTTTGGGAAGACCCGGGTGGTTTGGGAAGACCCGTTTGGTTTGGGATGACCCGGTTGGTTTGGTCTGCCGTGCTCCTGGCGGTCTGCTGTGCTCCCGCATGCTCTGCCGTGCTGCTGTGTGGTCTGCGGTGGTCCTCTGTGCTTTGCCGTGCTGCTTTGCGTTCTGCCCTGTTCCTTCGTGATCAGCCGTGTTCCTGCCTGCTCCGCCGTGCCCCTGCATCGTCAATCGTGCTTCTGCTTGGTCGGCCGCGAATCTGTCTGGTCTGCCGTGCCCCTGCGTGCTCAACCGTGCTCCTGCGTAATCTGCCACGTTCCGCGCGACCCGGCGAATGCACCGGCGGAGCAACGAAAAGGAAGCGAAGGCGAAACCGACATCGAGAATGCTGTCGTAAACGACAGCGGAACGAAACCGAAAGAGAGGCGAGAACGAACGAAAGCGAAACGAAGACTCCGAATTCCACAATACTCTCGCCCAGCATCGCGACCGAGGTACCAGTATGGAAGACAGTCTTATCGGGCCGCCCCCTATGCACCTGTGTCTACCGGCCTAGCCGCGTCAGGCACCAATGTTGGCTGGATCGATTTTGACATAATCCAGTCGCGGGCGGATGAATCCTAGACTGATGAGCCTATCCCTGATAGAATGGCTGCAAAGCCGGTTGGCGGCCGCGCGAGCGATGGCGGCGGCCCCGGGCAGGCCATGCACGGCGTCTACGACGCGACCGTCGACTACGAAGACAAGAATGATAATGGAGAAATTCAAGGGTACTATGTACATGTATCCCGGCATCAGCGAGTCACCAACCTCAGCACAACGTGGCAGTGGTTTAGTGTGGACGAGTACGACGACAAGTTCCAGCGTGACTCTGGAATGCCCAAATGCGATAGCGAGGTGGCAATAAAGGCGAAACGAAAACGATGACGAAGGCGAGAACGAGAGCGGAGACAAAGGCGAAAGGAAGGCGAGAACGCGGCCGGGAGCGAGAGCGGAAACAGCAGGAGGAAGAGGAGGACGACGTCGCTGGCGACGGGCGGGTCGGGTCGGGTCGGGCGGACCCTAACGGGCGGGTCGGGTCGGGCGGGCGGGACATTAAAGCGTGGTGCATAATCAAATTGACACGCGATTACCCTGACGGGCGGGTGGGGTCGCGTCGAGTTGTGCGGGAAGATCCCTGACAAGCGGGTCGGGTCGGGCGGGCAGACCCTACCGGGCGGGTCGGGTCGGGCGGGCGGGATATTAAACTGTGGTGCATGATCGAGTTCACACGCGAGAGCCCTAACGGGCGGGTCGTGTCGGGTCAGGCGGGAAGGCCCTATCGGGCGGTCGGGTCGGGTCGGGCGGGGGACCCTAACGGGCGGGTCGGGTCGGGTCGGGCGGGCGGACCTAAGGGCGGGTCGGGTCGGGCGGGACATTAAAAAGTGGTGTGGTGCATGATCGAATTGACGCGTGAGAACCCTAACGGGCGGGTTGGGTCGGGTCGGGTCGGGCGGGCAGACCCTACCGGGCGGGTCGGGTCGGGCGGGCGGGACATTAAACTGTGGTGCATGATCGAGTTCACACGCGAGAGCCCTAACGGGCGGGTCGTGTCGCCTCAGGCGGGAGGGCCCTATCGGGCGGGTCGGGTCGGGTCGGGCGGGCGGACCCTAACGGGCGGGTCGGGTCGGGCAAGTGGGACAATATCGAGTTGACACGCGAGAACTTTAACGAGCGGGTCGGGTCGGGTCGGACGGGCGGACCCTAACGGGCGGGTCGGGTCGGGTCGGGCGGGCGGACCCTAACAGGCGGGTCGGGTCGGGCGGGCGGGACATGAAAGTGTAGTGGATGATCGAGTTCACACGCGGGAGCTCCAACGGGCGGGTCGGGCCGGGTCCGGTCGGGCACACGGGCCTTAACGGGCGGGTCGGGTCGGGTCGGGTCGGGCGGGCTTTAACGGGCGGGTCGGGTCGGTCGGGCGGGACATGAAAATGTGGTGCACGATCGACTTCACGCGCGAGTGCCCTGACGGGCGGGTCGGGTCGGGCCGGGCGGGCGGACCCTAACAAGCGGGTCGGTTCGGGTCGGGCGGGCGGACCCTAGCGGGCGGGTCGGGTCGTGCGGGCGGGACATTACACTGCGGTGCATGATCGAGTTGGCACGCGAAAGCCCAAACGGCCGGGTGGGGTCGGGTCGGGCGGGGGGATCCCCAACGGGCGGGTCGGGTCGGGTCGGGCGGGCGGACCCTGAGGGGCGGGTCGGGTCGGGCGGGCGGGACATTAAAGTGCGGTGCGTGATTGAGGGCCCTAACGGGCGGGTCGTGTCGGGTGGTCGGGTCGGCGGGGGACATTAACTGTAGTGCATGATCGCGCGCGCGAGTGCCCTAACGGGCGGGTCGGGTCGGGCGGGCGGGACATTAAAGTGTGGTGCATGATCGAGTTGACACGCGAGTACCCTAAACGGGCGGGTCGTGTCGGGTCGGGCGGGCGGACCCTAACGGTCGGGTCGGGTCGGGCGGGCGGGACATTAAAGTGTGGTGCATGATCGAGTTCACGCGCGAACCCTAAAGGGCGGGTCGGGTCGGGTCGGGCGGGTCCTAGCGGGTCGGGTCGGGTCGGGATACGGGCGGAGCCCTCGGGCGGGTCGGGTCGGGTCGGGTCGGGCGGGTGTGGGTGCTGATGATCGAATTGGCGAAAGAACGGCGGGTCGGGCCGGGAAGACGGGCGGACCCTACGGGCGGTTCGGGTCGGGTCGGGCGGGCGGGCCCTACGGGCGGGTCGGGTTGGGCGGCGGGACATTACAGTGTGGTGCATGATCGAGTTACACGCGGGAACCCTAACGGACGGGGCGGGCGGGCGGGTCGGGTCGGGCGGGCGGGCCCTAACGGGCGGGTCGGGTCGGGCGGGTAAAACATTATCGTGTTGACACGCGAGAACCCTAACGGGCGGGTCGGGTCGGGTCGGGTCGGGCGGACCCTAACGGGCGGGTCGGGTCGGGTCGGGCGGGCGGACCCTGACGGGCGGGTCGGGCCGGGCGGGCGGGAAATTAAAGTGTGGTGCATGATCGAATTGGCCCGCGGGTCGGGTCGGGTCGGGTCGGGCGGGCTTCATCGGGCGGGCGGCCCTCGGGCGGGCGCGGGCGGGTCGGGTCGGGCGGGCGGGACATTAAAATGTGGTGCACGGTCGAGTTCACGCGCGAATGCCCTAACGGGCGGGTCGGGTCGGGTCGGGCGGACCCTAACGGGCGGGTCGGGTCGGGTCGGGCGGACCCTAACGGGCGCCGGTCGGGCGGGCGGGACATTAAAATGTGGTGCGCGGTCGTTCACGCGCGAATGCCCTAACGGGCGGGTCGGGTCGGGTCGGGCGGGGGGTCGGGTCGGGTCGGGCGGGCGGACCTAACGGGCGGGTCGGGTCGGGCGGGACATTAAAGTGTGGTGTGGTGCATGATCGAATTGACGCGCGAGAGCCCTAACGGGCGGGTTGGGTCGGGTCGGGTCGGGCGGGCGGACCCTAACGGGCGGGTCGGGTCGGGTCGGGCGGGACATTGAAGTGTGGTGCATGATCGAATTCACGCGCGAGTGCCCTTACGGGCAGGTCGGGTCGGGTCGGGCGGGCGGACCCGAACGGGCGGGTCGGGTCGGGCGGGCGGGACATTAACGTGTGGTAGATGATCGAGTTGACACGCGAATACCCTAACGGGCGGGTCGGGTCGGGTCGGGCGGACCCTAACGGGCGGGTCGGGTCGGGTCGGGCGGGCCCTAACGAGCGATCGGGTCGGGCAGGCAGGGTAGGCCTAAGGGGTAGACCCAGGGGTAGGCAGGCCTAGGGTAGGCCTCAGGGGAAGGCCTTGGGGTAGGCCTAGGGTAGGCCTAGGGGGTAGGCCTATGGGGGTAGGCCTAGGGGTAGGCCTAGGGTAGGGCTACCCTCCGGGCTCTATAAAGATTTGAAAACACCCTCAGTTGTAGAAGACCCAGAATGCTAGTTTGAGGAGAACTGTTTGGTTTGGGAAGACCCGGGGGCTGGTTTGGAAAACCCGGTTGGTTTGGGAAGACCCGGGGGTTGGTTTGGGAAGACCCAGGTGGTTTAGGAAGACCTGGCACGTTGGTTTGGGAAGACCCGGTTGGTTTGGAAAGACCCGGGGGACGTTGGTTTGGGAAGACCCGCGGTCTGATTCCGCAACATTTGGTTTGGGAAGACCCTTTTGGTTGGGGAAAACCCTAGTCCCCAGGGGGGGGGGGGGGACAGGAGAGAGAGGGGGGGGGGGGGGGGGAGGGGGGGAGGGGGAGACAGGGAGAGGCGGGGGGGGGGGGGGAGGAGGGGGGGGGGCGGGGGGAAGAGGGGGGGGGGACAGGAGAGAGGGGGGAGAGGGGGGGGATGGACAGGAGAGAGGGGGGGGGGGCAGGAGAGGGGGGGAAAGGAGAGGGGGGGGAGACAGGAGAGGGGGGGGGGGACAGGAGAGGAGGGGGTTTGGGGGGGCCTGGATCATCACCATCTCCATCGCCTTCACCATCGTCACATCACCATCATCATCATCATCATCATCATCATCATCATCATCATCATCATCATCATCATCATCATCATCATCATCATCATCATCACCCAACATCATCATCCATCATCATCATCTGGAGCGCCCCGGATCGGCGGCACTGGCCGGAGACCACTACAATCAGACACAACAAACTGGAACACCAATTTGCGTCAACAAGCCGTCACAAGCACGACAAATTATGCACACCAAACTGGGGCCCCGACTTGCGTGAGTAAGCCGTCGCAAACACACTAACGCCAATGAACCATCTCAAACACACTGAACTGGTACACCGATCTGCGCCAGCAAACCGTCTCAGGCCCCCCATCTTGGCGGCCAGCCCGGGGGGCGGGCCTCGGAGTTTCGGGTTCGAGGTTCGAGGTTTCGGGGCGTCGTCGCCCATTCTCGACGGTTTCCCAGCCTCGGGATACGCTCCAGCAGCTGCGCCTCCTCGCCGAGAGGGTTCCGGGGGTGCCCGCATCGTCCCGAACGGCAACTGGAGAGCCGAGTTATGACCAGAAAACCAACAGGCGTCCGAGATGGAGCGGGCTTTCTCAGAAGGCTCGGGAGTCCTCCGGGACTTCTGAGAAGTTTGTCATCTGGCCTTCTGAAAGAAAAAAAATTCTAAGCCTTCCCCGAGGACACAGACAACTTTTCAGAAATCCATGGGACCTCTGAGAAGCCCCGCCACCATTCTGAGAAAACCTCCTCCTTCTCACTTCCCCGCTTGCTCGCCGCCGACTATCAGCCCGCGCGAGAAATGTGAACAATGGCCGCGGATAAGCGAGGATGGGCCCACCGTCAACCGCTACAGTGCTGGGTTCGGCGCGTGCGAGAACGGCGAACTGTGGCAGGGCGCAGTGCACGGTAGAGAGATTGGAAGATTCTGAGGTTCAGTGCCCCCCTCAGCAAGGCCGTGGATGGCGACAGCAAAACCGAAAACCAACCGAACCGACAGCGAAACCGAAACCGACAGAAATCGACAGGTCGAAAGCATCCTAGAAGGGCGCAGCGACGCAACAACGACAATAACGGACTGGACCGAACTGGCCGAATGCAACCGACTGCGACGCAATCGAACGGATCGAACCGCCAACACCCGTGAGTGCCCCCCCCGCGGTCAGGAGCCGATGGTTGCCCCCATCGACCAACGAGCACCAGGGCGGCAGAGCACAGGGAGGGACGACCAAACATGCTTAAAACTTTGGGAATTGCGGACAAGCCCCCCAGCCCAAGGAACAACAGATGCGGACCAACAAACACGAATCAAAGATCCGCATCCGTCTGGGTGGACTCACGAAGCGCCTCCCTCCCGAGAGCTCGACGCAACGGTCGCGCGCTCGAGGCACACCCCGCTGGGGAAACTCGGAGCACCGGGTGACACCCAGAGGCTCCGCGGGCAGAGGCGCGCAAAGGGTCCACGGGCAGAGGCCGAGCGGCAGAGGCAGAGGCCGAACACCCTCGAGGCACGCGGCATGGAGCTGCGGCACGTCCTCCTCCTCCTCCTCCTGCTCCTGCTCCTCCTCCTCCTGCTCCTGCTCCTCCTCCTCCTGCTCCTGCTCCACCTCCTCCTGCTCGTCCATCCTCCTCCTCCTCCTCCTCCTCCTCCTCCTCCTCCTCCTCGTCCATCCTCCGCGTCCTACAGCTTTCTGTCCGAATGGGTTCCAGACGTCCTAAACAGGCGAGCGTTGAAAATTGGCGGCGGGGCCACGCGGCGCAACCTCTTCTTGGTGTGCTTTGCGGCCGCTTTTTCCAAAACAAGAGAACGACCCCGCCCTTTTGCGACACATGTTCTCAACTGCTGCTGCCTTAGATGACCTCCTCGTTTTCGGCACAAGAATCAGAATGCGTGTCTCAGCAAGGGCGAATTCCCAAAACGAAGCAATGATCATGATGCGTGTCTCAGCAAGGGCGAATTCGCCAAACGACGCAATGCACTCGCAACCCGTTAGTATCACAAACAGATTTGGGCAAACCCTTGGCCTGATGACAAGTGGCTTAGACAATTTTCTCTTCCAGCCCACTTCTTGCTCTCTGGGCGGTTGTTGTCACGGCTCCTTCGACCCCGGCGAAGGACTCAACCATCTGCAGTTGTGAGTAACGCAATTACGAATATCGTATTCGGTGGAGCTCCCTTTGGGGCCAAGAAACGTGTGAGGGATGTACCGAAAGCGAGCGGTGAACGCATGCGAACGCAGCCACTGGGGTCTTCAGTGGAATTCCCTATGGGGCCACGAAACGTATGAGGAGTATGCTGGGATGGGTGGGGCGGACGCATGCGACCACCGCCACTGGGGTCTTCGGTGGCGCTCCCCTTGGCGCCACGAAACGTACATATGAGGTGTGTGCCGAAATGGGTGCGGCGGGCGCCTGCAAACGCAGCCGCTGGGGCCTTCGGTGGTGCTCCCTATGGGGCCACGAAGCGTGTGAGAGGTGAGCCGAACATAAAATGGCGGACGCGTGCGATCGCAGCTGGGGCCACGAAACGTATGAGGGGTGCCGGAATGGGCGCGGCGGGCGCATGCTAACGCAGCCACTGGGGCCTTCGGTGGCCTCCCTATGGGGCCATGAAGCGTGTGAGGGGTGTGCCGAAGTGGTTGCGGCGGGCGCATGCGAACGCAGCCACTGGGGCCTTCGGTGGAGCTCCCTATGGCCCTATGAGGCCACGAAACGTGTGAAGGGTGTGCCGAAATGGGTGCGGCTAGCGCATGCGAACGCAGCCACTGGAGCCTTCGGTCGCGCTCTCTTTGGCAACACGAAACGTATGAGGGGTGTGTCGAAATGGGTGCGGCGGGCGCATGCGAACGCAGCAACTGGGGCCTTCGGTGGAGCTCCCTATGGGGCACGAAGCGTGTGAAGGGTGTGCCGACATGGTTGACTCGTGCGGAGGGCAGAGGCAAGGATGGAAGGAGGGAGGAGTGGGACGAGGAGGAGGCGGGACGCAGGGCGCTGTCTCTTCAAAACGAAGACCCAACACCACAAGATGGTTGGGAAAAGGACGACGTACACGCGGGGGAAACATCGGGATCGTCAGTCGGCACCCCGCGAGCACTCATACGGCAATTTCGTGTCGTGTCGACCCCAAGGTTGTTTCCTGACACCGCGAAGATCGTTCAACCTTGAAAGGTCGGCCCATTCCGGAATGTCAGATCGTTCAGGGCCGATTTCTAGGCCACGGGCGGCATTCAACCTTGAATACCAGCGCTGGGATCGCCGCCGGTGGACACGACGCGAACCTACCGTGTCAGTCTCGAGAAGAATGGATGGGGGTGGGGGGGATCATACTGGTCCGCTGCGCGCTGGCACACTACCCTAAATCCGTCCATGGGAACACTCCATGCACCATGCGGGCCACACGCCGCCACTTTGTACTGGTTTTGGCGAGGATGGTGGGAGTGCCGACATACTGCCCGATGTGCGGTGACACGTACACTGGCGCACTCCGTGCGCGTCGCGCGCCTTGCGCGGCTGGAGCTTCTGGTACACTCGGCGCATATAGGTCACGTGGCGCATCTGGCAAACCAAGCGCGCTTGGGCCCATGGTGCGCGTAGCGCACGTGGCATCTGCATTGGTTCCGACTGGCTGTCCATCTGATGATTACCTGTGCCTGTGCTGAGCCCAGGTGCTCTTTATGCATATTTTTAGACGGCGGGCCTATACCCATGCTGAGTCCCGGTTGCTCCTCATACGTGTGGTGCGAGGGCGGGTAGGAGTGAGCAACGCAGTTTGTGGCGTTCACGTTGGGAACTCAACTCATCCCCCTGCCCCCCTCTTCCCCTGGCTCCCTCCCTCCCTCCCTCCCCTCCTCCCCCTCTCCCCCCTCTCCTCCCCCTCTCCTCCCCCTCCCTTCCACCCCTCCCTATTACCCTTCACAATTACACAATAAGAATGCTACTCTCCTCTCTCCCCAAATGACGTCCGGAAGATGTCTGGCCCCCCTCCGCGTATACACACAAGATTCCTGGGAGTTGAGTTTCCGCTTTTTTTGCAGAAATGTTG
The DNA here is from genome assembly GCA_963575745.1 of Prorocentrum cordatum. NCBI lineage: Eukaryota > Dinophyceae > Prorocentrales > Prorocentraceae > Prorocentrum > Prorocentrum cordatum. The sequence continues at coordinate 1,028,091 of CAUYUJ010000447.1, forward strand.
ATCCGCTGAAGCGCTGGCCTCATTTTCGGGCTTCCGCTCGTTCCGACTCGTGCTCTCGCTGCAGCGCTGGCCTCATTTCCGCGCTTCCGCTGGTTCCGAATCGTGTTCCCGCTGCAGCGCTGGGCTCATTTCCGCGCTTCCGCTCGTTCCAAATCGTGCTCCCGCTTCAGCGCTGGCGTCATTGTTTCCAGTGCCATGCCACGGCATCATGGTTTTCGGTCCTTCCAAATAGGCCCCCAAATCTAGAAAATGCCGCCCCCCCCCCCAGAAGAACCGTCTGAAGTGATTACACTCTCGGTGTCGATTCGTTGATTTGTTTGGGGCCGCAGCCTCCCCTCACTTTGGGGCGTCGCCACGTCATGCTATATCATACTACGCGTTGATCTTCAACGCCATGCTATGACACATGTAATGCTATGCCATGGTGCGACATCCGACTGTGCGAATAGAGAGGAGATACACGCCATGGTAAGGGATGGCAGGGAGGGGTAGGAGGTCAGATATGACGCGAGCGCACTCAGCGTGCCTTCCACCCCTCCCTTTCATCCCCCCTTCCAACGCCTTCCTCACCCTCCTTCCCCCCTTCTCTCCCCCCTCCCGCCCCGCATCCAGAGGCTCCCAGAGATACTTTAAATTAACCCTTGTGCACCCCATGTTTAGCTAGATGCTTCTCTTCCCCTCTTCTCCCGACAACTGGCCCAAACACAATTTCTGGATGTGCTTGTGAGGATACGCGAACGGCAAGCACTTGAACGCATCCGGAACTAAGGAGGCCCAAGCAGCAAAACGCAAACGAGCTATACGCAAGATCTGCAGCTGCTAGGGTGGACTGTACCCCCCGAGTCCCGAGCATGGCAAAACAGACGCATCGCGAAACTGCAAATTGGCCGCACGACTGCACAGAGCACCTCCACCGAGAAAGCCCAGAGCAACGGTATCCTCTCACATCTGGCTATGCCGTGTAAATGGAACTGGCAATGGATGGCTTCGATCCGAACCTCTAACGTATCGCCCCGACCGTCAAAGCGAGAGAGAGAGAGGAATTAAGCGGCGGGAAAGCACGAGTCCAGCCCGAGAAGGAAAGAGAAACTGTTACGCCGCAGCGCGGCAAAGGCAATCCGCACGCGCGCTCAGGCAGTCTGGGCAACGGAAAACGCGAATCTGGAAAGATAAACATGACAGGCGGCCTGTACCCCCATGCGGCGACAGCCAACAGAAAACGGCGATCATCCGCACTGTTGGTCCGAAGAGCCACCTCCGCTAACACCACTGGGATCACCCAGCACTCCCACCACCGACTCTTCTGATCCACCCAGACCACTTCACGCTCCCAGATCTCCTGAGTCTCACAGCTTCCCCACCTTGATGCCTTGATGACCTCCTCCTTCAACTCTCCCCGTTTGGACTACCCTCTCGGCTCCCCCAGCCAATCCTCCTGCACGCACGACTCCGAAGCATGCTGCCTGCAGGGGGAGAAGCTCCTTACGGTGGTCCAGCAAGATGTTCTCCGGCTTCAGGTCACGGTGCACAACATTGAAGGAGTGCACCCGGTCCACGCCCGCCAAGATCTGGTGCAGGAAGCTGCACGCCTCGGCCCGCAGGCCGTTGGCTTCCCCAATTTTCGGGCTGGGGGATCTCGCAACCAGGAGGAGGGGGAGGGGGGGGAGAGGGGGAGGGGGAGGAGGAGGGGGAGAGGGGAGGAGGAGGAGGAGGAGGAGGAGGAGGAGGCGGAGGAGGAGGAGGAGGAGGAGGAGGAGGGAGGAGGAGGAGGAGGAGGAGGGGGAGGAGGAGGGGAGGAGGAGGAGGAGGAGGAGGAGGAGGAGGAGGAGGAGGGGGAGGAGGAGGAGGAGGGGGGAGGGGGAGGAGGAGGAGGAGGGGGAGGAGGAGGAGGAGGAGGAGGAGGAGGGAGGAGGAGGAGGAGGAGGAGGAGGAGGAGGAGGAGGAGGAGGAGGAGGAGGAGGAGTTGCGGGAGGCGGGGGGGAGAAGGACGACGACGCGACGACGACGTCGACGACGACGACGACGACGACGTCGACGGCGACGACGACGACGACGACGACGGCGGCGACGACGACGACGACGACGACGACGACGAATGACCAACTTCGCTTTGTAATTGCGGCGTGAAAACGAAACTCGGGCAAGTTGAAACGGGTCACCCTTCCGTCTGAAGTCCGCCGACCCCTTGTGGGTTTCTAGGCGTGTGAGATTCCCCCCCCCATAATTCCCCCCCGTGGACCCCAAACTGCGAGTTTACCCCCCCCCCCCCTCGGGCCCAGGACGACCCCCAGTCCACAGGGGAACGGAGGGCCTCACAACGGGCCAAGAGGGCCCCAAGGGGCCCCCAAAACGGTCCAACAGGGCCCCGAGTCGCCGAAAGATCGGGCCAAGACGCCCAATATGGCATCCAGACGGCCCAAAATGCCGCAAGACGCTCCCAGAGGCCTCCAAGAGGCCCCCCAAGAAACAAACAACTTCCCATTCCCTTGGGCAAACTTCTTATTTTAGCCGCTCGCGTCTTGGGTTTTCACAACGACCACGATGGCCCAAGAGGCCTCCAAGATCGCCCCAAAACGGCCCCAAAACGACCCAAGAAATCCCCAAAACGGCCCTAAGAGGGGGCCCGCAAGGGGAACCCGAGCGGACATTTCGACCCTTCGGCCCCAACTCGCCCCCAGGGAACTCCGACAGGGCTCAACAAAAAAAACTCACGAGGCCTCCATGAGGCCTCCAAAAGTCCAAAAACTGCCTCCAGGCCGCCCCCGAGAGGCCTCCCACGACACCCATGAACCATCGGATTGGCCTTAGCCCCACAACCCAGGCACGGCGGCAGGATGCCTCCAGGCCCCCCCCTGAAAAAAAACCGACGGAACCCCATCAACCATCCCACTGGCCTCAGACCCGTAAGCCAAGCACGGTGGCGGGATGTACCGAAGGCCATTCGATGATCATGTGTCCACGCCGAACACAGCTATCCCAGTGCCGTTATACCCACAAGCTAGGCACGGTGGCGGGTTGGACCGAAGGCAATTCGATAGTCATGAGTCCACGGCGAACATTGCGAATGTCAGCCGCGGCGAAATTCAACGATCTCAAAGAATTCCCGCCTGGACTCTGACACTGCCCCCCACCCCGTCCCCCGAGAGCGCTCCGAGGACCCCCCGCGAAACATCCCCGCGATTCTGACGCACGACCAGGCCGGGATGGACCGAAAACAGCAAAACACTTCACGGCCAGGTTGCCCGCACAAGATCTCCAGATCCAGGGTGCGCACATGCGTTCGGGGGGTGCCGACATAGCCCCCAACGACCCCCGGAGGCCCCATTAAGGGCCCCAAGCCTGGACCCTCACTCTTCGTCCCCCTCTTGTCTTCTTCATCCTCCTCCACCTCATCCCCTGCCTCCGTCTGCCCCTCCTACCCTTCATCCTCCTCCTCCTCCTCCTCCTCCTCCTTCCGCGCTTCCTTCCTTTCAGCTCCCTCCTCTTCATCAACTTCGCCGCCCCTCTCGCTCTCCCTTTCTGGCCCTACTTCGACGAAACGCAGAATGGGCGCTCGAATGCGCATCATTTGCACGTCTTGCACTTCAGGGTGCCCTTCTTTTCGTCGCGCGCGACATTGTGAGGCCTCACGGAGAACGCCGACTTGGGTAGTTTTCTCTTGCACGTGCCGCTGCACTGATACGCCTGCCAGCTGCGCGCCGTGAAACCAAAGTCCTTGCAATCTGCGCACACTGCTTCCACCCCCTCGTCAGGTGTTCCGTCTCCTCCGCGCCACTGTTGTGCCCCTGCCGCGAGAAGTCCTTCTCGAATCAACCCCTCACTCTGATCCGCATCCGCAGGGGCTGCGGGAATTATCAAGATTCGTGCCTTTCGAACACGAACCCCAAACCACGATTAGTCCAAAAGATCCTTCTCATGAAACCACATACCGCCGCAGTGAAGGCGTCCACCACAGCCGGCGATAAACGCTATACAAGAACAGAGAGTCGGCGGATGTGGCGTAAGCCTGGAGAACCCACGTCCGGAGGTGGCGTGCTGAACGGCAGCGTTTTCCGGCGAACACATTAATGCAACGTATCCTATGTATCCGATGACTGCATCATGGCTACATATTGTAATGTGTTGCATTGTAGGATGGACAATCTATGATTTGGGCCCCGTGGCCCTCCCAGGGGCCCAAGAGGGCTTCAAAATAGCTCGCGGTGGGCTCTAGACGGCCCACGACGGCCCCGAGACGGCCCAAGATGGCCCCAAGAGGACCCAAAAAGTGCCCAAGACGGCCCAAAAGGGCCCCCAAAGGAGCCCCAATAAGCGCCTCCGCAAGCCCAAATCATTGATGTTCCGGAAAGATTTTGACAGATTTTCGCGTTCTCGGTTTTTTCGACTCGAAGGACACCAAGAAAACCCCCAGGCGGCCGCGAGAAGCCCCCAGTACGGCCTCCGCAGGGGCCAAACGGCGCAACAGCGCCCAATACGGCTCAAGACGCCCCAAGAAGGCCAAAGAGACCCCAAAGAAGTCCCCAAGAGACTCCCAATAACCCTCAAAACGACTTGACTATACGTACTCCGGACGTGCACCCCGCGAAGCGAGAGGAATCGTTTTAGCTTCCTCTCTGCAGAGATGACGCCCTCGCGATCCATCCATGAATATGCAAGCACGCACGCGGTGTTCTGCGTTCGTGTCCAGAACTGCTACCCATCATCGAATTCGGAGATCTCTTCAAGTCGAGGGCTTGGCGGAGCACATTTCCCAGGAACCATGGCGGTGGACTCTGAAATAACATCAAAAATCTGTCGCTCGGCTCGACACATCAATAGAGGCCTCCTAGATGGGATCGGACTAGATGGGGTCGAAGGATCGCGCCGCATCGCCGATGCTTAAAGTCAGTCTACACATCGAGCCGCATCGCCGATGCATTGGCGATGCGGCGCGATCCTCTGAACCCATCTGCTCGGACCCCATCTAAGAGGCCTAGACTCATCAAAGGATGCGAAGGATTATCGCCAGCGCGGTGGACAAGACGGGGCACCTCGGCCTCGCTAGCCCGCGAGTGCTGCACTATGTAGTCGAAGAGCTCGCCGCCTGGCGCGTACTCCATGATCAAGTAGAGCTGCCCAGGCGTCTCGATTATCTCATACAACTGGATGATGTGCCGGCAACACCTGACGAGACAGAATTCGGGTTCAACCTTCCTGGTCATCACTCGGGTGGAATGCGATCTCGCGCTTAGGAAGACCACACTAAAACTCGGTGGACCCTTAGATTTATCTTTCGCGCCGGCATGCGGTCGGGCCCAATGACACCGTGGGTAAAGCTCCCCGTGGAGCCACGAAACGTATGATGGAGTCTCGAATTGAGGGCGCGTGCGCCATGCGGCCGGGCCCACTGAGACAGTCCAAGGGGCTCCCTATGGGGCCACGAAGCGCGCGACGGGTGTGCAGAATTGGTGGCGGTGCTGGCGTGCGGTCGGCGAGTTTTCACCTGAATCTGGGTAGGGCGTCGCTGGGCCTCCCAGCGGCCCCCCAACGTGACAACGACAGTTTCGCAGTTCATAGCCTCCGAACCTGGCTAGGGCGTCACTGCACTGGGCCTCCCAGCAGTTCTCGAGACTGGCGGCACGTTCGCAGTTCGCAGCGAATAGCGAACCCTTTCCGAACCCAAAGCGGTCATTCTTTCAGCGTCTTGACTGTATTGCATCGGTGCTCATACGCCGAAGTCAAAGCGCATCCAAACCAACAAGGTTCATGAGCTCGATCTGCTAATGCGCCCGCTCCTACAGCAAACGAGGACAAGCAACTCCCATACATGCGCCAATCTCTGTGACCAAAATTTAGGGCTCCCTCTCGCAGGCGAAGTGCACACCGATAGGAATTGCACGCGCTGCAGAAAAACAAGGGTCGAGGAAAAACCATGAGTGCCTCCACGACGCTGCCATCATGGGCGAAGCTGGATAGTGCTTCGCGAAATCCCACCAGCCCTCTGGGCGTCGGTGGTTTAGAGCGTTTCCTCTTCCACCCCTCCTTCTTCCCCTTCGGGGAGGGGTTTACCCCTCCCCCTACCCCCTCCCCACTGACCTGGACAGGGGGTTCCGCGGCGCGTTGGAGCGCCCAAGATGGCCCAAGACGGCTCCAAGAGGGCCTCAGGGAGCCCAAGATACCCTCCAAGATGGCTCAAGATAGCGCAAGATGCCTCAAGATGGTCCCCATGATGTTCCAAGACGTTCCAAGAACTCTCCAAGACGGTTCCAAGTGCCCACAAGAGCATCATTAGGATGCGTCCAAGAGGCCAAAATGCTTCAAAACCCTAGGGAAAATCAATGTTTTTGGTGTTCTCACTTTTTCGCTTGCGATGCACATCCGAGGCGTCAAGATGGCTCCTAGATGGCTCAAGATAGCTCCAAGAAGGGCCCAAGAACGCCCCATGACGGCGCCAAGAGCGCCGAAGAGCGCTCCAAGAGCGGTCCCAGAGCGGTACAGGAGACGATTTTTGGAGTTCCTGGGGGGGAGCTCTAATTAAGGAACCCTACTTCCTTGGCCGATGTCCTCCAAAATCCGCAGGATGGCCTCAAGATGGCCCCAAGAGGCCCCCAGGAGGCCCCCAAGAGACCCCCAAGAGGCCGCAAGAGACCCCCCAGAGGCACCCAAGAAGCGCCCAGGAGGCCCCAAGAAGCGCCCAGGAGGCACCCAAAGGCCCCAAGATGGCCCGAAGAGGCCCCAAGAGGCCCCCAGGAGGCCCCAAAGAGGATCCCGAACGGCCCACAGAGGCCCCCCCGAGGCACCCAAGACGCCGAAAAGCCCCTCAGGACGACCCTCTACTCGCCTGGGCGTCGTTTCTGGACGGGCTGGTGGGGATACGCGAAGCGTCTAGAATGTTTCTAGCTCAGCAGTAGCTCAGGAAAGAATTCATCATCGGGGTGCCTGATCAGCTTCAGTATGTGAAGCTCTCGGGCGACGCGCTCGACGTCTGCGATCTCCACTATTCGCTCCTTGACGGCATGCGAAACAAAAACAACACAGTCCATCCAGCAAACAACCGCGCCCTCCCCACACCAAAAGATGACAGCACGCTCTTTGCATACATAATGTTTGGGCGCTGACATGAAAACAAAACGAAGGATAGACGGCTGATGGTGGAATCGAATGATCGTGGGATGCATCCACGGTTGTCCCGGGACATGGGACATAGTAAGAAAACATCTCCCGCCAACGCCCCGGCGATGCCCATCCCTTGCCAGTGCTTATCGCATAATCCTTATTTTCCTTTGCGCATGTGCGTCTGGTCGTGCGAAGCATCTCGTGGCCGCATCCGGACGACACGAAAGGAGCAGGGAGATCTTTCAAAAAATGCTCATGAAAGCTGGAGGCAAGGGCCTTCCTCCTCTACCACCTGCCACCTCACAATCTGCACTATCACCATTCCCAGCCTCCTCCCTCTCTTCATCCAACTACTCGTACTCCTTCCGCCCCATATAGTCGTCGCAGTCGTAAGCGCGCTGGCAATCCTATCATGTCCTCTGTCGCGCTTCTACTCCATGGACTCTCGAAACACTCTTCAGACCGGTTACGTACGACCCTCTGGAAAACATCACGTAATTACCTAACAGCTTTTGCTGATAGGTTTCTAGTGGTCTCAAAAGAGAACATCTTGACGCTCCAGGGGGGTCTGGGCGGGACCCGGACAGGGATCTGGCAGGATCTGGCAGCCCCAGGAATCCTTAGGAATCTTTAGGAATTCTTAAGAATCCATTCCCAGAACACCATTCCCAGGCCACATTTGGAATGCCCGGATCCGACTGTAAGCCACTTCGTGTTCTTCGTGTTCCCAGAACACCATTCGCAGGCCACATTTTGAATGCCCGGAGCCAACTGTAGGCCACTTCGTGTTCTTCGTGTTCCCAGAACACCATTCCCAGGCCACATTTTGAATGCCCGGAGCCAACTGTAGGCCACTTCGTGTTCTTCGTGCTCCCAAAACACTACTCCCAGGCCGCATTTCGAATGCCCGGAGCCAACTGTAGGCCACTTCGTGTTCCTCGTGCTCCCAGAACACAATTCCCAAGCCACATTGTGAATACCCCGAGCCAACTGTAGGCCACTCCGTGTTCTTCGTGTTCCCAGAACACCATTCCCAAGCCACATTTTGAATGCCCGGGGCCAACTGTAGGCCACTTCGTCACTTCGTGTTCCCAGAAAACCATTCCCAGGCTTCATCTGAATGCCCGGAACCAACGGTAAGCCACTTCGTGTTCTTCGTGTGCCCGGAACACCATTCCTGAGGCAGGCTGAGGCTGAGGCAGGCTGAGACTGAGGCTGAGGCAGGCTGAGGCTGAGGCTGAGGCTGAGGCTGAGGCTGATGCTGAGGCAGAGGCTGAGAAGCTGACGCTGAGATTGAGGCAGGCTGAGGCTGAGGCTGAGGCCGAGGCAGGCTGAGGCTGAGGCTGAGGCAAGCCGAAGCAGGCTGAGGCTGAGGCTGAAGCTGAGGCAGGCTGAGGCTGAGGCTGTGGCTGAGGCTGAGGCAAGCTGCGGCCGAGGCAGGCTGAGGCTGAGGCTGAGGCAGGCTGAGGCTGAGGCAGACTGAGGCTGAGGCTGAGGCAGGCTGAGGCTGAGGCTGAGGCTGAGGCAGGCTGAAGCTGAGGCCGAGGCAAGAGGCAGGCTGAGGCTGAGGCTGAGGCTGAGGCTGAGGCTGATGCAGGCTGAGGCTGAGAGGCTGGCTGAGGCTGAGGCAGGCTGAGGCTGAGGCTGAGGCCGAGGCAGGCTCAGGAGGCTGAGGCAGGCTGAGGCTGAGGCAGGCTGAGACTGAGGCTGAGGCAGGCTGAGGCTGAGGCTGATGCTGAGAGGCTGACGCTGAGGCTGAGGCAGGCTGAGGCTGAGGCTGAAGCCGAGGCAGGCTGAGGCTGAGGCTGAGGCAAGCCGAGGCAGGCTGAGGAGGCCGAGGCTGAGGAGGCTGAGGCTGAGGAGGCTGAGGCAGGCTGAGGCTGAGGCTGAGGCAGGCTGAAGCAAGCTGCGGCTGAGGCTGATGCAGGCTGAGGCTGAGAAGGCTGAGGCTGAGGCTGAGGCAGGCTGAGGCTGAGGCAGGCTGAGGCTGAGGCTGAGGCTGATGCAGGCTGAGGCTGAGGCTGAGGCTGAGGCTGAGGCTGAGGCTGAGGCTGCAGGCTGAGGCTGCAGGCTGAGGCTGAGGCAGGCTGAGGCTGAGGCTGAGGCTGAGGCTGAGGCTGAGGCTGAGAGGGCAGCCGAGGCTGAGGCTGAGGCCTGAGGCTGAGGCTGAGGCTGAGGCCGAGGCTGAGCCAGGCTGAGGCTGAGGCTGAGGCTGAGGCTGAGGCTGATGCTGAGGCAGGCTGAGGCTGAGACAGGCTGAGACACGCTGAGGCTGAGGCTGAGGCAGGCTGAGGCTGAGGCAGGCTGAGGCTGAGGCCAAGGCCGGCGAATCCTTCGGAATCCTTAGGAATCCCTAGGAATCAGGATTCCTAAGGATTCCTATGGATTCCTAAGGATGCCTAAGGATGCCTTAGGAATCCCTAGGAATCCTTAGGATTCCATTGGATCCCAAGGCCGTTGCCACAGCGACTGCCATTACGAATGCGACTGCGACTGCGAAAACAGCAGAATTCTACAAGTGGATTCTCACCTGAATCTTAAGGGGAATGCTTCCAGATATGCGTATACACATCGCTGTTAGGTTGCTTTGCCGGGATACTTTTTTATGACAACAAGTGCCATATTACTAGAGCAACAGAAAACAGCATTTACATCCGCCGGCCCCCTTGTGGGGCCACCAGGCTGTAGGCCCGTGATTCGCAGTTTCCTGTACCAGTCGTAGGTTGTAATTTCCAGTGTTACAGTTCTGCTTCTTGCTGGTTACTGTAACTACTTGACTTATTGCTGGTTACTGTAACTAGTTGATTGACCGCGCGAGGGGGGGGGAGGCCCAAAGTGGCTTTTTAGCGTCCCCTGGGCGCGTTGTCTGAATTGCTGGGGGGGCTCGAAATCGAGCCCCCCTCACGCAGATCCGCGGGGTCAGGGTCCAAAAACACAGGGGATTTGCCACATTTCTGAAATTCGGTGCCACCCCTCACGCAGATCCGCGGGGTCAGGGTCCAAAAACACAGGGGATTTGCCACATTTCTGAAATTCGGTGCCACCCCTCACGCAGATCCGCGGGGTCAGGGTCCAAAAACACAGGGGAGTTGCCACATTTCTGAAATTCGGTGCCACCCCTCACGCAGATCCGCGGGGTCAGGGTCCAAAAACACAGGGATTTGCCACATTTCTGAAATTCGGTGCCACCCCTCACGCAGATCCGCGGGGTCAGGGTCCAAAAACACAGGGGATTTGCCACATTTCTGAAATTCGGTGCCACCCCTCACGCAGATCCGCGGGGTCAGGGTCCAAAAACACAGGGGATTTGCCACATTTCTGAAATTCGGTGCCACCCCTCACGCAGATCCGCGGGGTCAGGGTCCAAAAACACAGGGGATTTGCCACATTTCTGAAATTCGGTGCCACCCCTCACGCAGATCCGCGGGGTCAGGGTCCAAAAACACACGGGATTTGCCACATTTCTGAAATTCGGTGCCACCCCTCACGCAGATCCGCGGGGTCAGGGTCCAAAAACACAGGGGATTTGCCACATTTCTGAAATTCGGTGCCACCCTTCACGCACATCCATCGCAAGGCGTGGCAACCCAAACTGCGAGAACTCCCTCGGCCCTTTAATCGCAAGGTGTGGTAACCAAGCCCGTAAACCATACACGTCTTACCAATCGCCAGGTGTGGTAACCCCTCTTGTGATCAGTTGGTTTTGCTGATTGCGAATCGGTTTCGCATGAAGTTTCGATACTGCTTCACGACAGCGCGAAGGCCTCATGACTTAGCTCTTCCATGGCCCATTCTTCGAGAGAGGGGGCCGGCGGCAGGGGGCGAAGCCCTTACGGATAAACAATCGGAGCTCTGCGCTAATTTCTTGGATCCGCGCTGGGCCCCCTCAGGGGCGGCGCCAAAGGCACCGCCGGGCGGGCCCAACGCAGATCGGAGAAATCCGCGCAAAGATCGGAACACTTATGTTTATCAGCCCGCTTTCGCAGCTGGACCAGACGATTCGTTTTATTGGACTGCGAGTGCGTCGTTTGGCACGAGCTGAGAGCGCGAGGTGGCTTCCCCGCATCCGATGCTGAGATGACTCACGCGCAAGCAAGCAAGCATCATCCCGCTCTCGCAGCGGGGCCAGGCGAGTCGTGTACATTACAGCGAATGTGTCGATCTGGCACGAACTGAAAGCGTGAGATGGCCTCGCCACCCCCCAACATCGAACTGTGGCCACGCCGCTCCTGCCCTGGATCAACAGCGACCCAATGAATTCTACGGGCCACTGCACCGTTCTCAAAAATATATGATACAGAAACCTAGAGGTGGAAATAATGTTCTGGCCACCTGGGCTTCCTCTCGTGCATCGTGCGCAGTAGCGACCCTAGATTTCAGAGCACCAGCCGGTCTGGAGAAATTTCGGCGCTCGGGTCTGGCTGGTTTTGAAAATCAGAGCCTGTCGAAAAAATGTGCGGAGAAGCCGAGGATACGCTGTGGCAGTCTTTGCCCGAAGCTCCTGCCTGGCCAGGGGCAACAGGGGCTTTGCCGCTTAGCTCGGCGCGAGGGACTATGGACCTAGAGCAGACGCTGCTACAAGATTTGCAGAGAGCCCCGGCAGCCGAGAGGCCAACCCAAAATGACTGGAACCTGGCTCTCTCGCGCCAGGGGCCCCCATACTGGCATGGGCCGACTGCAGTTTGCCGGGCCGGGGCAAGATTCAGGAGCCGTGGAACTGAGAGGCCTGCCATGCGCGAGAGGAGCGGGGATTCTCGAGCACCGCTGGGATCTTCATCTGGAAGCAAAACTGCGAGATACTGGCACTAAAATGCATTGGCGCGTTACCTACGAGGACTTCAAGGGAGCCTTCGGGGCGCCCGGGAGGCCCGTCGCGCGGTCTCGACCACGGAGCTGCGGCGGCCCCGCCCCTGCGCCTCGGCGAGCCTGCGCCGCGGCAGCCCGACCAAGACGGCGCTGGTGAGCCCTCCTCGGATCCACCCTCCGATGAGCCTCTGGTCGGCCCTGCGCGTGCTGTCGCGCACCTCGCCATGGCACATGTCACACTCGAAGGCGGGGGTGCACTTCGGACCCGTCCGCCACCGCGGCCGCGCCCGGCGCCCTGTCCCGCGGAAGAGCGCGAGGGCGACTTGCCCCCGCGGAGCCCAAGAGAGGGGCCGCCTCTGTCCGGCTCTGGCACTACTTCGCTTGCTCCAGCGCGTCTTTGGAAAGGCGGGTCAAGATCTGGGCGGGCCTCCCGCCTGCTCTCGCGCCGGCGCAGCGACTTCGCGTTCGCCCAGCGGCCTCGCCGCTGCGCGCCTTGGAGATCTCGCATCTCTTTGGCGATGTCGTGGGACGCGCCGCCGCGCCTGCGCCGGCGCAGGCGATCGTTGCCGATCGCGTCCAGGTTGAGCGCCTGCACGGCGAGCGCGGAGTGCCAGCTCCCCGTGCTCGAACGAGCGCAGCCGGTCGATCGAATCTCTGTGGCCACCGTACTCGTCGTTGTTCATGACCAGCGATTCGACGAACAGGCCAGCCTTCGACGGCTGGGCCCCATCGGCCGGGCGGAGCACCGCCGGCTCCTCCAGCTTCGTCGACGCGGCGCCCACTGGCCGAATGCGCGGAGCTCGCGTCGACTCCGCGCGCGCCGCCATCCGCTGGGCGCCCCCAAGAGCATCGCGTAATTCAAAATCATGGTGATCGCAGAGGGCGGCGCGGGAAAAACGCGCGGCCGGCTGCGCCGGCGTCGCGAACCGCGCCTGGGCCCGGCGCGCCCGCTTCAGGCCCGGCCCGGCGCGGCCCAGCTTCGGGCGGAACGCCGCCGCCGCCCCTGGCTTGCTGAAATCCGCAGCCGCGGCCCCCTCGAAGTGCATCGCGTCGCCCTTCAGCGCCGCCGCCTCGCCCTTTTGATCCAGCGCGTCCAACGGGAGGCGCCTATCCGTCGCTGGCAAGCCCGCCATCAACGTCTCAAACAGCTGCTCCTGGGCCGTCGACGCCGGGGGGATTCGAAGAAAGACCGACCACGGCAACAGCCCGTCTCGGCCTCCCCCAGCTGCCGCCCACAGGCCGCCAGGTGGCCCTCGCGCGCCCTCGGGCGCTCTGGCCGCTGCAACGATCTGGCCCCGCGCCGCGCGCGCGGCGGGCCGCCGGCGCGCCGGCGCGCCCGCCGCCGGCCGCTCGCCCTTGCCGCCCAGGAGCGGCCTCGGCGCATGGCGAGCCAGCCCCCAGGCCGGCCCGCTCCGCGGCCCGCCCTGCCTGCCTCGCCGCGGCCAGGCCACGCGGGCCGCGCGCCGTCGAATGCCCGGCGGAACTCGCGCCCATGCGGCCGATGCAGACGGGCGGATTTGCCCGCGGAGTTATCTTCTGACGTCGCCCACCTAGCGGCTGGACCCACCCCCGCGACGAGACATAGACTGCCCCGCTGCCTGCACATGCGATTCAGCACTGTGACCGACGAGCGGCGTTTGCCCAACATCAACGCCGCCGCCATCGCATCGGCGACGGAAAAGAGACGGCGGCCATGACTATACAAGCACTCCCAACACACTCTTGTGAAACCGATTGCGCGGGAAAACAGCGACAACATAAACAGATTCTTGAATTGCAGATCACCCTTGGAAATAAATGCATCTGAGAACGCCAAATCAATGGATGATTTGAAAACTGATACTATGGATCTTGAGATCGATTGTAAGTTCGATGCTGGGATCGATAGTGGAATCGATAGTGAGGACGATTGTAAGGCCGATCGTGAGACAGAGAGGGCGATCGATTTAATGAGATCAATATCGAGATCGATCGCGAGAACGCTCATGCGATCTCTAGTGAGATCGCTTGTGAGATTGAAAGCGAAATCCAATGTGAGATCGACGGTGGGATCGATCGAGAAATCGGTAATGAGATCGATAGTGAGACCGATCGATAAGAAAATCGACCAGGAACCCGGGGACCTGGGAACCTCGCCGCCCTCCGACATCGGCCCGGATCCCGGATCCCAGAACCAGGAACCCGGGGGCCGGGAACCCAGCGCGCGACCAAAATCGGCGGGGCACTTTCGCCAAATCCTTCAACATTCGCGAGGGCCCCTTCGGTGCAAGCGCTGATAGGGGACAAACGACATCTCGGTTGGACGCGCGGCCCCCCGCCAGGAAAATTGTGGCAACGGCCGAAACTCGATGGACTGACCGCACGGTGTTTTCCTAGCAAACTCAGATAATGAACCAGCCGAGGTCGAAACAAAAAAAACGTAAACGAAGAAACTGCTTTATACCAGAAGCATAAACATACCTTTGCGACGCAGGGACAATGTATGCAAAGCAATAACAAGCATACATAAATATAAGGCCTCTAGAAGCTAAGATTTCGCGTTCAGATCCACTCTGCCTTATAGTTTCAACACGCGCGAACATTCATTGTTTGAAACGCGCTCCCTTCGCGCAGCCGCCGTCGTCGCGCAGGCGCCGCGCAAAATTTGACAGCGCCGGGTTGTCCTGAGGACGGCGCCCGCCAACAAACATCGGCAACGAAATCTTGGATCCGGGTCACCCCAGTCCAGCAGCGACTGCCAGGACTGAAACTATGTAGACGACGGAGCTTGTGTTTCAAGGCCCAGAAGGCAGCGCGCGTCAAGCAGAAGCGTGGATTCGCGCCGCGGCCGCCGGGCTGCGCTCGCGGCCCGCCGGGGCCCCGACAACGCACGGGCGGCCCCTTGTCGAAACAGTTGAGAAGTGTAGCCGTCGTCCTGGCCAGTCGCCTCAGAATCGCAATTGTGGCGGCGGCGAGCGCGCGGCCCGGCCATGGCGCCCAGCTCGTCGGCCCCGCCGCGCCGCCATCTCTCGTGCACGCGACCCGCCCGCCGCGCCAGGGTTGGGTCGCGCGCCCCCTCGGCCACCCCGCGGCGAGGCGTCCGAGACCATCGCGACCACTCCCCATCCCGCGGCCAGGTCGAACCAGGGGCGGCGGGCGCGCGGCCCGCCGCGGCCCCCGCCGCGCGGCGGGTCACCGCGCCGCGAGCTCGCGCCGGCGCGCGCGGACGAGGCCGCGCGCCGCCCCGAGGCGCAACGCGACCTCGCGCCGGAGCAGCGCCGCGAAGGTCAGAAGGCGGCCAACGTGACCTCCGCGCGCCAACCGCGGGCTCGCGGCCGGGACAGCCGTTCTCGCGCCCCATAGCGAAACCGCCGCATCCTCGCTGACCTCAGCGCGACCGCCGCTGCGTTGCTCCAGCTCGAGCAAGTGCCGCCGACTCTACCTTCCGCGCTGCGCGTCGGCAGCCACAGCTCCTGCATTTCTTCTTCTCCTGGGGCTCGCCCCGCCCGCCAAACAGCCGCCGATCGTCTGGCGGCGAGGGGGCGAGCCGCGCCACTTCCTCGTGCACGGCCTAGCGCGCGCCCAATGCCGGCGACCGCCCCGCGGGCGCGGCCGCGAATGCGGCGCCGCCATCTCGTCAGGCCACGCTGTTCGAAGCCCCTCGCGCTCGGTCACCTTAGCGTCGCCCGCCCCGCGCCCACCTCGATGGACCCCGCGGAGGCCCAGCCCCCCCAGGCGCGCGTCGCCAGGCCCCCCAAAAGGAATGTTCGACAACCCGCAGTCCGCAACGAGCCTCACCTCAGACGGAGAACAGACCTACCTGCCCGGCACAGGCCCTGAATTCGGAACTCGATGAGCCCCCTGACCGCGAGATCCCGCGCCGGGCGGCTGTAGTGCCGACGGTTTCGCGGCAAAGGGGGGCACGACCACGGGGTGTGAGCCACCAGCCCCGCCGTTAGGCGCGCCTGCGCGGGGGCGGGGGTGGGGGGCGGATCGAGGAAGGGGGCGTCGGGATCGCAGGAGAAGGGGCGCTTACAGGTGGCGCCCTCCCGGTCGCTCCAGCGCGCCTGCGCCTGCCTGGCGGCGCGGCGCCACAGCCCCGCGCCGATGGCCACGGCCAGCCGCCTGCACCGCCACTTCTCATCAGAGCAGCCACGCCTCCGCGACTGCTTCATCGCGAGAGTGCGCGAGCAGCGGGGCAAGAGGGGCAGCCTGGCAAGGCGGCGGGCGGCCAGCCCACAGTCTAGCCTGTTGGGCAAGGTCCCACAACACGCCGTGCGCGAAGGGCACCGCCCTGGCCATCGCGCGAGACGACTCGGCCGAAGCTGGTTGACAGGAAACGGCCAAGGTGCATTCTGATCAGAACTTCACAGCGCATCCAGCCGTGGCGACGAGGGTCTCCCAGAGGAGGTCCAGAAAAGCAAGAACGAGGCAAGGGTAGCGGTATCGGTACCCTCCCCTCCTCTGACCGAATGACGGCCCGCTCTGATACCAAATCTACGGTTGGCATCTGCATGGAATCGAAATCGAATCGGATCGGCTGCGCCAAAATGCACAGCAACGCCATGCAAGCATCGGGCTGCATCGGATAGTCGGAATATCGGAATCGAATCGAACCAGGCCGGCCAACACCGATATCGAATTGGACCCATCGGATCGAAAAAGACCCCGACTTCCATATGACGGGCCGCTCCGATATCAGATCTGCCTCGGTGACACAATGGCGCTCCTTCTCGAGCACCTTGACGGCCACTCGCTCGCCCGTCAGGATGTGCGTGCCCAACTTCACCTTGCCAAAGGTGCCCTCGCCAATGGTCTTCTGGAGGACGTAGTGCCCAATGGACTTGGATCGCGGCCTCCTTTAGGCGTGCTAATAAGGGAAGAGTGGAATACAGAATTGAGGCCAAGAGAACTGAAGGGAACAAGCAATGACATAAACATGAAAATTCAAAGGTCCGCGCGGACTCCTCGGATCGGCGCTGGGGCCCTCTGGCGGCGCCTCTGGCGCCGCCCCTGGAGATCCGCGTGGACCGTCGACAGTTCATGTTCATACAGTTTTTGTTCGTCGACTTTGGTCATGGTATTGAAGGGGAAAGTTGAATAAAGAATTGAGGCCAAGAGTTGGCCAGACTGGGTACGCACTGTAATTTCTGAAGCTCGCCCGTACTCCTTGCGCTCATTGCCACTGACAGAACCTTCAGCGGAGGCAACCCTGTGCACGCATGGTGGGAGACTGGAGTGTAGCGCGGGGTCAGAGGCCGCGAGCGAATGGAAAATACGCCTCCTCGGAGGGCCGAGCCGATACAGCCATGCGCCAGCTGCTGGACAGAGCAGGAATGGACGCCCGCAGGGGACAAGAATCCCCAGGACGCTCTGAGGAGGAAGAAGAGGAGGAGGAGGAGGAGAAGGAGGAGGAGGGGGAGGAGGAAAAGGAGGGGGCGGAGGAAGAGGAGAAGGAGGAGGCGGAGGAAGAGGAGGCGGAGGAGGAGAAGGGGAGGAGGAGGAGGAGGAGGAGGAGGAGGAGGAGGAGGAGGAGGAGGAGGAGGAGGAGGAGAAGGACCAGTGTAAACCTGGGTCTCCTCTCATCAGCGATCTGGGATCAACCTTCCAAGTTCCCTCTTCATAGGCTCCCACACGGCTACATTTTCACAAAGAATAGAAACCCGTTGGAAGACAACCGTTTGAAAATCTGGAATACGCCAGAACGCCATCCCTGGGACTTCAACGCCGCGAATCACCGTTACTCTTGCGATTTGGCGACCCGGAACCCTGCCAAAACACCATTCCTAGCACTTCAACATTGCGACTCAACGTGACCGTTGCGTCCGGAATCGTGCCAGAACATAATTCGCGGGGTTTTAGGGTCGCACATGAACGCGACGGCTGCCCCCTGACGTTCCGACATCGTGCCAAAACGCCATCGCTGGGACGCTGCCCGTGAGAATACTGAAAATGACTGCGAACTCTTATGACGAACGTGTGCGGTTCTAAGGCGAGCGCCGAATTTTGAAAAGGAACCGACCCCCATCCGTGAAACTCTTCGAACTTACAAAAACCGATGGACGCGGCGCTACGGCGAGAACCACACTTTGCAAGCGGGCCGCTCTCCGTCCGTGAAATTCGGACAGTTCTTAGACCAAGTGCGCGCGGCGCTAGGGCGAGAGCCACACGTGGAAAGCAGGCCGCTCTCCATCCGTGAAACTACTGCAGACTTCGAGCTTCAAGATCACAAATGGCGAGGAAGTCTCAGGCGAAACGAATGGCCCCTTTTTTTGTGTCTGCTTGTCTCTTCCTGTTCACTTCAAACCCATAGGTTCCTGGGCCCAGGCAAGGCCTGCGGCCGAGGCGCCCGTGCGGGAGCGAGGTGGGCACCCACGCAAGCCGAAAATAAGTTTAAATGCCCAGGCAGAGGGGGGCCGACCGCGCTGGTCCGAAGGTCCCGACTCGCAGCCCGAGTGCTGGGGGCCTCTGCGAGGGCTTCCCCCGAACGGCTCCCGCCTGCCTCGAAACCCCTCCGGCCAGGGCCGCGGCGATCCTCCTCTGACAGGCGTCGTCCTCGGAGTCGGTGGCCACGGGGGGCCCGAAGGGTCAGGGAGGTGCCTGCATGGGCCTCTGACGAGATGGTCCAGGTCACCGGGGCCCAGGGGGCATTCCACAACCACTCCTGGCCTCTTGGGATGTTGGCCGCGAGAAATGGCCGACCAAACCCTTTTTGGCCGAAACGGGCGGGCGCGCGCGCACGTCACTCGTAAACCTTTAAATCTGCCGTGAGAAGAATAAGCTTTGCACGCCATGCAAACAAAGAGAGTAGCGCCGTCCGAGACAGAGGCCCCAAACGCGCCCACAGAGGCCCCAGCCCGCAGAGGCCCCAAGCGCGCCCGCAGAGGCCCCGGCGCGCTGTCCACTGAGGCCACCGACGCAACCCACAGAGGCCCCAGCCCACAGAGGCCCCAAGCGCGCCTGCAGAGGCCCCAGCGCGCTGCCCACTGAGGCCCTCCGACACAGCCCACAGAGGCCCCAAGGGCGCCCACATAGGCCCCAGCCCGCAGAGGCCCCAAGCGCACCCACAAAGGCCCAAGCGCTGCCCACTGAGGCCCTCCGGCACAGCCCACAGAGGCCCCAAGCGCGCCCACAGAGGCCCCAGCCCACAGAGGCCCAAAGCGCGCCCGCAGAGGCCCCAGCGAGCTGCCCACTAAGGCTGCCCAACGCAGCACACAGAGGCCCCAAGCGCGCCCACGGAGGCCCCAGCCCGCAGAGGTCCCAGGAACGGCGCTCTCGCATGAGACTTCTTCGCAATTCAATCAAGTTCGCGGATGCCCAGCCGCGACGACAAGGCTCCCGCTCGACATTTCCTCGCGACTTACCCTGGGAGGCCCTGGCCAGAGAGGTTCCCGAACTCAGGAACAGCGCTCTCGCTGGAGACTTCCTGGCAACTCAATCAAATGAGTGGGGGCGCAGCCGCGATGACAAGTGCTCCCGCTCGATGCTTCCTCGCGATTTGCGCCGAGAGGCCCTTTGTCGTGGTCCATCCTTCTCTTCCCCCATCCGTCCCGTCTTCCCCTGTTTTAACTAGGGGCTGAGTTAATGTGCGTGGCAAGTAAGGAAGATATACCCCCGAGGGGGTACGGTCGAAGACAAAGAGGGCGGGTATCGAGGGTTTGGGATGTACGCGTTGCGTGGCTCGCGATCGAATAAGAACAAACAATCTTAAAATTATTGTTGAACTCTCACTTCTAAAAAATATTGTTGATCCCCCCTCACCGGTGCATATTGTTCTTTCTCCATCAAAATGTGCCCCTCGACGCTCGCACCCTGGTTTTTGACATGGAAAATCTTGATGCTCAAACTGCGCTCTTGGCCCCCGAGATGCAACGACAACGGCTCCCGCCTGAGACTTCCTCACAATTTAGCCAGCGGTCTCGTTCGCGGCCGTTTTGTGGGGATGTCTCGAGCGGTTTGCCTGTTTTCTGTCCCAGCATCCTTCGCTTTCGGAGCAGATTTGGAGAATGTCTCGAGCGAGGCGCTCATTTTCACGTCCCTAAGGGGAGCCGTCGAGGGGTATGACACGGTCCCGTTCGCGGCCGTTTTGTGGGGATGTCTCGAGCGGTTTGCCTGTTTTCTGTCCCAGCATCCTTCGCTTTCGGAGCAGATTTGGAGGATGTCTCGAGCGAGGCGCTCATTTTCACGTCCCTAAGGGGAGCCGTCGAGGGGTATGACACGGTCCCGTTCGCGGCCGTTTTGTGGGGATGTCTCGAGCGGTTTGCCTGTTTTCTGTCCCAGCATCCTCCGCTTTCGGAGCAGATTTGGAGGATGTCTCGAGCGAGGCGCTCATTTTGGGCCAGATGTTGAGGATGTCTCGATCGGTTTGCTTATTTTGGTGGCCAGGCTCGTGGGCGCAGATTCTTTTGAGGATGCCGCAAGAGGCTCCAACAGGCTCCAGGAGGCCCCAGGAGACCACATGAGGTCCCAGGATGCATCAGGAGGCTACAGAAAGACTCAAGAGGCCACAGGATGTCCCAAGAGGCTCCAGGAGGCCCCAGGAAGCTCCAGAAGGCCTCAGGAAGCCACAGGAGGCCCCAGGAGGCCACAGGAAGCGCCAGGAGGCATCGGAAGGCAACATGAGGCCCCGAGAGGCCCCAGGAGCAGGAGGCCTCAGAAGGCAACAGGACTGGCTCCAATCCCATATGTTTCAAGTATGATCCTATCGATTGGGCCTCACTTGGAGCACGATTCCTTGAGGTTATACGTATGCTTCTATATAGTGTCCATCTCCTGTGTACTCAATCCTACATGTGTTACTTATGCTCCTATATATCGGGCATCTCCTGGGGCACGAGTCCTTGGTGGTTTAAATGTGTTCCTAAATATTGCCCTTCTCCTGTGGCTCTAATCCGCAATGCTTTATGTATGTCTGTTGCTATAGATTGGGCCTCTCCTGGGGCACGACACCTCCATAGGAGGTCCCAGGAGGCCCCAAGAGGCTCCTGGAGACCCCAGGAAGCCCCAGTAGGTTTCAGGAGGCCCCAGGAGGCCCCAGGCTCATGCGCAGAGACGCGCTCGTACTACTGAGGCTCATTCACAATCCAAGTCATTCGCAGTTAGATTCATGTCCAGACCGTCACAACAGGAGCCCGTTTATATTCGAAAGCTCTCGCGCCTAGACATTCACGGCGGACAGGTCCATGCGAATCTGTGCACATATGGGGAGCTCCACGTAGTGAATCATTTTTGTAAGTGTAGGTGTCCGATTTGGCGCAACACCTGGCGGGCGCCGCGGGTAAAGAAGTAAAAAAAAGTGCGGCGAAGCTTGGTACCTAGAGTAGGCGCCCGCCAGGTAGATCCGAGGGCAGTTGAAGTACCTCGGTAAGTAACCTTCTCACCCCCTACCCGCCAGCTCTATGCCCCACACCCTAGATCTCTGGTACTGGCTGCCTCGGGTAAAAGTGCAAGTGCAAAGCGGTGAGGAGAGGCAACATATAGAAAAGTGGCGTCGGGTGACTACCAAAAGTAAGGCTGGCCTGTTCGGCTGGCCTGCGCTGTGTAAGTGTGGCGTCATGCTAATAGGTTGGCTGGGCTACAGTAGGATGAAGCGAGGCTGGGAAGTGGGCAATGTGGGCACAGAGCTGCTACACATTGCCTACTGTAAGAAGCTGGGAGGTCGACAACGTGCACAGAGCTGCGAGGTAGACAACAGACGGAAATAGCTGCGCGCCGCTAACAACTTGTGGCTCCGTGGGTGGTAAAGGCTCCCTGAGTAGGAAGGGCTTGTACTCAGAGACCCAAAGTGGGTAGCTGTACGTGCTCCCGTCCCAGCCACCCCAAGTACCACCACCACCACCACCCCATCACCAACCAAGATCAGAGTCGGGCAAATCAGGCTGAGGTAGACAATGTGTACAGACCTGCATGGTAGCAGCAGGACGGTAAGAACTGCGCGATGCTTGCAATGTGGCTCCTTGTGTTACAGTAAGATGAGAAGCAACATGCAAATAGTGGCGTCGGGTGACTACCAGAGGCAAGGCTGACCTGTTAGGCTGGCCTGTGCGGTGTGAGTGCGGTGGCATGCTAACAGGCTGGTCTTCAGTAGGATGAAGTGAAGCTGATAATTGGTCAAGGTGGGCATAGGGCTGCTTGAATTGCCTGCTGTAAGAGGCTGACAGATACGCAATGTGCACACAGATGCGAGGTAACCACAGGGCGGTACTAGCTGCGCGCCGCTCGCAATTTGTGGTTCCTTGGGTGGTACAGGGTCCCTGAGAAGGAAGGGCCTTCACTCAGAGACCCAAGGTGGGTAGCCGTACTCCTCCTCCTCCTCCTCCTCCTCCTCCTCCTCCTCCTCCTCCTCATGGGTCGCTTCGGCGGAAGTCGGCGGCCAAGTCGGGAAGAGTCGACTCGGCGGAAATCGGCTGGCTAGCAAGGCCTCCATGGAGAAGTCGGAGCCGCAGCCCAAGATCGGAATCCCAAGTCGAATCGAATCGGAACGGGAAGCCATCGAAATCGAATCGGAACGGGAACGGGAATCCCAAGATCGGAATCCCAGGTCGAAGCGAAATCGAAGCGAATCGGATGGGAGGAGTCGACACGAGCCCCGCCAGAGGGCCCTCGGCGGCCGGCAGAGAGCAGAGGAGCGAGCGCGCGGGCACGCGGGAAGGAAGGAGGGAGCGAGGCAGCGAGGGAGCGCGGGAGGCAGGAGGCAGGAGGCAGGAGGAGGAGGCAGGAGGCAGGAGGAGGAGGAGGAGGAGGAGGAGGAGGAGGAATAAGGAGGGAGCGAGGGAGGGAGCGATGGAGCGAGGGAGGCAGGAGGAGGAGGCAGGAGGAAGAAGAAAAGCCTTTGTGCGGGCGCGCCGCTCTGCCCAGTGGAGCGCTGCGGCAACCGCTGCTGCAGGCCGCCCGGGCCGCACGGCGCCCGCGGCAGCCGGCTGGGGGCGGCCCGCGGACGAGGAGCGACCTCAACCCGCCGGAGACCCAGGGAGCCGCTCGCGCTCGTGCGATGCCGTTCTTCGCCTGCCTGACCCACGCCGAGAAGACCAGGGGATGCCTCGGGCGCGGCTGCAGCTTGAGGGGCCAGAGGGGGGGCGCGGGGAGGGCCGCGGCCAGGGAGGGCCAGGGGAGGGCGCACGGAGGGCCAGGGATCTCGGGAGAGCGAAGGCGTGGACTGGGACGCACGCATCAATCAGCGACGGGCCCCGTTTCCGTGCACAGTCGGCACGCCGCGTCGCTAAATGAGGCGGCGATGTCGCCATGCTTCGGAGGGTACGTTCCCCGGTCCGTGGATCTGGCGCCCACGCGACAGATCCACGGATCCCTAATCCATGTTAGCGTGCGCGCGACGGGAGGGGCAGGGAGCGCGGATGAGGAGCAGCTGGAGGCCCAGGGAGGGCCGGGAAAAACGGGACGCTCAGGGAGCAGCCTGCTGGAGGACAGGGCGCCCAGGAAGTAGCCAGCGCTCTTTGAATCAACCGACGTCTGCTCGGAGCTCGGTCGGACCTCCCACCAAAATGTCAAAACTTGGAACCGCCTTCGAACGGAATTTCGACGTCTCATGACACCAGCTCTACCGTGGCGCCCAGAACGCACAAACAAGAACCTGCACTCGGAGTAGGGGAATGAGTATTCCCCCCCCCCGCTGGGGAAAACTAAAGCAAGGCGATGTGTAAAGAGAGCCCCGTGCAATTCGAGTAGGAGATCGACTATAGAATTGGTGTACCCCAACCTTGAAGTGTTAGCCTAAATTGCGAGGAACACGTCGAAATTACATATACGCAGTATGCACGAACGGCATCGCATTTTGTTCGCATATTCGGCGGAACAAAAAAGTTAGGGGTACATCAATACTGCAATCGATCTGTTACTCGACCAATGCCGGTGGCCGCACGGCAAAACGATTCTACAACCCGAGCCCGCAGTTTTTGCTTCCTGGAGTCTGGTGAAGAGTATTCCCCCCCCATCCCCGCAGGGGGAACCTGCAGCAAGGCGATGTGTTAAAAGAGCTCTGTGCAATAACGGTGGCCGCACGACAGAACGACTCTACAACCCGAGCCAGCAGTTTTTGATCTCGAGTGCTTTCTTGCCCTCAGCCTGCGCTCAAGCCAACGCCACCTTGACGCCCGCCTGAGCCTCCGAGCCGTTGCGCTGCAACGCGCTCTGATCTGGGCCGGGCATGTACGGCGCAAACACCTTGGCATAACGTCTCTCGTCCTTTTGGGAGCCAAAAAGCCCCCCCCCGACCCCCAGCCAGGACCCTATTTGATCACCAGGTCGGGAATGGGGGTCCTGGCGGGGGTGGGAACGGGTTGTGCTGTCCTCAGTCCTCCTCCGATACGGAAGCCTTGGTGGCTTTCAGCGCTGCCTGCAACTGCGGGATGGTCACCGCTGGCGCTTTCTGCAGCCCAGTGCCAGCCCCAGCAACATCGCGGCACTTCAGAGCCTCGTTCACGGCCTCGATCTTCGCAGACGAGAAGACGGCCCCGATGTCGGCGCACGTGAACAGGCGGGGCATCTGGTCCACCAGCCGACGCAGCTGCGTCCGCAGGTCGCTGGGTGAGACGCCTCTAGACGACACGCCCTCTGCGGTAGCCAGGCAAGACTGAGGCAACCAAGAGCCCCAGAGGGTGGCCCCAGCCGCCCAACATTGGCACGAGTGGTCCGAGGCAACCCCGCAGACTCCAGGCGTCGCCTCTGGCGGTGCCTCCCTGAGGTGCAGGGTGTTCTCGGTAGGTGGCGCTCCCGGGGGGAGGTGAGAAGGGGCGAGCCTTCTCAGACGGCTCGGAAGGCCTTCTGCCTTCTGAAGATCTGTTCTAAACCTTCTTCGAAGACACAACGGACTTCACGGAAGTCTCGAGAGCTTTCGAGAAGCCCCACCGCCTTCTGATTAGGCCTGCTCATTCTCACTCTCCCCTCCTCGCGCGCCGCCGAACAGCTGCCAGGAAGTCAAATCCGCTCTAAATTGGTCCACGGATCCCTCCCGGGATCCATCTGGTGCAATTTTTCGCCCTGGATCCGTTTTCGACAGCCCCGGGGCCCGAAAGCGGCCCCTTTGAGGCTGAGAAGGGCCAAAAACCTGCCCGAACCCAGAACCTCGAGCCTGGGGGAGGCGCGTTTGGGGAGCCTCGGATCGCTCTTCCGCCAGCTCTGGGCAGCTCAGGTCGCCTTCAGCGCTGAGCCACAAGCAGGTGCGTTGATGGCCAGGGCATTGCCTGGCTACTCTGTGGTGAGGCCGCTCTTGGCGGCCAAGATCTCGCAGATCTGCAGCTTATCCTGCAGCGCACAAGAATATGCTAGGGCAACGACGACGACGACGGATACGACGACGTGTCCTCCTTGGAGGCGTGTGTTCTTTTGGAGCCAGGGGGGCGCAGGACGCAGGAGGACACACTATAGGGGAAACAATCATGACATTCACAAAAAACTCGGAGGTCCGCACGGATTCCTCGGATCGGCGCCGGAGCCCCCTGGCGGCTCCTCTGGCGCCGCTCCTGGTGCGATCCGCCTGATCCAAGAACCCAGCGCGGACCTCAGAGTTTTTGCGTGTATGTCATTGCTTGTTCCCCGATGCTAATACTATGCGCCTTCCTTGGAGGTGTGCGTCCGACCCGAGCACGTTTTGTACAACCATCTTGTAACACATCGTTTACGGAGCTTACAATGTAAGACTTCTCGGCGCGAGTGTCGCCCCTGGGGGACGACGCGCACATAGTATGAGCATGCTGCAGTGATGCCGATGTCCTCAGCGCTGGGGAAGCCGCAGTAGCAGATGCGGTCGAAGCGCCCAGGCCTCATCAGCGCCGCGTCCACGAGGTCGGGGCGGCCAGAAGCAGCAACGACGAAGACGCGACCTCGAGGGACACCCCACGAATGCAAAACAACTGTGCGGACAACGTGTCGCTTCGCTCCGCGGTGCTTCCGCTACGACGCCCGCGCGCGCGGCCGCCCATGCGAGGCAGGGATAAATCCATATCCACCGCCCGTGGAACCGACGTCCTGCGACCCCAGCGGGCGGTGGATATGGATATGTGGGCCCCGCAGGCCCCGAAGGTATCAGTATCCACCCCTCGGAGCCCACGCAGGCCCTCTTCCTCTGCCTCCCCGAAGGTCGGGGGGGGACGACGAAAGAGTGGGGATAGCAAAGGGTACGGTAGAGAATCAGCTCGCGCAGCTGATTTTCCCAGCGCCTCCCGGCGCCGGGAGGCGCCCATGGATCGAGGAATGGGCCCGGCGGCGGGGCCGAAACCAGCTGCATGCAGCAGATGTCGCACCCCCCCTTTCCCTATATCCCCCACTTTCGTTCGGCCCGAGAAGGGCGCCGCACTGGCGGCCCTCCCCTCCCGCCTCCCCTCCCGCGCTCGTGGGGAGGCGCCACGCTGGGGACAACCCTCACCTGCGCCCACCGCTCCGCAGCGCCGCCTCTCCCGATCGACATCCGCTCAATATCCGGACCGCTCCTTGGGCCCGTCCTGGCTAAATGTTTCATCCCGGGCAAGTTCCTCACCGTCCGGAAACCCGAAACCAGCCCCAAGGAGCAGAAATCAAAGAGCCCCCCCCACCGAGGATTGAAAATCGATTGACTAATTCTACATTGCGTTCGTCGTTCTCGTGGGGGGGGTCTGAGTATATCTGTTCGGGCCGAGCGTCTCCCAGTCAATGCAACGATGGCGGTTGTGACGAGGGTCTCCGATGAGAACCAGTTCTCCGGATGAGAGTGACCGTTCTCAAGATTGCTGCAGAAGACAGCTGCATGTCGGGCCGATCATCAACACCCGATTTCCAGGGACCAGCAATTAAAACACTTCATAAGCACAGAATTTCGGAGGTCCGCGCAGAACTCTTGGGTCGTCACTGGTCGCGCCATGGCCCTGGCGCGCTCCCCGCGCCAGACGGGGGGAGATCCAGCGCCGACCCAAGAAATCCATGCGTACCTTCCCTCCGACAGCTTGTGTATCCCAGCCATCCTTCGTGATGGTTCGAGCACTGCTGCCTCCTTCTCGTCCTCCTCCCCCTCTTCTCCTCCATCTTCTCCCTCCTTCTGCCTGCCTGCCTGCCTGCCTGCCTGCTTCTTCCAATGCGCATCTGTCGCAACGTTCGTGAGCTCCAGGGAAGCCTAGCGAAGTGGTGTCCTAACTGCGCCAGTGTCGCCACTTTCGTGTGCCAGCTGCGCAACAGTCGTCCCCTGCGCGTGCTGCTGAGAGGTCCAGCGGAGTGGCGTCGAACTCAAATCCAAATAAGGTCTCGCCCCCCCTGGGGGCTGCTGTCTGCACAAGTGCTGCCACTTTCGTGTGCTCCCTGGAGCACCAGCGGGGTGATGAAATGCGCAAACCCAAACGACCCCCCCACCCTCTCTGGGGAAAACCAACTGCGCAACTGTCGCTACTTTCGTGTGCTCCTGGGAGGTCCAGCGGAGTGGTGCCTCGCGCATATCCAAATGAAGGCTCGCCCTCCCTGGGCGCTGCCAATTGCGCAACTGTCCCTCGTGGGCTCCTCGGACACAAGGGTGGTGCCAAACGCAGACTCCCCCTCCTCCTCCTCCTCCTCCTCCTCCTCCTCCTCCTCCTCCTCCTCCTCGTCCTCCTCCTCCTCCTCGTCCTCCTCCTCCTCCTCCTCCTCCGCCGCCCCCGCCCCCGCCCCGCCCCCGCGCCCGCGCCCGCGCCCGCCCCCGCCTTTTTCCTCCTCCTCCTCCTCCTCCTCCTTCTCCTCCTTCTCCTCCTCCTCCTCCTTCTGCCACGCGGACCCTGCCTCTGGGACCCTGCTGTCGGACATCCGCTTCGACCTTGCCGCCCTCTTCCCCACCCCACCCCGGTGAGGACCATCATGGGCCTCACCCGTGAGGACCATCATAGGCGTCACACCCCTTGCGGCGTCAGTTGCCAGTGGAGGGGGCCGAGGACCTCCCTACGGCCCCTCGGCCACCGAATACGGCCGTAGGGAGGGGTCCAAACGTACCTCCACATTCTTACACCTTTACATCAATGAACCAATCAAACGATTCCTCATATTCCTCGATGGGGCCGTGAACTGGATTTATCCCCTGCCTGCTGACTGTGCCTGTCAATGTCAGAACACCATTGTCCGTCACATTATGGCGTCATACACCAAGGGTCGCCCAACGTCGTCCGCGCCCTGCGGTTCCGTCAAGCTCCCGTATCACTCATGCCGCGTTGATGTGCAAGCCAACCACCCGGGTGATGGTTCGACCCGTGCCGCCGCGATGTCACATGTGCCACCGTGGTGTCACTAATGCGGTCGTTCCCCCTCCCCACCACCAACCGAACTCTCCCTGGACGGGCTCGTTGAAATTCATTGTCGTCGGCGTCGCTCCTCACTGCAGTCTCTTTTTGGGGTCAATTGGGGGGTCGCGGGGCGTGCCTTCGTCGGTATCGGTTTCGTTGTCGTCGTCACCGTCGTCGTCGTCTTCTGTGTTGTTGTGTTGTTACCCTCCCTCCTCTCTTCTCCTCCACATTTACACAATATGAGTACTACTCTCCTCTCCCCCCTGATGACGTCCGGAAAATGTCAGGCCCGCCTCCGCGTACTGTTTGTTTACACACAAGACTCCCGGGAGTTGGGTTTACGTTTTTTTGTTGTGTTCAAAATTTTGCTCCCGCAGAAGCGCTGGCCCCATGTTCGGGCTGCGCGCTAGCACATGATAGCACCAGTCGGACTCAAGTACTTGTTGTACGGTGGTCGGAGGGGTTCCGGGACTCCAATGGCAACTCGCGCGCGGAAAAAAAAACAAATCCATGCGCCGCCAGGGGTCCCGGGTTTAACGGGTCGCCGCGAAGGTTGACCCCCGCGGAAAGAAACAACAATCAGGCCAGGGGGTTGGGGGGTTCAGGCATGAGTCGCGGGGCTGCTGAAGAAACATATGCGTATACATAACATGTTGAAGGTGCGCGGGTTTCTTGGATCGGCGCTGGACGCACGCCCCCTTTTTGGGTCTCCACGTGGCCTCTGTCCTCTACGCCATCAAGGTACGTCAACATCTGGTTCACCACCCGGTCTGTCACGCCCGTGGAGTCGGCGCCGCGTTTGGGCGCGAGTGCCTCGATCTCGTCGAAGAACAGCACGGAGGGCGCTGCGGCTGCCGCGCGTTCAAACACCTCGGGGGGGGGGAACATGAAGGGGGGGAGCAGAAGAAAACGCACTTAACCAGAGGAACAAACAACTGCATTAACCCTACTCCGACAGAAGGACCCCGCACGAGAACATACGAAACAGAAACGAAAGTAGTCATCGTCGTCATCCTTGTGAATAACGAGTCTTTCTTCCTGTGTTATCACCGCTCTTCTCCTTTTCGCCCCAGCGGCGGCTCTTCTCCCGCCCCCTGTTCTGCATCCTCCTTGTCCTCCTGGCCCCTCCACCGTCCACCTCGTCCCCCGTCTCTCACGCAGGGGCGCGCAAGTCGATTCTCCTCGGCGCCGTCGCCGCCTCTGCAGCATGCGCGCGTTGTCCGATGTTGTCCGATGGTCGGATCGCGAAGCCGATGGGGCAGCCCCGCGGGCCAGGCCGTTGGGGCAACCCTGCAAGCCGCTGGGGCGCGCGGGCAAGCCGTTGGGGCAACCCCGCAGGTCTCGAGCTAGTCGCGGCCGCGTAGAGGCGGGACGCAGCGCGAAGCCTAGCTCAGCCGGAGCAGCCAAAGACTCTCGCGTGAGCGGCCGCAGGACCAGCATGTTCTGCATGCGCGTGGCGCGGGGGATCATGACGTAGAGGTGCAGCCACCATTGCTCGCCCGACATGCCCGTGCGGCCCGCGTCCTCATCCCTGGCGCAATCGATTGTGGCGCCCTGGCGCAGCGTCTGGCTCTGCGACATCTTGGCGGTGAAGTGCGACGCGTGCGTCGGGGTGAAACCCGAGCGGCGCACGACGTGGCCCCCGCTCGAGACGTCCTCCTGACTCATGCCCGGAGAGCCCCAAAATAACGACGGCCACGAAGCTTCGACGACCCGCTCGGATAAGTGCCATGCCAGCCGAAGTTGCCCGATGACCCGCCTCGGATTCGAACATGAAGTGCGGGCCCCATGAGGGGGCGTCCTCCCGCTCGAGAGTTCCTCCCTATTCACAAACGATTTGCCTCCTGAGGGGCCCGGGTGCTACTTATGCTTGGTCGTGTTTTCCGATGACCCGCCCCGGATTCGAACATGAAGCGCGGGCCCCATAGAAAGTGGGCTCCCGCACGAGAATTCCTCACTATTCGCAGACGATTTGCCTCCTCGGGGTGCTCGAATGCTGCGCCTGGTAGGATGTTCCGTTAACCCGCGTCGGACTCGAGCGCGAAGTGTTGGTTCCATAAGGGGGAGGGCCCCAGCTTGAGACTTCCTCGTCATTTACTCACGAATGTCCTCCTGGGGGGCCCAAGTGCTATGCCTGGCAATACTTTCCGATGGCCCAACATGCATTCGAACATGAAGTGCGGACTTCATAAGTGTCCCCACCCCGAGACTTCCTCGCTATTCACTCACGATTTGCCTCCTCGGGGTGCTCAAGTGCTAAGCCTAATACAATTTTCTGGTGACCCACCTCGGATTCGAACATGAAATGCGGATCCCATAGAAACAGGGCTCACGCCCGAGACTTCGTCGCTATTCACTGACGATTTGCCAACTTGGGGCGCTCAATTGCCATGCCTGGTAGGGTTGTCCGATGACCGAACGTGAAGTGCGGGCCTCATAGGGAGAGGGCCCCCGCCTGAGACTTCCTCCCAAGTCGCCCACGAACGAGCCGTGCGCTCGATACTTCCTGCAGACAAACGCGTGTGTGTGTGTGTGTGTGTGTGTGTGTGTGTGTGTGTGTGTGTGTGTGTGTGTGTGTGTGTGTGTGTGTGTGTGTGTGTGTGTGTTTGTGTGCGTGTGTGTGTGTGTGTGTGTGTGTGAATGCTCGAGGGCGTGCGATGACGACGATGCGGTGATGATGGCGACCGACGGTTATGGTGTGATGACGATGATGATGACGATGCTTATGGTGGAGACTATGATGGCTATGATGATGATTCCTGCATTTGAAGAACAAATAAATGAAGTGGGTGTGTGAGTGCTGATGGTTGTGCTGGTGACAAGGACCGACCACAACGATGTTTAAAACACGCTGGCGTTTAGGACGAAAAAACAAAACGAACCCGACCGTTGTACAACGAACGTTTAAAACGAAACCGGTGCAAACGAAAACGAAAAACGAAACGAGGCCACCATTCATAGAGAAAACGAAACGGAAAACGAAACGAACTTCGCAGAACGCGCTGGAAACAAAACGAGAAACGAAACGAATACATGGGACGACGGCTGGGGCCAGGGCGAGGTTCTGTCTGGGGCTTGAATCAGACGAAACGACAGAACAAAACACACGAAGAAACAAAACGAAAAACGAACAAAGGCTGCGGCGAGGGCTACAGGGTCGGGGCTAGGGCGATGGGGCGATGTCCCCTTTGAGGCGCGTGCGAGAGCAAACGAAAAACGAAACGAAAAACAAACTCGGGCTGCGGCGACGGCTAAGGCCTGGGAGTCCAGGGAATGTCGCGTCTCTGGGTTGGGCTTGAGCAAATCAAAAAGAAAAGCGAACTCGGCCTACGGCTACGGTTGAGGGCTGCGCTAAGGCGGAGGGCGGAAGGTTCCGGTTGGAGCATGTGCTAAACCAAACGAAAAACAAAACGAAAAACAAACGAAGACATGGAACGACAGCTGGGGCCAAGGCGAGGTTAAGGCTGTGTCTTGAACCAGACGAAATGGCAAAACAAAACAAAACGAACAACAAACCGGTAAACGAACCAGGGCTGCAGCAAAAGCTACAGGGCCGAGGCTAGAGCGAGGGGCGAGGTCCCGTTTAAGGTGCGCGCGATTTCAAACGAAAGAACGAAAAACAAACTCGAGCTGCGGCGACGGCTAGGGCCTGGGGATCCAGCGAATGGCGAAATTCTGGGTTGGGCTTGAATTCAACCCAGAAGCCGTGTGAAAGAAAACAATTGTTTCATGCGTATTCTGGTGGCTAACATGGATCCCTACGGTGTGAAACAACACAACAACACGGGTGACACGTGTCACCCCGAAAACCGTGTGAAAATACAATTTGTTTCACTCATAGTCTGGACGCCAACATGCGGCCGTACAGTGTGAAACAAAGAACGGGCGACACGTGTCACCCCGAAAACCGTGTGAGCAGAACCAACTGTTTCAGTTGTATTCTGGACATCTACATTGGGGCATACAGTGTGAAACAACACGCGGGTGACACGTGTAACCCTGAACACCGTATAAGAAAACCAGCTGTTCCAATCATATTCTGGACGCCAACATGGGGCCACACGGTGTGAAACATCATACGGGCGAGCGACACGTGTCACCCCGGAACCGTGTGAGCAAAACCAATTGTTTCACTCGCATTCTGGACGCCAACATGGGGCCACACAATGTGAAACAACACGCGGGTGACACATGTCACCCCGAAAACCGTGTGAGCAAAACCAATTGTTTCACTCGTACTTTGAGCGCCGACATGGGACCATACAATGTGAAGCAGCACACGGGTGGCACGTGTCACCCAGAAAACCGTTTCGGAAATACCAATTGTTAAACTCGCATTCTGGTCGCCAGTATGGGGTCATACGGTGTGAAACAACACGCGGGTGACACGTGTCACCCCGAATATCGTGTGAGAAAAAAACAGTTCCTTCACTCGTTTTCTGGGCACCAACATGGAGTTATACAGTGTGGAACAGCACACGGGTGACACGTATCACCCCGACACTCCTATGAGAAAAACCATTTGTTCCACCAGTATTCTGGACGCAGACATGGGGCCATACATTGCGAAACGACACAAGGGCGACACGTGTCACCCCGAAAATCGCTTAAACAAAAAAAAAACGCTCGTAGTCTGATCGCCCACATGGGGCCAAACAATGTGAAACAACACACGGGTGACCCGTGTCACCCCGAAAACCGTGTGAAACTCACCAATTGTTTCACTCGTATCCTGGACGCCAACATGGGGGCACACAATATGAAACAACACACGGGTGACATGTGTCACCCCGAAAACCGTGCGAGAAGAAAAACAAGCTTCACTCGTATTCTGGTCGCCAACATGGGGCCATACGGTGTGAAACAACACGCGGGTGACACGTGTCACCCCGAACACCGTGTGAGAAAAACCAATTGTTCAAAGCATATTCTGGACGCCAACATGGAGTCATACAATGTGGAACAACACAAGGGTGACATGTGTCACACCAAAAAATCGTGTGAACAAAAACAACACCTGTTTCACTCGTATTCTAGACGCCAACATGGGGCCATACAGTGTGAAGCAACACACGGGTGACGCGTGTCACCTCGAAAACCGTGAACAAAACCAATTGTTTCACTCATGGACGCCTTCATTTGGTGCCACGTGTCACCACGAAAACCGTGTGAGAAAAACAATCGTTTCAACCGTATTCTGGACGCCAACATGGGGCCATACATTGTGAAACAACACACGGGTGGCACGTATCACCCCGAAAACCGCGTGAGAAAAACAAGTTGTTTCACTCGAATTCTGGTCGCCAACATGGGGTCATACAGTGTGAAACAACACACGATTGACACGTGTCACCCCGAAAGCCGCGTGAGCAAAACCAATCGTTTTACGTACTCCTAATTTGAACGTCAACATGGGGTCATACAGTGTGAAACAACACACGGGTGACGGGTGTCAACCCGAAAACCGTGTGAGAAAAACCAATTGTTGCACTCGTATTGGAGCCTAGGGCCCAGGATTCGTGGGCCCTAGACTCCAAGGCCCAGGATTCCTGGGCCCTAGGCTCCAAAGCCCAAGATTCCTGGGCCCTAGACTCCAGGGCCCAGGACTCCTGGGCCCTAGACCCCCGTCCCAGCTGACGTTGATGTTGGGGGTCCAGGGCCCAGGACTCCTGAGCCCTTCGCTCCAAGGCCCAAGACTCCTGGGCCCTAGACTCCGTGGCCCAAGACTGCCAGAGGAGGGTTGGACAAAAAACGAAACGAACGTCCGGAACTACGGCCGGGGCTACGACACGGGCTGGGGCCCAGGCTGAAGATCAGGCCAGGAGCGCAACAACAATAACGAGAGTGAAACAGCGAAATGAAAAACGAAACGAACGCCCGGGAACAGTGCCAGGGCGAGGGGCGAGATCTGGGCTAAGGCTCTCACCCAACGAAACGAAACGAACAACGAAACGAACGCCCATAACTTCGGCTGGGGCTACGGCAAAGACTGGGGACAAGGCTGGAGGCCAGGCCAGGCGCGCAACAAAACGGCGCGAAAGAACGGAACGAAACAACATCGGGCCATCGAAAACGAAGAACACAATCACCAACAAAACAAACAACGAAACGAAAATCAAGCAATACTCGAGATCCTTAGCAAACGTGATCAGAAAATCGAAGGACAACGGCGGCGCGAAACAAAACGGACAACGAAACGTACCGCGGAATGAACGGGGCAAACAAAACGAAAAACGAAACGCAAACTTGGAAACGCACCGAAACAAAACGAACAACGAAACGCGCGCCCCAAACGCATTTAAAACAAAAACGAACATCACAACAGAACACCACCAAAAAACACAACGAACAACACAACAAGGGCAACAACCAAACTACACATCGTTGTGGTCGGTCCTTGGCTCATGAGTGCGATGGGGATCATAATGGTGATGGTGCTGAAGACGATGATGCTGATGATGCAAGTGATGATCACGTTCGATACCATGTGGCAGGGACTGTCTCTGCTGACTGGGGGCGAAGGCGACTGTCTCACCGGCGGGAAGACAGACGGCGCATCAGCCAAACTCGAGACTAGTCAGCGAGAGAGAGAGAGAGAGAGAAGGGGAGACTTGAGCCGCAATGGTTGCGGTGCGCACCGTTACATCGATCAAAACACTCAGCAAGCAGTTATATGATCAGATTCCGTTCCACGTGCCAGGGGGTCTTTGCTGACTGGGGGCGAGGGCAACTGTCTCGCCAGCAAGAGAAGCGCCCGAAGACAGACAGCAGCCAAACTCGAGAGACCAGTGCTCGGCATACTTGCATTCTCTGGCCGACAGGCCGACCACACTAACGAGCCAGATCAGAATCACAACGCGAGTCTACAAAGCTTCGCTTCACGAAAATCCACTGCACATGTCACTGGCCAGTCGGCACCCCACTGAGCGAACTCACGTGGCTATGAATTGGCGCTGTGATCCCACGGGACACCCTGACTATCACGATCGGCAAGTCTGCGATGTCGACGGCGGCCAGAGCACTCACCACTCCCTCCAGCGCACAGAGAGCGAACAAATAGAGGAGGGGGAAGAGGGGCCCAGACCGCAAGCTGAGAGGGACGGGGGCGAAGGCCACCGACCAGGCAGAAGTTAACCTCAGTAGACTGCGAAACTAAAGAGCAGACGTGTTTGAAAGAGGCCAGCGCTGTCTGCGCCGAGCTGCGCGGACTTTCAGCTTCGACATGGGCTCTTAGGCGGTGGCACTCGAGGATCAAGATGGCGAGCGCACCCCAAAAACCCCAGAACCGAAAGGAGGGGGGGGCCCAGGGCCCGAGGCAAGGGGGAGGCCAGACGCCCGAGACCGCGCCCCGAAGCCGCCCCAAGATCCTCTGGCGCACCGCGGGTCGAGACCAATCCAACGGTGTTCGTTGGGGCCCACAAGAATGGCAGCGAATCCTAGGGCCCGCCAGCGCCACGCAATCGGCCTCGAGTCAGCTCCCGGGCCGCTGAACGACGCAGAACACGCGATGCAGACAGAGCGGCGGCCAGATGGCGGGTCAAATAGCCGTCCACTCGGCGTCGGAGAGGGCGTAACTTTTCCGCGCGACGACGCCGCCCGCCTCACTGGGACAGGTCGCGGCGTAGGTTTCCCCAGGGCAGCTGACTCGATCGGCTGTTCCAGATGAGCATCCGCCAGCTGGCCAAAGGTCATCGCATCGTCGGGCAGGTCGTTCATCTGTTGCTGTAGCGTGGCCCTCTTGGCGCGCCGCAGTAGGGGGGCCCTCCACCTCGGCAAACGAGCGCCGAGCCGCCAGGAGGTCGTCGCTGGCCGCGCTGCGCCGCAGGACGTACAGGGAGGACTGCGCCTCCAAGCCCAAGTGCTCCGTCGCCAGGTCGAAGGCTTCGCGCGCCCCCATCGCGTCGAACGCCCGCGGCGCCATGCCGCCGGGGCGAGCGATCTCCAGGGCAGCCCGCAACAGCCGCCAGCCGACCCGGTCCAGGGCGACGCTCTCGTGCGATCCCCGTTTTGCCGGGGCGGCCATCCTCGCTCGGGTTGAGCGCCAGGCCCCACTCGCCGTAGTCCTTTCCTGCCAGCGGGCTCGGGGGCGCGAGCGAATCGCCGCGGGGCCGCAAAGCCTCGGGGGGGCGCGGGTAGGCGGCGAAGTCGAGGAACACAAAACGTGGCGAAGGGCAGCTGTTCGATCGAGATCATGCCGCCCGCGATCGCCATCCCTGCAGGTCGGGGAATCGGCAGCCGCATGCAAGGCATCTTCAGCTTTTTCCAACCCTCCAACGCCTTGCACGCTCTCGGCAGAGAGGGGCGCGGGTGGCCCGGGGCAGGCAGCAAGTGGCGCGTCGCCACAGGAAGACCGCCAAGATCACGTCGAGCTCCTGCGCGGACGCCCTGAGCCAGCACCATCCACGGGCAACGAGAGATCAGCCACTGGGCGCGGGCCGCGTCGTGCTTGGCGGCGGCGTCGGCGAGCGTCGAAGCCTCCACCCGACCGAGCCGACGGCGACGCCTGTGGGGGGGGCCTCTGACGCGCCAGCGTCATTGCACGGGGCGGACGGCCCCCGCGAAAGCGTCCAAGGGGGGCCGCCTCCTTCTCGAGGATCGCCGAGCCACGGCGGCCCCGTGAAGAAGCCAGACCTCGACGGGGCATCGGGCGGGTTGAACTCCGACGGCGCCCAGCGAACGCGCGCCCTGCAGCCGGGAGCAAGAAGCAGCAAGGTTATTCGGCGCAGGGGTCCGGCGAGGTCGGCTGCGCGCCCACGGCCCATGCCAGCGGGGGGTAGCGGCGCCTGCGCAAGAGCCCCGAGCGCAGGGGGTGGCGGAGGGCGAACTCTAGGGCATCCCCTTCGGACTCCAAGATACTGCCCCCCCATCGCGTGGACCCTGCTAGCGTGGGCCCCGGGGCCCCCGCGACCCGCTGGCGCCCCCCGAGGCACGCCGGGAACGTGGCCACGAAGGGAGAGGAGCAGCGTGCTCGGCACCATCGCGAGCAACTGAAAAAGCGTGTTCGCCAGCGGCAATGGCGCCATGGAGCCTGCATCTGACTGTCTCGGCGAGTCGACCTATCTCGGGGGCGGCGGACGCGGGCAACTTGCGACGGCGCAACCCGATGCCATATCCTGGAGTCGGAGGCGGCAACGCCGGGGGCCCACGGTGGGCGCCAAGATGTGGCCCACAGGCGCAGCGTGGCGCGGGCCCAGTGCAGCTCCCTGAGCACCCCGCCCAGAAATCGACGGGCAGGGGCAACCGACTTCGGGGAGAAACAAATGCGGCTGACGCCGTCGACAAAGTCTCGCGCCTGCCCGGCGCAAACAAAGTGCCGCGGCCCACAAGTGCAGAGAGAGAGAGAGAGAGAGGAACAAAAAAACAAAGAGAGAAAGAGAAAGAGAAAGAGAAAGAAAAACATAGAGATAGAGAGAGAGAGGGGGGCAAATCTATCCACGGCGCAGCGCAGAACGAGCACCCAGGCACCCAGACGCAGTCGAGCCAGGCGCGCGCAGGTCACTCGCATGGCCCCTCTGACACCATCGAGCTCAAGGCCAGTGAAGATCATGGAGGCGCGAGCTTGCTGCGCCTCATGCACTGGCAAGCGGCGGCGAGACACGGCCGCCGGAATCAGCTGCAGCTCGCGGTCAGCCAGCTCCTGCGAGTCAGCAGCCGCGCGGGAATTGTCGACGCAAGCGGCCGCGGCCGAGCCACCAGCAGCCGCAGAACGATCGGCGGGGCCCTGTCGACGGTGAAGCGGGCCCCCTGCACCGCCACAACCCGAGCGATGATGACCAACCTATCCCGGCAAAAAATGCAAGGGCCAGTTCCAGCCCATAGGCGCCGCCAAAAGCTCAGGCACCACATCGATGTCGAGCCCCATGCCGCCCATGCACAGAGCCCGATTCGCGGCGCGCGACAAGGAGAAAGCGCGGGCGATGTCCGAAGGCAGCTCCGCGCGGTAGAAAGCGCGCTGGATGTCCGCGGCGCTGATGATTCGCGCGTCAACAATCATCCGGGGGCTGCCGCCCCCCCGCCGAGCGCTGCCTGCGATCCCCGCGCGGACGGGGCCCCAACGTCCCAGCCGCATCAAATCGTCGAAGACAGTAGGCGTCGCGGTCGGGACAGCTCAAAGGAAAGGGGGTCGACGTCAGGCTTGACTAGTCCAGACGCTTCGCGTCTGGCAACTGCGACGGACTCGGAGACGCTCGCCCTCTATGGCTCTAGCCTTGAAAGGGCGGCCGTGCTACGCAGACTTGACAAAGGCGCGGGGGTCGTGCCACCAGCAGGCCAAGACACTGAGTCCTTGGCGCGGGGTCCAGACGCTGAACCGTCTTCGCGGTATCCAAACGCGTGACGGAGCAGCTCTTCACGAAAAACATGAAAAATATGTGGCGGCGCGCTCCAGTGCAAGCCTCTGAGGAAAAATGTCTGTGCCGTCGGACGACGAAACCTCCCGCCCACCGTCGCGCTGGCCATTGAGGTGGCCGAGGTGTCCGTGCACTCGTCGGCCCAGGGTCACAACGCTGACGAGCACGGCGGGAGACGCGAGACCCATTGCGAGCATCCACAGCGAGCCGAGGAAGAGGGAAGACGTTGCGCTGGCGACCTTGGGAAGCGACCACCATCGCAGAGCGGCGCAGCCCCTGGCCCAAGAGGCCCCAGCGGCCTCGAAGAGGGGCCGGCCACTGGAACGTGAAGCCCTATGGCTACTGGCGCAACGCCCGCTCCACGCGGGCCTTCCTGCGCTCTTTAGCCGCATCAGCCTCGGCTTCCATCTCAAACACAGACATTGCCCTGCTCTCCTGGGCGCCAAGAGACAAGTTGTTCTCGACCCGATTGTCCAGCGCGACGCTCTTGCCCCTGTCCTTCTCGTCGCCGCCGTTGGGTGTGAACGCCTGCTCGACCGCCTTCTCCTCGAGAAATTGGAGGCGCCGCGCCATCATGTCCAGGTGGGCGAGCTCCCCTACGTTGACCTGATCGTAACAGACCGCCCGCTCCAGAATGCGCATCATCCTCCACTCGGCCATCCACTCGGTGCGCTGGCCCATCGGAATGGCGGCCTGACGCTGGATGCGGGCACGAACCCAGGCTGCAGTCCTCGGCCCGCGCCCGGGTCAGTCCCGCCAGCCCGCGGACGAGTTGAGCATCGCATCGTGCCCTCGCGAAAGTCCACGCGGCGTGCACGTTCTCTGACCGCGCGGCCGCTGGGGGTAGAGGCGCCGCAGCCCCATGGGCTGCACCCCCAGCAGCAGCCGCAGCGGGAGCCGCCCCAGGCGCGGCCTCGGGGGGAGGCGCGACCGCGGCCGCAACGGCCGCGGCGGCGGGCGGTGCCAGCAGCGCGAAGGCTCCAGGTGCTGCGGCGGGCGCGGAACCCGCACTCGCCAGGGCCGCGCCCACGCCAGGCGTCGCGACGCGTCCACCTGGAGGCGCTGGCGCAGCGCCTGCCCCGCCCGCGATCGGCATCGCTCCGCCAGGGCCCCCCGCAGCAGGCCCGCCAGGCGCGCCAAATGCCGCCGCGGGCGGGGACGGCGCGGGGTCCGCTAGCGCGACCGCCCTCAGACCGCCCACGCTGCCCGCGGCCAGGGGCATGTTGGCGGGCGACGCGGGGCGGGGGCCACCGTAAAACGCGACGGCCTCCATGATGCCCGCCCAGGCGTCGACGGCTGACGGCAGCGTTCGGAACCCATACACGGCCAGCCCCGCGGATCCATCACCTTGCCCAGCCAGCACAGTGATCGCGGCAATGTCGCCGTCGGGCACACCACTTTCTTCATAACGATCTCCGCCTAGAATGATGACATACACTGACGATCCAGGCCCACGATACACGATGAGCCTCTCGTGCCACACGTGAGCTCCACCAATACAAAGCCGAACCAAACTCCAAGACAACTGATGGACCGTAAGAGGAGGCCCTCGTATCTCTGATGGCCTTGATCTGCGCGCGGGCCGTCTCCTCGAGGCTGACTGGAAGCACCTCAGGGGCAGGGGAGCCCGTCATACGACGTGCGCGGAGCGTGCCGCCTGCTGCACTGAAGACCAGACCGACAACCAGCGCCGCCACCGCGCAGGCCAGGACGAGGCCGCCGCACGAGGTCTCGGGCACCTGGCCACATGCACGCAGACACAGGCAGGGATGGCGGGGCGGGTCAGCTGCGGAGAGCACGAGCCGCAGCTAGGCGCCGCCGCGTGCGCCACCACGGACGCGCCCAAGGCTTGCGCTCCGTATCGCACAGCCTCGGTGAGAGAGAGAGAGGGAGAGAGCAATATCTTGCATGGGAGCGTGCACCAATTAAGACTTGACCCGCAGTGGTTGCGACACGCACCATTACACCGATCAACACACGCAGCAAGCAGTTATATGATGATAGCGATGATGATGACGACGACGATCATGATGCTGCTGATGATGATGACGACGATGATGCTACTAGTAATACTTATACGAATCATCTTACTAATACTAATAATGATGATGATGCTGATGATGAAGATGATGATGATGATGATGATGATGAGTGATGGTAATGATGATAAATGATTACGGTGGTACTGATGATGATCATGATGAAGATGATGCTGGTGGTGGTGATGATGCTGATGATGGTGATAATGGTTATGGTGATGATGATGATGCTGATGATGATGATGATGATGATGATTATGATGATGGTAATGATGATGGTGATGATGATGATATTGATGGTGGTGGTGGTGGTGGTGAGGATGGTGATGGCCGTTGATCATGATGGGACGGTGATGGTGATGTTGACAACGTCGGTGTGATGATGATGGTGATGGTGATGGTGATCGTGGTGAGCCTAAGCGGTACTAAGGGAGGTGATGATGAAAGGAGGGTGTGGGTGAGGACTGCGCGGGGTGTCCAGAGAAAACAAGAATCCCACTTAGGATGTGGGGAATCAACTGTTGGAGCTCCGCGCGAATTTCTTGGATCGGCGCCCGGGCTCCGCTGACGGCACCTCCGACGCCACCTCTGGCGCGCTCAGCGCGCCTGGGAGGGGTGTCCAGCGCCGATCCAAGAAATCGGAGCGGAGCTCCAACAATTCATGCTCATGCCGTTGTCCTTTTTCGAGCAACTGGGGGCAACGGAAGAAGAGGGAGGGCGAAGGGGTGAGGGGAGAGGAGAGGGAAGAGAAGGGCAGGGGGCCAGAGCAGGCAGTGGCTGGTAGGCGTCCACTTCCAGCGGTCAGGCGCCTGGCGCACTCCTGCTTCCGAGGCGCCGATGTACTTCGAGAGCAGCTCGGGGCCCTTCACCGTCAAGAACCTCAGAAGTCCCTTGCAGGG
Organism: Prorocentrum cordatum; assembly: GCA_963575745.1. NCBI lineage: Eukaryota > Dinophyceae > Prorocentrales > Prorocentraceae > Prorocentrum > Prorocentrum cordatum. The sequence goes on from CAUYUJ010000447.1 coordinate 1,069,481, forward strand.
TCACAGACAATGGCATAAACGCAAAAACTTGGGATGTCCGCCGAGATTTCATGCTTATGTCATTGCTTGTTCCCAGACCTTGGTCTCGCTTGCGGCCGCATGCACCAAGAACGTCTTCCCACAACCGGGCGGCCCCACCAACATGAGGCCCTTCTTGATGCGCACGGGCGCGCGATCTACCAGGACCGCGTACTTGGTTGGCATGGTCAGCATGTCCAGGAGTTCAGACTTGGGGCCCTCGAGCCCCCCGACGTCGCACCACTTGGTGTCCGAGGCGAGGAAGGCCTGGTCTGTCATCGTCGCAGGCACAAACTCCTGCCGCGCGCGCTCCAAGTGCCGCAACGCTAGCCGCTGCCCCGCACCCGACCATTCCCCTCCCCCGCACAGCAGGTTGGCGCTGGACTCGGCCGTGGCCTCCACGCACGCGCGCTCCACCAGCCTCGCCAGGTCGGCCACGCCGAAGCCGTCGACGTGGCCGCCCCACTCGTCGAGCGCGCCCTCCTGCAGAATCTCTTGGTCTACCTCCCAGCATGCCTCCGCCTTCTGCCGGCAGAGCGCCTGAAGAATCTCTGGGCGCTCCTTCAGCTGCGGGGGGCGCAGGGGCACCTTGTGCTCAAGCGCTGGCATTCGCCAGAGAGACCTGTGCACCGCTGCGTCGTCCGGCAGCGTGGCCGCCAGGGCAATGCTGGCGCCAGAGGCGCGGACCTCCGGAAGCAGATCCAGCAGCATCTCTGCGAGGATGGGCGATCGCTCCTCCGTGACGGAGAGGTTCGGCGCTCCTTCCTCCACGTCCGGGCACAAGGCACCGAAGTCGTCAAGCAAGATTGCGCTCGGCGAGTACCAGCAAGCAAAGCGCAAAATCTCCTGAAGCCACTCCTGGACCACCTTGAACTTCCGACTCGGTTGACTCAGCACCGTGCAGGAGACGATGATCGGCAGCACGCCCATGCCCGCGAGCTCCGCAAACACCCTGTGGCACAGCTCGCTTTTGCCGGATCCAGAAGCTCCAGTGATCGCTACGGCGCCAGGCACGGCGCAGCCTGGCACAGAGGCCTGTCTGGGGAATCAGACTTACACCCCGCAGAGGGCGGAGCGGCACCAGGCAACCGACTCCGACCTGGAGAGTTGAACCACACCGCGCGAGGAGGCTGCGAGGGACGGGGCACGGCCACTCCAATCGGAACTGTGTTGTCCATCCCGCACGAATGGGTCGCACGGGCATGGGCCACAACCAACCGAATCGAGAATTGCGATTTCATCCGACACGAGGCGGCCTCGAGCACTGGCCAATCAAATCGAACATGACGATGCCACCCACACGAGGGGAAAAGTGGAGATCTCACGTCGCACGGGTGAGGGTCACGGGCCAAGATGATCGAACATTAGTGCCCAAGCTAGTGGGCGCTACTGGCGGCAACCATCGTCGTCGCCACCGCGAGGTGGTATGATCTTGGGGGCTAGTCGAGGGCTAGTCGGGGGAGTGCCGTGGCAACCAGCATTGACCCCACCCTGAGCTAAAGGGAGCTAGTTGCAGACACGACGCAGAAAAACCCAGAATCGAATCGATAAGTTGGATGGCGATCGAAATGCATCAATTCAGTGGAAGTCGGCAGGCTCGTAAGCCCCCCGTCGAGAAATCGGAACCCGGATCGGAATCCGAGGTCGAATCGAATCAGAATCGGAAGCTATCGAAATCGAATCGAATCGAAGGAATCGAAGTGAGACCTGGGCTAGTTGGGGCCTGTGATGGCAAACAGTGCTGGCTGGTGAGGCTGCAACGGGGCCACAAACGGCAGCGAGGGGGCCACGAAGGGCTGCAACGGGGCCACGAAGGGCAGCGAGATCCCGATTCCTAAGTAAGCTGTGAGGGAGTCCTAAGCGTGAGCGCGACTCCTGGGGGCCTGAGTGTCGGGAGCGCGGCGCTTGAGTAAATTGCGGGGGGGTCCAACGCAAGAGCGCGATTCTTGAGTAAATTGCAAGCAAGTCTCTAGCGAGAGCGCGACTCCAGAGCGCCGAGAGAGCGATTCCTGAACCAATTGTAAGGAAGTCCCAAGCGAGAGCGCGATTCCTGAGTAAAATGCATAGAAATCTCAGGTGGGAGCGAGGGCTCTAGCTAAATTGTAAGGAATTCTCAGGGGGGAACCGCTGTTGTTATAATCCAGGGGCCAATAACGCAGTTTGACCCTAGTGACTTTCCCTGATGGAAAAACAAAGTACAAGCCCAGGGGGAAGCACTTCAATTGAAACACACAATGGTCACCTGAGGGGGGGATCAGCAAACATTATTCTTCAGTAGTGAGAGCTCAACAAAAACAACCACAGCAACAGCAGCAGCAGCAACAACGACAACAGCAACATAAACAACATCAACATCAACAGCAATAACAACACCATAAACAATAACACCACCAACAACAGCATCAACAACAACAACCGCAACAATAACAATAACAACAATCAATTCAATACTGTTCGCTCTTATCTGATCGCGTGCCATTCAATACGTATATCCCAACCCCTCGAGACCCGCCCTCTTCGTCTTCGAGCGTACCCCCTTGGGGGTATATACTTTGTCTTACCTGCAACGCGTATTTCGTGCAGCCCCTAAGGCAGGGGAAGAGAGGAGGGATGGAAGGAAGGGACAAAGGGGAGGGAGGAGGATGGAGCACGAGAAAAAGTAGCGGGAGGGGCAAATCGGGCAGGTAGACCCTATTGGGCGGGTCGGGAAGGCGGGCCCAGGCGGCCAGGTCGAGCAGGCGGATTGCTGAAGCGTGCATCCTGCATGAATCGCGAGGAAGTCTCGAGAGATAGCGCGATTCCCAAATAAATCGTAAGGAAATCCACAACGAAAGCGTGATTCCTGAGTGTCGAGGGCGCGGCATCTAAATAAATGTGAAAGGATTCCACGCGTTCCACGCGAGAACGCGATTCCTAAACCAGAATGAATCATCCGGCGCTTCACCCATCTGGTCAAACGCATCTGGTCAAACTCATCCTATGCCTGATTCATCCGCGCCTAACTCATCCGCTGTCAAACTCATGCGGTCTGATACATCCGATGCCTATCTCATCCTGCCTATCTCATCTGACAGTGGCTAATTAATCTGGTAATTAACTCATCCCGTGCCCAACTAAATCAACCAGGCCTACCTCGTCCTGAGCCTAACTCATCCGATGCCCTAAATCATCCGGTGCCTAACTCATCGGTGCCCTAACTCATTTGGTGCCTGAATCATCCTGTAACAAATTCATCCGGTGCCCTAACTCAGCCAATGCCAAACTCATCCGGTGATTAAGTCATCTGGTGCCCTAACTCATCCAATGCCCTATCTCATCACCTGCCCTAACTCATCGGGTACCCTGACTCATCTGGTGCTGTATTCATCCGGTCCGTCACCCATCGGGTGCCCTAAACTTACCCAACCTAACGCATCTGGCGCCTTGATGGACATGCCCCGATATGCTTAACTACAAACAGGTTTGTAGTCAAGAAAATGTTGGGCCCCCATCTGCCCCAGGATAACCCAAGAAATCCTCCAGAATAGCGCAGGAAAGTAGCGCGCTCCCAACGTCGGCTTCAAAAACACCTAAAATCAAAAATTGCTTGACTACAAACCAGTTTGTAGTCAAGCAAATCCTGTCCACTCCTGCAACCCCAGGATACCCCGCAAGCCCTCTAGAAGAGCCTGGGGAAGCAGCGAGCCCCTAACGTTGGCTTCAAAGACATCCAACAATAACTCAAACGTAACTCAACACTTGCTTGACTACAAACCGTTTTGGAGTCAAGCAAATTCTGGCCCCCCTGCTGCCCCAAGATACCCCAAACAACATCGGGAAGCAACGAGCCCCCACCGTCTACTACAAAAACATTTACATAGTTCAAACAAGAACTCAACACTTGCTTGACTACAAACCGTTGTGTAGTCAAGAAAATGTTGGGCCCCCTATCTGCCCCAGGATAACCCCAATAAGCCTTCTAAAGAGCCTCGGGAAGCAGCAAGCCCCCAACGTTGACTTCAAACACATGCAACAATAACTCAAAATAAGTCCGACACTTGCTTGACTACAAACCGTTTTGTAAACAAGCAAATTCTAACCCCAATCTGCCCCATAATACCTCCAAGAAGCCGTCCAGAAGAGCCTCGGAAGCCCCTAACGTCGGCTTCAAAGACATTCGACAATAATTCAAAAACAACTCAAAATTTGCTTGACTACAAACCGTTTTGCAGTCAACCAACTTCTGATCCCCCTGCTGCCCCAAGATACCCCCATCAAGCCCTCCAGAAGAGTCTCGGGAAGCAGCGAGCCCCCAACGTCGGCTTCAAATACATCCAAGAACAACCCAAACGTAACTCAACACTTGCTTGACTACCAACCGTTTTGGAGTCAAGAGAAAATCCTCAGTCCCGTTGTGCCCCAGGCTGATCCCAAGAAGCAGTCCTTCAGAAGAGCCTCGGGAAGCAGGGAGCCCCCAACGTCGGCTGCAAAGACATCCAACAATAACTCAAACGTAACTCAACACTTTCAAACCGTTTTGTAGTCAAGCACATTCTCAGTCCCGCTGTGCCCCAGGATGATCCCAAGACGCCCTTCAGAAGAGCCTCAGGAAGCAGCGAACCAGCAACTTCGGCTTTAAAGACATCCAAAAGTAAGTCAAAAGCGACTCACAATTTGCTAATCTAAAAACCGCTTTGCAGTCACAAACATTTGACCCCCCCGTCTGCCCCAGGCTGCCCCAAATAAATCCTCCAGAAGAGCCTCGGGAAGCAGCGAGCTCCAAACGTCGGTTTCAAAGACACCCAAGAGTAATTCCAAAACAACTCACAGTTTGCTTGACTGCAAAGCGTTTTGCACTCAAATAAATTATACCCACCCGTCTGCCCCAGGATACGCCAAGGAAACCCTCCAGCATAGCCTCGGGAAACTAACTCATCGGTGCCAAACTAAACTTACCAAAACCTAGCTCATACGGTGCCGAATTCATCCGGTGCCAAATTCATGCAAAGCCAAAACTCATCCACAACGAAACTCATCCCAAACCAGCCTCATCTGGTGCGAAAATCATCCCGTGCCAAACTCATCTGGTGCCAAACTCATCCAATGCCCTTACTCATCCGCTGCCTTAACCCATCCGGTGCCAGAACTCATCCGGTGCCGGCTTCATCCGGTCCGTCACTCATCGGGTGCCCTAAACTCAACCAGACTATGAATCGTACCTTGATGGACATGCCTGGGTATGCTTTACTACAAACCGTTTTGTAGTCAACAAAAATTATGATCCCAGACCTGCCCCAGGATATCCACAAGAAGCCTTCCAAAGGAGCCTCGGGAAGCAGCGAGCTCCCAGAGACGGCTTCAAAGCCATTCAAAAATAACTTCAAACATTGCTTGATTACAAACCGTTTTGTAGGCAAGCAAATGCTGGCCCCCCATCTGCCCCAGGATGTCCCCAAGAAGCCCTCCATCATAGCCTCGGGACGCAGCGAGCTCCAAAGGTCGGCATCAAAGCCATCCAACAATATCTCGAAAGTAAATCAAAATCTGCTCGACTACAAATCGTTTCATAGTCCAGGAAATTCTGGCCACCCCCCGACCCCAGGGTACCCCCAAGAAGCCCTCCAGAATAGCCTCGGGAGCCCTCAACGTCGGCTTCAAAGACATCCAACAACGATTCGAAAATAATTCAAAATCTGCTTGACCACAAACCGCTTTGAAGTCAAGCAAGTTCTGGCCCCCCCCTGCTGCCCCAGGACGCCAAGAGGAAGCTCTCCATAATAGCCTCGGGAAGCAGCGAGCGCCCAACGTCGGCTTCAAAGACATCCAGCAATGACTCAAATGTAACTCACAAGTTGCTCGACTAGGAACCGTTTTGCAGTCAAGCACATTCTCACCCCCCTTGTGCCCATGGCCCAGGATAATCCCAAGAAGCCCTTCATAAGAACCTCGGGAAGCAGCAAGCCCACAACGTCGGCTTCAAAGACATTTGACTACAAACTGTTTTGTAGTCAAGCGAGTGCTGGCCCCCCATCGGCCTGAGGATACCCCGAAGAAGCCCTCCAGGAAAGCCTCGGGAAGCAGCGAGCTCCCAACGTCGGAGTCAAAAACATCCAAAAGAAACTCAAAAGTAACTGACAACGTGCTTGACTACAAACCGTTTTGTAGTCAAATCGATTCTGACCCACTTCTGCCCCAGGATACGCCAAGGCGACCCTCCAAAATAGCCTCGGGAAACTAACTCATCGGTGCCAAACTAAACTTACCCAGACCTAACTCGTACGGTGCCGAATCCATCCGGTGCCAAGCTCATCCGAAGCCAAACTCATCCAAAACCAACCTCATCTGGTGCGAAACTCGTCCGGTGCCAAACTCATCTGGTGCCAAACTCATCTGGTGCCAAACTCATCCAATGCCCTTACTCATCCGCTGCCCTACCTCATCTGGTACCATAACACATCCGGCGCCGGCTTCATCCTGTCCATCACTCATCGGGTGCCCTAAACTCAACCAAACTAACGCATTGTACCTTGATGGACATGTCCGGATATGCTTGACTACAAACCATTATGTAGTCAGGTAAATGATGGCCCCCCTTCTGCTCCAGGATACCCCCAAAACACCCTCCAGAATAGCCTCGGGAAGCAGCGATCTCCCAGAGTCGGCTTCGAAAACATCCAAAAGTAACTCACCTATTTGCTTGACTACAAACCGTTGTGAAGTCAAGCAAATGCTGGCCCCCCATCTGCCCCAGAATGTCCCCAAGATGCCCTCCATAATTGCCTCGGGAAGCAGCGAACTCACAACGTCGGCTTCAAAGACATCCAACCGTAACTCGAAAGTAGCTCAAACTATGCTTGACTACAAAACGTTTGTTGCCAAGCAAATTCTGGCCACCCCTCTGCCCCCAGAAAACGCTCCAGAATAGCCTCGGGAACCCCCAACGTCGGTTCAAAGAGATCCAATGATAACTCAAAGGTAACTAACAACTTGCATTGCTTGATTACAAACAGTTTTGCAGTCAAGCACATTCTCACCCCTCTTGTGCCCCAGTATGCCCCCAAGAAACCCTTCAGAAGAGCCTTGGGAAGCAGCGAGCTCCCAACGTTGGTTTCAAAGACGTCCAACGGTAAGTCAGAAATAACTCACCATTTGCTTGACTACAAACCGCTTTGTAGTCAAACCAATTCTGACCCCGTCTGAACAAATTGTGAAGAAGTCCCACGCGAGAGCGTGATTCCTGTATGTACTGTGAGGACGCCCCGCGCGAGAGCGCGACTTGGAAAACAATTGTGAAGAAGTATCCGGCGGGAACCGTTGTTGTTGTTGTTGTTGTTGTCGTTGAATGTTACTTACTGAACAATCATTATTGTTGGACCCCCCAGGCATTTTGGCGCTCCCGCCTCGGCGGTGGCTACATTTTCATTGAAAATGAAGCTCACGCTCGAGCGGTTTGGGGGGGCGCCAAAACCGACCCCCAAACAACAACAACGTTCCCGCTCGAGACTTCCGCCGATGTTACTCAGGGCAAATGCTGTTGCTCGCCGCCGAAAGCCGCCGTCCCAAGAAAACCAGCGCTCCCGCTCGAGACTTCCTCCCGTTTTGCCTTGGACTGGTGCGCTACTCTTTCTCTCATCGGCCCCGTCCCCAGCAACAACAACTCTCCCGCTCGAGACTTCCTCCCTTTTTTACTGAAGGCGGTGCTCCTCCTCGCCGCCGAAAACCGCCGTCCCAACAAAACCAGCGCTCCCGCTCGAGACTTCCTCCCGTTTTGCCTTGGACTGGTGCGCTACTCTTTCTCTCATCGGCCCCGTCCCCAGCAACAACAACTCTCCCGCTCGAGACTTCCTCCCTTTTTTACTGAAGGCGGTGCTCCTCCTCGCCGCCGAAAACCGCCGTCCCAACAAAACCAGCGCTCCCGCTCGAGACTTCCTCCCGTTTTGCCTTGGACTGGTGCGCTACTCTTTCTCTCATCGGCCCCGTCCCCAGCAACAACAACTCTCCCGCTCGAGATTTCCTCTTTTTTTACTGAAGGCGGTGCTCCTCCTCGCCGCCGAAAACCGCCGTCCCAACACAACCAACGCTCCCGCCCGAGACTTCCTCCCGTTTTACGCTATACTGGCGCCCTATACTCTTTTGAACTGGCGCCGCTCCAAGCGAGAACAACGCTCCCGCTCGAGGTTTCCTCCCTTTTTCCTCAGGACGGTGCTCTTCCTCGCCGCGACAGCCCCCGTCCCGACAAAACCACGGCTCCCGCTCGAGGCTTCCTCCCTTCTTACTCAAGGCGGTGTTCCTCCTCGCCGCCGACAACCGCCGTCCCAACAAAACCAGCGATCCCGCTCGAGACTTCGTTTCGTTTTACGCTGGATTAGCGCCATACTCTCTTCAGCATTGGCGCCGCTCCCAGCAACAACAGCGGACCTGCTCGAGATTTCCCCCCTTTCTATTCAAGGCCAGGTCCTTGCCTCGCCGCCGACAGCCCCCATCGCCACCAAGGCAATCCTGTCGTTCGATACTTCCTTGTGCTTTACCCTTGGCTGGGGCTCCACTGGCGGTCTCGCATCGGCGTAGCAAGGCGCGGGCATGTGTTTTCGAGGCGGGATATGTTGAAATTCCTTGGAGGTGTTTTTGCAAGACCTTGTTGGCGGGAGATCTGGGAATGGGAATAACGGGCCTCGCTTTAGAGGAAGAGTCCCTGATGGTCGCATGCTTCGTGTGGAAACATCGTGCGTGAGGGTAAATCGATTGTTGTTGCTGTAGTGTTGTTGTTATTATTGTTGTTGTGGCTTACTACTAAACAATTATTATTGTTGGACCCCCCCAAGCGCTTTGGCGCTCTCGCCTTGGCGCCGGCTACATTTTCATTGAAAATGAAGCGCACGCTCGAGCGGTTTGGGGGGGCACCCAAACTGCCCCCCAAACAACAACAACAACAACAACAACAACACCACCACCACCACCACCACCACCACCACCACCAACAACAACAACAACAACAGCAACAGCAACAACAACAACAACAACAATTACTAGCACGTGGGGACACTCCGTTCTCACCAGTGCCAGGGTTTTCATAGGAGGCGGGCAATACCCCCACTTTGTGGGGGGGCCGGTTCAAGCTCTACCAAATTTCCAAACGACTCTTCGCCACCACCCACACCCAGCTTCCCGCCCTATGACGTTCGGACACTTCACTTCGTGGCATGCGGACGACCGTGGCTACTATTCAGGGCCCCGCGGCCGACGACGACGGCGTGCGCGCGCGAAGAAAAAACGAATGTGTCCCGCATGGTATTATTTGACAGGGATGATGGCCCTGGCAGGTGCGCAACCGTTGTTGCAGAAGTTCGAAAAAGTTGCTCGCAAAAGCCCGTTTGACAGAAATGTTTAAAAAGTGTTGGGTTTCCTACGAATCCGCAAGAGCGCGCGGGATGAAATTTTGACAATTTTTTTTGAAAAACCATTGGTTTTTTATGTTTTTATGTTAAAATCGCTACGAAAACTAAGGTTTTGGAAGGATTTCGTCTTGCGCGCGCGAATGTCCACTTTACCTTATTTTTTGCAAGGGATTCTTGAAGTTTGGTTATGTTAGAACAAGAAATGTCCACTTTAGCTTTGTTTTTTGCAAGGGAAAACCGATCGTAACAACACAACCGGATCCGGACTCCCCCGTTTTGCCTGAGACTTCCTCACGAAAATGATGAAAATGAGGCTGCGGCCTAGGCGCGGCGGGGGGGTCGTGCACCAGGGGCCCCAACAATAATTATTCTTTAGAAGTAATAATGTTCAACAACAACACAACAACAACAACAGCAACAGCAACAGCAACAACAACGACAACGACAAGGACAAGGACAAGGACAAGGACAAGGACAAGGACAAGGACCAGGACAAGGACAAGGACAAGGACAAGGACAAGGACAACAACAACAACAACAACAACAACAATTACTAGCACGTGGGGACACTCCGTTCTCACCAGTGCCAGGGTTTTCATACGACGCCCGCCAATACCCCCACTTTGTGGGGGGGCCGGTTCAAGCTCTACCACATTTCCAAACGACTCTTCGCCACCACCCACACCCAGCTTCCCGCCCTATGACGTTCGGACACTTCACTTCGTGGCCTGCGGACGACCGTGGCTACTACACTGGCGCATGGGTACAGTGACTTGTTGTGGTAACATTTTCTGGACGCTAGCTTAGTATACGACTTTTCCCCCTGTTCCAACACTGGACACCTGTACTGGTTTTTGGTGGTAACGTGTTCCTGACGCTAGAATAGGAAACCACGGTAAACCAGTACGACGCCGGTACTGTCTGATTCGTATGATTTTATGTTGCGCGGTGCTAAAATTCCTAAGAAACCCAATGGTTTTTGAAGATTTCGGCGTGCGCGCGCGAAGAAAAAACGAATGTGTCCCGCATGGTATTATTTGACAGGGATGATGGCCCTGGCAGGTGCGCAACCGTTGTTGGAGAAGTTCGAAGCACGTGAAAAAGTTGCTCGCAAAAGCCCGTTTGACAGAAATGTTTAAAAAGTGTTGGGTTTCCTACAAATCCGCAAGAGCGCGCGGGATGAAATGTTGACACTTTTTTTTTTTTTTGAAAAACCATTGGTTTTTTGATGTTTTTATGTTAAAATCGTTACGAACACTAAGGTTTTGGAAGGATTTCGTCTTGCGCGCGCGAATGTCCACTTTACCTTATTTGTTGCAAGGGATTCTTGAAGTTTGGTTATGTTAGAACAAGAAATGTCCACTTTGCCTTATTTTTTGCAAGGGAAACCGCCCGTAACAAAACAACCGGATCCGGACCAACCCGTTTTGCCGGAGACTTCCTCACGAAAATGATGAAAACATGGCTGCGGCCTAGGCGCGGCGAGGGGGCCGTGCACCAGGGGTCCCAACAATAATTATTCTTTAGAAGTAATAATGTTCAACAACAACAACAACAACAACAACAACAACAACAATCATTTTACCCGAACGCGTGGTGTTCTCCCCAGTGCCAGGGTTTTCATACGACACCAGGCAATACCCCCACTTCGTGGGGGGGCATTACAAGCTCTACCAAATATCCAAACGACTCTTCGCGACCACCCAAACCCAGCTTCCCGCCCTATGACGTTGGGACACTTCACTTCGTGGCGTGCGGACGACCGTGGCTACTACACTGGCGTGGGGTACACACCCACAGAACTTGGTCACTTATTCGGGGCGCGCATGTGCCCAGCATGGTGCAATTGTGCCATACAATACATAATACAGAGAGACAGAGAGAGAGACAGAGAGCAGACAGAGAGAGAGACAGAGAGAGCGGAGTTGGTCACATTTTTGGGTCAAGTTCCTGGGATGATGGGAATACACAACTCTGTTACATTTGATAGTGTGCACGACACACATGAGATGATACGTACTCGCAAGATAGTTGGTCACATTTGTGGAATTCCTGGGCGGATGTGGGGATACACAAATACCTTTGTTACCAGTGCTAGACATGGTACAGACACTGAGAGAGAGAAGGCGAGACAGAGGAAGAGAGCGGGAGAGAGAGAGACAAAGAGAGAGAGACAGAGAGAGAGGAGTTCGTCACATTTTTTAATCAAATTCCTGTGCCGAAGTGGGAATACGCAAAGGCATCAGTGCCAGGGATGATGGCCCTGGCAGGTGCGCAACCGTTGTCGCAGAAGTTCGAAAAAGTTGCTCGCAAAAGCCCGTTTGACAGAAATGTTTAAAAAGTGTTGGGTTTTCCTACGAATCCGCAAGAGCGCGCGGGATGAGATTTTGACATTTTTTTGTTGAAAAACCATTGGTTTTTTGATGTTTTTATGTTAAAATCGCTCCGAACACTAAGCTTTTGGAAGGATTTCGTCTTGCGCGCGCGAATGTCCACTTTACCTTATTTTTTGCAAGGGATTCTTGAAATTTGATTATATTAGAACAAGAAATGTCATTTTATAGTGTTTTTTGCAAGGGAAAACGGATTACAACAAAACAACCGGATCTGGACCCCATCCACTTTTCTGAAGCTTTCGCGAAAAAATGATGAAAATGTAGCTGCGGCCTAGGCGCGGCGGGGGGGCCGTGCACCAGGGGTCCCAACAATAATTATTCTTTAGAATTAATAATGTTCAACAACAACAACGCTCCCGCTCGAGACTTCCTCTGCTTTTACTCAGGGCCGGTGATCTTGCTCGCCGCCGAAAACCGCCGTCCCAACAAAACCAGCGCTCCCGCTCGAGACTTCCTCCCGTTTTACCTTGGACTGGTGCGCTACTCTCTCTCTCTCTCTCTCTCATCGGCGCCGCCCCCAGCAACTACAACGCTCCCGCTCGAGACGTCCTCCCTTTTTCACTCAAGGCGGTGCTCCTCCTCGTCGCCGAAAACCGCCGTCCCGACAAAACCAGCGCTCCCGTTTCCTCCGGTTTTGCGCTGGACTGGCGCCCTACTCTCTTTTGAACTGGCACCGCTCCAAGCGAGAACAACGCTCCCGCTTGAGGCTTTCTCCCTTTTTCCTCAGGACGGTGCTCTTCCTCGCCGCCGACAGCCCCCGTCCCGACAAAACCACGGCTCCCGCTCGAGGCTTCCTCCCTTCTTGCCTAAGGCGGCGTTCCTCTTCGCCGCCGACAACCGCCGTCCACACAAAAACAAGCGTTCCCGCTCGAGACTTCGTTTCGTTTTACGCTGGACTAGCGCCATACTCTCTTCAGCATTGGCGCCGCTCCCAGCAACAATAGCGGCCTTGCTCGAGACTTCCTCCCTTTCTATTCAAGGCCAGGTCCTTTTCTCGCCGCCGACAGCCCCCATCCCCACCAAGGCAATCCGGTCGCTCGATACCGCCTTGTGTTTTACCCTTGGCTGGGGCTCCACTGGCGGTCTCGCATCGGCGTAGCAAGGCGCGGGCATGCGTTTTCGAGGCGGGATGTGTTGAAATTCCTCGGAGGAGGTGTTTGCAAGACCTCTTTGGGCGGGAGATCTGGGAATGGGAATAACGGACCCCACCATAGAACAGGAATCCCCCATGATGGGGATGGTTATCATGATGATGGCTTGCTTCGTGTGGAAACATCGCGCATGAGGGTAAGATGATTGTTGTTGTTATTGTTGTTGTTGCCCGGGGCCCAACAACGCAGTCAAACTTTCCCTGATAAAGACAAGGTGCGAGCCCCGAAGGAGGCGCTTCCAACTTAAACAAAAAACAATGATTAGCGGAGCGGGGGGAACCACAATAATTGTTCTTTAGAAATGAGAAGTCAACAACAACAGCAGCAACAACAACAGCAACAACAGCAGCAACAGCAGCAACAACAGCAACAACAACAACAACAACAGCAACAACAACAGCAGCAACAACAACAGAAAACGCCTGTCGTGATTCTTCAGTGCCTCGAAGGGGGTCCCCCAGCCCAAATTCCCCCCCCGAACGCCCTCGTGAACACGCTCCCGGCCAGGCCGTCCTGGGCCCAGGAGGCCTCGAACGGGTCGCCCGCACCGCTCCGCGGCCGCACGCCCGGCCCTGGTGCCGCCGTGCTGGCGCTGCCTGGCAAGGAGAGCCCGGCACGGAACCGGTGCGTCGCATCGGGCCAGCTGATTCTGGAGTCGATCTCCTGTGCGAACTTCGGTTCCCGAAGAAAACGGGCCTCGCTCCAGAAGCCCTGGGAAGCTTGCCGTCACTTCCAGTGGCGTGAGCGAGGCCTCAGCCAGAGTCTCACCTCCGATGGCCCTTTTCTCGGCCTCAGCCCTGGCTGGGGAGACCATAATCAAATCGATGCGTCGGGTCGGATCGGCGATCGAAGTGAACAGGATCGGCGGCAACCGGCGGCCAAATCGGGAGAAGCCGCATCGGCGGAACTCGGCAGGCTAGCAAAACCCCCATTGAGAAATTGGAATCCACATCGACATCCGAAGACGAAACGAAACAGAATCGGAATCTACCGAAATCGGATCGAATCGACTCGTAGAAGTCGAATGAGTCCTGGAAGGGGGGGGGGCGGCCGTTCGCGACGATCTGGCACCTTCGGAATGCCTTCGGCGAGGCGCAGCTGCTGGCGAGCATCCTGAGGCTGGAAGGCCGCCGAGCACCGACAAAAACATCCGAAAACCTCGAACCTCAAATCCGGAACAATCCCCGGGGTAGGGCTCGCGGGGTCCTCGTTCGGCTCTCCGAACGACTGGACGGACCGACAACATCTGAGAACCGACGAAAACTCTCTAAAATCCAGAAGCATCCCGAGGCTGGCCCGAAAACGCTCGAAAGCATCCCGAGCCCTGGCCAACCGCCGAGAACTGACGAAAACGCTCGAAAACACGCCCAGAAGCATCCCGAGGCTGGCCCGCGAACGCTCGAAAGCATCCCCAAGGCCGTGCACGGCGACGGCAAAACCGAAAACGAAAACCGAGAGAACCGACAACGAAACCGAAAGCATCCAAAATCTTGACAGGCCGAAAGCAGCCCAAAAAGGTGCAACGACACGGCAACGACACAAAAACTAACCGACCGAAAACAACCGACTACGACGCAACCGAACCGACCGAACCGCGAGAGCCCTTGGGGCACCAACCACATGGCATCAACCCGTAGGGCATCAGCGCGCCAATGGCCGACTTTGACAACAAGGCACGATGGGTTCTGCGAACCTTCCATGGGCTCCGCGCCCCTATCATAACCGTAATTTCGACCGGACTTCGTCCAGATTTCGTCGAGACTTCGATCAAATTTCGAGCCGATTTCGTGACGCAACTGGCTGTGACGCAACCGAACCGACCGAGCCGCAAACACCATTGGAGACTCGGGCAGAAGGAGGGAATCAGGCCAAATCGGCTCAAAAACGATCCCCAGACCCATCATGGGGTCCATCTGGTGCACTTTCTCACCTGGATCCGTTTTTCGCGGTTCTGGGGCCCGAGAACGTCCCCTGGAGGCCGAGAAGGGCAAAAAACCTTTCTGGACTTGGACGAGCTTTCGACCGGAGCTCTGGCCTAGCCCGCGCGGGAGGCAGCCCAGCTGCGCCAGGAGGTGCTGCTGCAGGCAGGCGGCCGGCTCCTGGAGGGCACCGGCAGGCCAGAGCCGGCAGAGCGGACCGGGCCGACTCTTGGAGGCGGTTGGGGGGTCTGCACTGGCTGGGACCCCACAAAATGGGCCAGGAGGGGGGAGGCGAGGCCAAGTCGACGCTGATCGGCGACAGATCGACACTAGATAGGCGCTCATCGGCGCCGTCTCATCAATTGCCTGCCAGACGCTACTCGACGCTAACGCATTCTAAAAAGGAATTGCGACGGCCTGCAAGGCTCCCATGTTGGAGGCGGGCGGAGGGTCTCAACTGGCTGGGACCCCAGAAACTGGGTCAGGAGTGGGGCGGCTAGGCCCAGTCCAAATTCGTTCAGAATCGGTCCCCAGACCCCTCCTAACGGTCCTGGGACTCGAAAACGGCCTCTGGAGGCGGAAACAAGAACAAAAAAAAAACAGCTCCAACCCAGAACCTCGAACCTGCCCGCCCCTCCTGTTGACCAGAACCAATGCTGGGCCACCTCAGACCCCCAGACGGCTCCAAGAGCCGACCACAGATCGAGCAGCGGAACAGCCCAGGGCCAGCAGATAACGCACTCTGGCGGGGAGTGGGCGCCCCTGGGCCCGCCAGGGGAGAGGCACACACCGCAAGGACCTGCAGCATCGGCTGCGCCTCGCCAGGGGATGTTCAGGGGAGGCGGCCACCCCGCTGTCCCCTAGCGGCCGTCTTGCCGCGGCTTGGACAGCCATTTCCCGTGCACTTGTCGGTATCGTGCGTGTTTCTTTTGCTCGATGATCCAAGATGCTCTTCAATGGTCCTCGCCGAGAAGAGCTGTACACGTCCGAGCGATGCCAAGCCGTTCTAGTGCGACAAGATTTTTACATTATCCACCTCCCCGGGCCTGGCTCATCCTGGGGCTGTGGACATGTATAGATCTCGTCGCTGCCGCCGTGTGCGCGGCCCGCCGCCAGTGTGCGCGCGGCCAGCGTGTCGGAAAGGGTGGTTGTTGGTGACAGCGGCCTGGGCCTGAGGTCCCCCACGAGGGAGAAAGGAGGGGGCAATCCGAGCTCCTCGGGAGCCCCTCTGCCGAATCGCTGTTGCAGACAAGTGCCTTCCCAAAACCACGGGGAGCGGGAGAGGGACCAGCTCGGCTCTTTCGGGGCATCTCTATCCCCTGAGCCTGGAACAGCCTCAGCTCGTCGAGTGGCATCGCCTGTCTGCTCTTGCTGACAACCTGCACGACCTCCTCGAAGGCCTCGTCGGGCACTGCCTGGAGCCCCGGCACCGCCGCCCACAGCGACCTCAGCTGATCTCTCCGGGTCATCTCGCCCTGCTCCTCTCCCAAGCCGCCCGCCTCGCTCGCGGGCCAGGCGACGGCCACCCTCATCTCCTCCTTCAGCGACCGCGCGTCGACGCGCGCATAGGGAGGCGCGCGGGGGTCGCCGAGCTCGGCTCTGGCGGCGCCCAGCGCGAATCGCACCTGCACGGGCACCCTGTCTGGCAGGCGCGCCTCTCTCGACAAGTCCAGGCCGTGGCCGCCCACGCCGTTCACGTGGCCGAACTCGCCGTCCGGCAGGAGCTGCCCGTCCCCGTCAAGCCCCAGGTCAACCTCGTACACCCCTAGGCCGGCGTCCTGCACCTCCAGACATTGTGTGTGACGTGTGAGAGTGGTTTTAAAACAGGTCCGCCCTATTAGCGCCTATTAGTGCATGTGTCCCTCTTAACGCCTATTATCGCTTATGAATACCAGTTCCCGGTTGCTAGCGCCTATCAGCGCCTCTTGGCGACCACCAATGAGCAATAATCGACGTTAGCAGCCGGGGGAGACAGCAACCCATGTTGACAATGACTCTCACGCATAAAACACCTAACGGACGACCCTGAGAACCGGACAACGGCACACGCCGTCGCGCGAAAATCCTGGCCTGTCGAATCTCTGATGGCCGGCATTCCAACGCGCCCACAGACCAGCCCGATCCAGGGCCAAATACTAGTGCAAATTCCTCTCTGCCCAGGCCAGGCAGGCGTATACACCGATCCTGGGCCCAGGATGAGCCTGGCCAGGATCGGTGTATGCGACTAGTTTCGGCGGCGAGCCCACGGGGGCAGCCAAAAGGGGCGGGCCTTCTCAGAAGCCAGATGGCTTCTCAGGATGCCAGAAGGTTTCCGAGAAGCCCTGCCGCCTTGTGAGAAGGCATATCCCTTCTCGTTTCCAACTCGCGCGCCGCAGCCAATGTGGGATTGGACACATCCTGGCTGGATTCAAACAGACGGACGTTGAAAGAATACGAGAGTCGCATCAGCTCTGGGCCAAAAGGCAAAATCGACAAGCCTGACTTACGATCTACCAAATCACCCCAACCCAAACTAACCCGAAATCCCCAATATCGGATTGGGAAGGGTATTGGCTCCCTCTGTTTTTTAATGCTTCCGGGTGCCCCCCAGTGGGAATGGAGGGCAATTTGGGGCCTTCGGGTTGGATAGGAGTGGTTTGGTAGGTAGTGACTGACGGAGCCTGACTGGCACTGGCCAAGCCATTTTGGGAAGACACACTCTCAGATGAATGGCATGGGAAAGAGGCGCTTCCGCTCGGCAATCAAACGTTGCTGAATTCGCACCATTAACCGAATGAAATTCCGCAGCACGGATTCTGTTTGTTTGCGTGTTTGTCCGCGTCGCAATCGCCCGCGACCCGCCCGCGACACTTCGGCGACCTACCCCGCGACCCACACACCTGGCGCCTTCGGCGGGCTTCTTCAGGAGCCTCGCAGACTACCGACGACCCCGCCTCCCCCCCCTCTCCTGTCCGCCACCGTGGGATGCTGTGGTTCTCTCCCTTCCCCCGGTCCTGCTCCTCGTCCTCCTCTGTCTCGGGCGGGGGGGTCGGTGGGCCTGGCCGGGTGGGGCGGAGGGGGGGGGGCGGGGAGCGGGGGCCCCGCGGGGCCCAGGGGCCTGGCCCAGGCGGGTCGAGCCTCCTCATCCTCGTGCACGGGAGGAGGGGAGCAGCGGGGAGGAGGACCCCGAGGGAGCGGAGATCGCTCTGATTTTCTAAGAGCTTGAGCCCAATCGCATGAGCACGCATGAACATGATGCTCTACTTCTGATTTGACATTCCCTCTGGTACTACGTGTCCCCGATCTAGATACCACAATCTTGGTGCGCTGAATGTATGACACACTCTGGAAAATCAATCGCCGAATTGATCCACCTTAAACCTTATTCTCTGAATGAACCCAACTCAAATCAAGAGACGGGCGAGGGCGGAGGCCGAACGGCGGAGCAATCAAGCGTCGAGATCGAGGAGGTCCTGCTACGAGTAGCTGTCCGTCGTCTCCAATATCCGCCGCATGGTGATCTGCTTTCCCTTGGGCGGTGAGTTGCGCCACCTGCTGGCAGTACGATGCTCCACCAGTAGTTTGAACACGCCAGTCGTGGCGAAGCCGTCCACGATGCCCACCTCCGCGGGCAGGTGGATGAAGTTCCAATTTTGTCCGCTTAGGCGTTCTTCTCTCATGCTTAATATGGCCAGCCTACTTGACTTGTCTGAGAGTGCTCCTTTTGACGCCGCAATACAGTTGCCAGAAGTCCATGCAGTCCGCGCAGTGGTCGGTCCTGACATGACACAACGATCTGTCGAAATGTTATATCATGTTCTTGGCCTTGTGCTGGGTCTCTCCGCACATGATTATCTCGCTCGGCCTCGGGGTTTTTAGCTGGGCCATCTGTTTCAGTTGTTGCCCGCATTCGTCTCTGCGCTGCACATCGAATGTGATATTCGCCTTGCTGTCCTGAGGATATCATCCATGAGTGTGTCATGCCACCTAGGACACAACTGTCATCAACATGTAATGTGCTCTTCTTGCCAATAATGACCAGGTCCATGTGGTCCCCCACGAGGAAAACTGTTGCTCCTTCCTGTGGATATGAGGTCGTGGTGTTTCCGTGCCCGGCGTCGCCAGCTGAGAGCAACCTCGCGGGATAGGATGTGGGATCAAGAGTGCAAGCCGGTCATTTACATGCTTCTCTTGGCCCGATCGAGAATGAGGTGCACCTGGTTGAGATGCTGGATGGTGCTCTTACGGGCCGTCTGTTGTAGTTGGACCGCGTCGCAATATGTCCTCGCATCTGGAACAACCAAATAAGTGAGCAGAGCGCCTGTCTTGCATCATCAATCATCGCGTCGCACTCGTGATCCGCCGTGTCATCGAGCTTCAGCGGGATGTCGACTCCACTGCAGCCGCGAGTCCTTCGCCAATACTATGATATCGTCCACGTGCACCGCCCAAACCATCATTGCGCTGTCCTCTCTGACCCACATAAAGAAAATGCCGTCAAATAAGCAGGTCATAAGCGCGTGTAGTGTCAAGAGCTAACTGCAAAAGTAATGGTGCGTCCACTGTGCCGTAGATGTGCTTCAACAGCTGCGACGCAAAGAGAGCTGTCTCAAATTCGGGGATCTGGAGGGTCGTCAGGCGTTAGCCCGCGGCGGAGGATAGACCTCGCACTGCTCGCGAACTTCGAAGCCGATGCGCGTGGCGTGCTTCCGTAGACGCTCGTAGTTCAGCCCGTGCAGGGACGCCGTCGAGACGTCACGCGTCTTCATCACCATGTCCTTCCCAGTGGAACACAGTGACGCAATCATTTGCTGGGGCAACCTCGATGCCGTTGTCGAGTGCCTCATGACGTTCTGCTTCTGGGCGCCTGGGAAACGTCTGCCTCCCAGTCGAGACTTAATGATGCAGGTGCTGTTGTTGCTCTTGTTGAAGACACTCTCCCAGCGTCTCACCCGCGCCGTGTCGATCACGCTCGCGCAGCCCATGTTGTGCTGGTGGTCCATGAAGCGAGCATTGTCAATGAATGAGCACGATTCGGCCAGCCGCCTCCACTAGAGGCCAGTGGTTGAAGATGCCCCACTTGATTAATGCGTCGTCACTCTGGACAAGGATGGCCCTACCTGTGATCAAAGCGAAGCATGAATTCCTGCTTTCCTCGCCTCCTCTGCGGTCTTAATGAATTCGTTGATGTTCATCCGCTGGAGGTTATCAGGAGCTTCTTGGAACGTAGTCGTCATGATCGCCTGGTACTCAGTCAGCTCCTCGGTGCCCATGTGGGCGCCAATGAGACGCCTGTCCTCGATGCGGGGTACGCCGAGTTGCTGATCTCCGGAGGCCACGAATGTCTCCCATCCTTGCGGGCGCTTCGCGTGCGTCAGCCGCAGTGGTGAAGTCACTTGCGGGTTGTCTGGAGATGTTGGTTCCAAGACAGGCAATGGTCGTTTCGTCGATGGTGGTCCCGAGGCGGCTCGGATCCTGGCCCTCTTGATCTTCGGAGGTCGTGACGGTGGCGCAATAATCTTTGCTTTTTCTAGGTCGGTCGTTGTGTCGTGCTTTCTTGATGGTGGTGCTCTTGCTTCCCAACCCCTCGCCGGTGTCGCAGCTGCTGGAGGTCCAGAATCCAATGCTGGTGATTCGTCGTCGTCGTATACCAGGGTGCTCTTTCGTGCTCTGGAGTCGACGCTTGGTTGTCGGCTGCCTGTGGTGCCGTCGGGGTAGGGACTCCTGGTCGAGTTGGTGGTGTAAATGCTGTAGGTTGGGCTCCTGATGATGACGCTGCGGTTGTTTCCGCGGTCCTCGTCGGCGCGGAAGCCGACGGTGCTGGCGTAGGAATTGTTGGTCGAAGTGGAGCCGTTGGAGTTTGAAGTGGGGTGTCTGTCGCTGGTGTTCTCGTAGGCGTTGTCGGTATAGTTGCTGTACCTGGTGGTCTCTCGTGGAGAGAGGGGCTCGATGTGTCAGTTCGTTCTGCCAGCGAGGCGTTGATCTGCTGAGCCTCCGCCGTCTCGCTTTTGGCGTCGGCGCTGCAACTGGCGTCGGCGAGGCGGCTGGGCCCGATGGGGTTTCCAGTCCAGCCGCTGGAGGCGGCGGTGCCGGAGCTCCACTTCTCCTCCTACACGTATGAAGAATTCGTCACTGACCATGCCAGCGTCATCTACCGATATCATTATCGGGCCCTCTCGAGCTCGCCGGTCTTTGTGCCAACTGTTGTCGCCCCGCAGCCTGATTTGCATAGGTCCTGCTAGTGGAAACGGATGTCTTGGAAGGATGTTGTTCGCGATGCTATCGCCATCCTCCTGCCGTGCCATGTCCGCGCTGATGTCGAACGCCTGTGGGCTTCTGGCCCGTAGCTGGCGGAGGTCCTGGAGGCGGTCCTCCACTTGCTGGTCTAAACGGTAATGCATCAGACCAATCATGCAATTGGGCGATGAGTTCCGGATGCCGGTAGTGCTAGGGAGGTCGTGGCCCGCTGCGTCGTCCATTAGCTTCCGCCACTCTGCCACTGGAGGTGCTGGAGGCGGCGCTGGTGGTGGCTGGCGCCAACTGGGAGATAGCGCGGATACTTCGTCTCGGCCAAGTGATAGTGGCCATTGACGTGGTAGGTCTGGCTGACCAGCGTCATCTGGGTCGAAATCGATGCTGGAGATGTCCGCGAAGTCTGGCATCCAGCGCTGTCTAGCGCTGTCGGCCTCGACCAGGGCCCCGAAGGTGCAGAACATGACGCTGCAGACATTGACGTCCTCCACGTCTGATATCATCGGCAATCTTTCCAATGTCTGCCGGCTCGGATCGATTCCCTTCGCTGCGTGCTGGCCATGGCGAATGCAATCCCAGATGGTCTGTCGCCCAAAATTGGCTCCCGTCGCAGCGCGCAATCGCCGAACGCATCTGCCAAATATTATGCTATCCACTTTGATGCACCATTCGTGCCCGGCGCACTGGACGGCTAAGTCCCAAATCTTGGGAAGTGGATTGGGTAACAGTCACAAGGTCCGCTTTAGGCCGTCCGCGCCGATGAGATGACCATGCCACCCACATGGGGTGTGAACGGCACGGCGCCCTCAACGATGTCCACTAGGTCGACGTAGTCGGTGACCAAGTACTCGGATGGCATCGCTGCTGCACCTTATCCGTACCGACTGGTGATCCAGGCTGCTGATTGATGGCGGAGTCGAATGGGTCGAAGAGGAACGATGCACGCGTAGACGCGCCAGACCACGATGGCACCTGTGCTCTTCAGGCGCAGTAAATCGCGAGGGCCGCGCCAGCCCTCCTGGTCCTCGTTCGGGGCCCGATGCAGGTCCACCCAGTCGCCGACCTTAGGTGACCTTGATCTTTTGTGCGCCCAGTTGCTGAGGACGAGACTTGCTGGCAATGGCGTTCCACTCCTCCACAATCGTTCTCCATGCGTCATGCTTGGCCACTGGTCTCATCCTCGCGCTCGACATGGAGATGCCCGGCGATATCTCCGGCGCCCCTTTGCGCGTCATCGTCGCGGCAGGCCCGCTGTCGTAGAAATCACGATGCGCTTGACATAGCAAGGCGCTGGCCGGCTAGCTGCCGCCGTTGTACAATAACAAATTATGGGCCGTGTTTGCCTCGACGACCAAGGTCTCCTCGGGAATGTCCAGGCCTTCCACCTTCGCTTCGACGGCGCCCGTGAGCGATGTCGAATGAGTCCTTCGCATGTGAGATTCTACAAAGCCCGTCGATGTCTTCTGCTCGCTGCTGGGGTCAGGTTCGGCGAATTCTCTCTCGATGGCGCACCTGTCCAGCGTCGCCCCCGCTAAGTCGGAGGCGAGCGCGCCCTCTTGATCCAATGCGAAGACCTCCCTGGGGACAGCGCACCTTATCCAAGATTTGCCCATACTGCGCACGTGCTCTAGGCCAGTCTTACACTGATTACGTGGGTTATCTCTTATATCTTATATGTTCGCCAACAAGAATAAGCCGCGCGATGTCCCCGATCAAGAACAATATTGCCTTAAACTCGCCCATTGCATCTCGTCGTGGTGCGGGCCCTGAACGCTGGGCGATGCAGTGGCATCGAGTGCCTGCGGCGGGTCTCGCACAAGTCCACGACGACTTGATGGCGCATATTGGCGATGCTTGCTTCCGCGCTGAGCGCTGCCAGCAATCTAGCCATCTCATCGGGCGCCGCGTTCTAGAATTTCATGACATCCCAACAGCAATGCCACCCCTAACTGCTCCGTGGACACCTCTGCGAGTTGATGTTGTAAGCGATGGAGGTCGAAATTTGGATTGGGTGTCAGAATTGGACGGCGTGTCTTTGCTGATGCTTGGTTGGTCTGTGGGATCGCCCTTCGAACTCTCGTCATCTGCTGGGGCGAGTCCTGGTGGCAGTTCGGGCACTGGTGGAAATTCGGGAGCTGGCATTGCTGGTTGGGGTTCAGGTGCTGCGTGTGCTGGCATCGCTGGTGCTGATGCTGCTGCTGGATGCGCTGGTACTGGATGTGCTGACGCTGGAGGTACTTGGGCTGGATCGAAGCGGCGCCCTTTCGATCGGGCACACGGTGTTGTCGAAATATTTCGATGCTTGCAACGATCGCACGTCCAGAACAGAAGGCCACATGGTGCCGATCTCACTCCCCCAACGTGCTTGCCGATGTCCTTCAATATGTTCCTGCGAAACTTCTCGGTGTAGACCTTAGCCCTCGATGTCTGCACTCCTCAAACTAGCCGTGTATGAGGCTGGGCCCACTGGCGCCATGCTACCGTCTTCCATTCTCTTCGTGCGCTCCTGGATCGGGGCGCCTTCCGCATCTCGCGCGGCGCGCTGGCGCTGGTCGCGAGTGTCGTTGTGCATCCGATCGTCGTGATGCAGTTCTCATAGTGGTGACTCGTCCCAGATTGCGCTGTCGGCTGGGTTCTCCACGACGCGGTCTGCGCCGTCGAGCTTGGTCGCCCCGCGCCTGCCGCCGATGCCAGTAAACTGCCCTCGAGCATGCGCTGCCCCGAAGTCGCCGCCGTTCTGCGCGCGCGGCCGCGCCCGCGCCGATGATGCCAGAGGATGCTCCAGGGTCATGTAAAGGACCCTGGCGTTGCGCCCACTCTACCACGCGATTATTGGCGTTAACTCCGTTCGCGCTGTGGGCGTCGCTGCGCTGGGTTTCGCGGCGCATATTCTGAAATGTCTTGGCCAAGAAGTCCCAGCCGCCAGGAACCTCTCCACGAGGTAATCTCCCGGGCCCCTGATCGCTTTCGTCGTCGTCGTCTGCCCGCGACGGAGATTCCAATTCCAGTATTGCACGGTCATGACATCCTCCTTCAGGTGAGGGGGCTAGGCTTTCATCGAGTGATGGTATCGCGCGCCATTCTTGGTCTCGTAGTGGCAGCGATGTTGAGCGCGGTAATTCAACCCAGTACCAAGCGGTTCTGGGTCGCCCAGGCTGTTTGATGGCACCTTCTGGAGGGGTGGCCGTGATGATGTGTTGCTGGGGGCGTCAGTCGGTTAAAATATGGCCATGATCGGCGCCCACCGCGCAGGCTGGCTGGCTCTGTCAAGATGATGCTGAAATTCGGTGTCCCATCTTCCGCGTGATTGATCCCAGTCGCCATCCAAATCCCCATCGTCATCGTCGCCGTAGCGCCCCTTGGTTTGCTCGCGTGTTTCGCGACCGTTACCACATCCACGACACTTACCGTTGTACCGGTACTTACCGTTACCTTCGCTGGGTCCTCCTTCGTCTCCGTTGCCGCCGTCTTTTCGTCTGGGCAGTCCGCTGTCTTGTGGCATTTGGAACTACGCTGGCTGCAATTGCCAAGGTTGTGCTTGGGGCCTCTCTTGCCCGCGCCCTTCTAAAAACTCGCCGTTCTCATCTTGGCGGTCGCACTCGTTATTATCAGCATCATCGTTGTCCCACCAGGTGGACTCCCAATCACCATCCTCATAGCAGTGCCATTGTCCGCAAACGTCGCAATGACCCTCGTAGCCCCAGTGATCCCCTCTCTGTCCAAACCGACCCCTCGTAACCCTCTCACTGGTCAGGACTGTTCCAGGCCAGGGACTGCTTGGCGATGCGTCTCATGATGACCTTGATGTCGCTGTGGCGTCGCAAGTAGCCGTCTATCTTAAACGGCATGTCGTCGATATGTTTCGCTGATAGATCTCATCCCTGCAATAGTAAGTAGTTGTTACCAACTGCGTCATTCGATCCAGCTTGATTTGATGCCTCGACATAGGCAAGCTCAAAGTCTGCCATGTACTGTCCGAGGTCTCTTGGGCCCTTCTTGAACTAGAAGAACTTGTCGATGGGCCAATCTTGCTCCAACCATCGCGTTAGTAAGCTGAGGCCTGAAAGGTTAGGCCACTGTTCCATTAACTGGCTCAGCTTCTTCTCGTGTCAACGCAAAAGCATTTTCTACAACTCCATGCCATAACCTTGAATAGCAACGCTTGCTTGCACACTCCTCCTCGCAATCTCTGAAGAGCGGGAAGGGCTTCCACTGCATCATCGTCAAGAATCATGGTTCTCCACCAGAGACATAACTTGTGCACGTATTTTTTGACTCCATACTTGGCGACGCCCGGCTTCCAGCCGGGAGGTGTCTGTATAGTGCCCTTTTCCGGCGGACACGACTGACCTATGAAGTCCATACTTGCTGCTGCCAGCTCAAAAGGATAATTGAATGCTTTGCCACAGGGAATGAGCTCGTCGATGTGATAATCGTGTGCTTTCCCAAGGTGAATTAACTTTCCCACCGGATGATCTTATGTTTGACCGAATGTGACTAAATTCGTTGGTGGAAACTCTATCAATGTCAATACTGGTAAGAAGCGTCCCACCAAGCCGTAGACGTGACGAGGAAGTCGCCTATAACGTTGATGTGCTTGTCGATGTTGCGTAGCACCTCTTTGGATTTGCTGCTGTGCTGGTCGATGTTGCGTAGCACCTCCTTGGGCTTGCTGTTCGCCCTGTTGGTGATTTTGATCACCTCCTCGATGATCCCGTCCGCGTCTATCGCGACAGGCGCTGGCCTGGTGGTGCGGGGCCGCGCGCGCGCGCCGCCCGTGGGCGGCTCGGCTACCAGAGCGGAAATCGCGGATTATCTGAAAGCTTGAGCCCAGATGTTCAGACGCAGGCTATATGTCAAATGTCTCTGAAATCGCATGAGCACACGATAAGAACATATACTACCCACGCTCTACCTCTGATCTGTGACTTCGCTGGGGGGCCTGAGGGCGTGGCCAGGCGTGACGGATCGAGCCTCCTATTCCTGGGGGGTCGGTGGGCCTGGCTGGGTGGCGATCGCAATGACGTGGGGCGCGGGGGGGTAGGGGCCCGAGGGGCCTAGGGACCTGGCCGGGGCAAGGGGGTCGATGGAGAGGCGGGCGGGCCCGGAGGCCGAACAGTGGCGCTGGTTCGGGGCTGCGCAAGGGCACGTCCCTTCTGGAACACGTCAGGGGCCCAGGACGGCCCAGGCAGCCTCCAAGAGGGCCTTCATACAGCCCAAGAGGGCCCCAGGACGGCCCCGAAAGCACTGCTAAGAAGGCTCGAAGAAGCTCACGAGACAGTCCAAGAGGCTCTCAGGACGGCCCAGAAAGACTCAAAGGCGGCCCCGAGAGGCCTCCAAGACGGCCTCAAAAGGGGCCAGACGGCGCAAGAGACAAGAGCGCCTCTAGACGGCCCAAGACGCCTCAAGAGGCCCCCAAGAAGCCTCCGAAGATTCCACAACGAATGGACTGTACGTCGGCGTCTATCGTTGGTTATATTGTCTTGGTTCGATGTTGTTTCTCGAATCTGGACAAAGAAAACTCGCCCCCTACACTCCTATCCGCGCGTGCAGGAGCTATGGCATATCCGATTCAGGGTCCGCGCCCCTCCCCTCGGCGCAATGGTTCCCCCCCGTGGCCGTGGCGTGGTGCGGTCTTCCCCTGTGGGATTGCGGTGGTGGGCATGGGGTCTGGCCCTCCCCCCCCCATCAGGGAGGAGGAGGAGGAAGAGGAGGAGGAAGAGGAGGAGGAAGAGGAGGAAGAGGAGGAGGAAGAGGAGGAGGAGAAGGAGGACGACGACGACATCAGCGTCGGCATCGGCATCTGCATCGGCACATGCATCGCCGTCTTACGCATG
The DNA here is from genome assembly GCA_963575745.1 of Prorocentrum cordatum. NCBI lineage: Eukaryota > Dinophyceae > Prorocentrales > Prorocentraceae > Prorocentrum > Prorocentrum cordatum. The sequence goes on from CAUYUJ010000447.1 coordinate 1,096,407, forward strand.
TAAAGCTGCTACACTTGACGGAAAGGAAATGCCAATTTGCAATCGTGCATCAGAGCCGTAATAGCCGTAATCTTTGTCGGCTTCGTCGTCGTCGTCGTCGTCGTCGTCGTCGTCGTCGTCGAAGCCCCTTCCCTTTGATCCCTCCCCCGCCGGGAGGGGGGGGGGGGTAGCGACCCCCCCCCTGGGTCAGATACGACGCCCCCCCCTGGGACTCCTCTTCCCCTGGGCTCCAGCCAAGCCGACCTTGAGCAACCTCGTAATTGAGTCGAAGGGAAGCCCCTTCCCTTTGATCCCTCCCCCGCCGGGAGGGGGGGGGGGGTAGCGACCCCCCCCCCGGGTCAGATACGACGCCCCCCCCTGGGACTCCTCTTCCCCTGGGCTCCAGCCAAGCCGACCTTGAGCAACCTCGTAATTGAGTCGAAGGGAAGCCCCTTCCCTTTGATCCCTCCCCCGCCGGGAGGGGGGGGGGGGTAGCGACCCCCCCCCCGGGTCAGATACGACGCCCCCCCCTGGGACTCCTCTTCCCCTGGGCTCCAGCCAAGCCGACCTTGAGCAACCTCGTAATTGAGTCGAAGGGAAGCCCCTTCCCTTTCATTCCTCCCCCGCCGGGAGGGGGGGGGGGTAGCGGGGGGGGTAGCGACCCCCCCCCCGAGTCAGATACGACGCCCCCCCCCCGTACCGACCTTGAGCAACGTCGTCATTGAGTCGAAGGGAAGCCCCTTCCCTTTCCCTTCCCCGACGGGGGGGGGAGAGGAGGTCCCGGGGGGGGTCCCGGGGGAGTCCCGGGGAAGTCCCGGGTCAGATACGACACCTCCCTCCCCCACCTTCTCGTCCTTCTCCCCGTTCCCCCAAACCATCCCACAGCCCGTGCCTCTTGCTGCGCATTGCGAACAGGGTCGGCGGCACCGGCCGTCAGGCCTTCGCAATAGCCGTAATCTTTGTCGGCTTCGTCGTCGTCGTCGTCGTCGTCGTCGTCGTCGTCGTCGTCGTCGTCGTCGTCGTCGTGGTCGTCGTCGTCGTCGTCGTCGTCGTCGTCGTCGTCGTCGTCGTCGTCGTCGTCGACGGTGTCTTCCCCGTCGTCGCCTCCCTCTGGGTGTGGCGTGGTGTCGCGTTGCTTCAGGGAGCCAGAGCGGACGGTGTCTTCGTCATGACGGGGGTCTCTATAAGTTGAACTACATACTGGGGAAAGACGACAAACGACCTGATTTTCCTGAATACTGAAGCCCCTTTTCTACCGACAAACAACGCGACATGAAGAAACATACCCACCCTTCTCGAACAACGACAGACAAACTCGCATTTCGACGTGAACTACTCCACTCAATCGACGAACAACACACCAAACAACCTCTAATTACTAACTTTCGGGATGAACCAATAACTGAATATTAAAAAAAAACTTCCACGCAAATTTGCGAAGTTTCGATGAATAAATTCCTAAACGAATCCGCGAAACAAGCATTCCACACATTCTGAAATTAATCAGAACCAGTGGGGCCCCACGCGCATTCCTTTCGAAATGTTCGTGCTTTACCTCTTGGATTCGATTCGGTCTCCGAGCAAGGATCGCCAGACGAATCCATATATATATATATATATATACATATATATATGTATATATACATATATATATATATATATACACACAACAACCCCGAATCCAGAGAAACGGTTTTAAAGCCATTGGTTTTCCAATAGGAATAGGGGCCGATGGGGCCCCACGCGCATTCCTTCCAAAATGTTGGCGTTTACCTCTTGGATTCTATTTTGTCTCTGAGCCGGGATCGCAAGACGAAAAAAAGGTATGCGAGAATCCCAGATCAAGAGAACTGGTCAAAAAACCATTGGTTTTCCAATAGGACTCGGGGCCGACGGGGCCCTACGCGCATTCCTTCCGAAATGTTGGTGTTTACCGCAGGTCAAGTGGCGGCCGCGACGAACGACGGCATGAACCTGGATGACTTACCCACTAGCGCCGCGCGGCGGACGAACGACGGGGCGAACCTGGCACTACTTACCTACTTGTAGCCGATTAGGCCCCTCTCATTCTTCGTCGTCGTCGTCGTCGTCTTCGTCGTCGTCGTCGTCATCGCCCCCCCCATCCCATCTGTGAGGGGGGGGGGCCCGACGGACCCTGAGACAGATCCCATCTGGAGGGGGGGGCGTGGGCCTGGAGCCCGGGATCATATCTGGCCCCCCAAGCCTCACATGGAGGCGCGCCGCCCTGTTGATAGATGTCGTCGATGTCAGAGAGGCCCTCGTAGAGGTCCGTGGTCCCCGAGCTGCTACTGACGCCAGGTGGACGGCCTGCGGAATGGCTGGAAGTCCAAGGCCCTCGGGCCATGAAAAAGTCACGACGGAATTTTCGTTGCTTTCAGCCCCTCGGGGCCGTTAACAGGCTCTGGGACTATGAAAAAACAACTATGGATGAAGAGCCGGTCCCAGGGAATGGGTCGAGACATCTGGGGGGGAACGCTGCACGGGAGTCCTGTGCCGATCCAAGAGTTATCTTCTTCGAAAGTCCAGGGGGCGGGCCCAGACCAAGGGCTCCCTGGCAAGGGCCCTCCCCCCAGGGGGTGAGCCAGGGCGGGGGAGGCGCTCCTCCCACCCCTCCGGCCCGGGCCCACGTCGGGCTGGACTTTCGGTCGGCCGAGCCTGGCGGGCTGCTGGAAGCAGCCGCTGGGCTGGCGCCGACGTCGGCTGCCTCCGACGTCGCCTGATGCCGTGGCTCCGGAGGCCCCGCACGCAGCTGCACGACGGATCCGTGCATGAGCTCGACTTCGCCCGCCTGCTTAACAAAAGCTTCGAACTGCCTCGTCAGCCACCTCTCATCGCTGCCACGGCTGGCCTTCAAGGCCCGGGGCCACGCGACCTGAGCGCCCATCCCATGCCAACCTCCCGCTCCCGATCGTACGGCTGGGGCCTCGGCCGCGACAACGATGTCGAGACCGATCGCGCGGCCAGGGCGGCCAGGCCGGGTAGTCAGCGAGCGCTCGATCGGTGATGCCCACGATAAAGACCTGCGATCACCCGACTGGCACGAAACAACAACTGGAGGCGAGGAGCAGAAGGGGGAGGAGGAGGGATGAGGAGGAAAAGGAGGCTGAAGAGGAGGAGGAGGAGAATGCGGGGGATGCGGAGGAGGACAGCAACGACTGTGAGGATGGAGGGTAAATGGAAGGGTCAATGTTAACTTCTCCGAAGTACGCAAACATAGAGCAGTCTCGATTACCATCCGCCCCCCTACACATCATCAAGATCTGATTCGGTACTGGCAGCGCCTGCCATCCCATCGACGGCCGCCGATAACCAATATGGACGCCATGCGCGCGCGGTGCACCAGGTGCGACACCAGCGACAAGTGGCGTACACTTCGCTGTTTGTGAGCAGGTGGCGGGTCGTATGCTCTGAAGTGCGCATACTTCAATCAACCACTCTCGTGCACACCCCAGCCGCGACATGCCATGTGGGGTGACTGCGCCTTAGACTGTGTAGTGATTGCATGCAACTAAGAAGGACGCGCGACTTGCATATTGCACGGGCTTCTGACAGACATACCTTGGGGGCGCACATGCAATCTGGCGTGTGCCGCTACGTGCGACTTGTGCGTGCGAGCCTTGGCCCGGCTTGGAGTCCGTCTGGTGGCCAAGTGTCCACGTGCTCGTTGCGGAGCGCCCGCTCCGCCCCGGCAACATCCAGAAGATCGGTTACGACACGGTGGCGTCGGCCGTGGTAACCAAGCTTCGGCGGCCAGCCTGGGGGCTTTCTGAAACGTTCTCTAAGCCTCCCATTCAATAGCAAACATAAAAAACTCTCAACAGGCCGGAGGGCATGCGAGAAGTCCCGCCCTGAAACAGCCTGCCCTTTCTCACGTCCCCCTCCCCCCCAGGCGCGCCGCCTGAGCAGGAGGATGGGGAGGAGGCGGGAGAAATGAATGCAAGAGTGAATGTTTGAGATCGGATAATTTCTGAAAGGCGGGATACAAGGTTAACAACGAATATTTACAGCAATGAACAGCGGGCGCGATGCTTGGCCAAATTGCACAGGGCCGCGGAAGCAGGGCAGCGAGGGCACAGGCAAGGAACGGGTGAGATAGGCAGGGCTACTGTTCGAGTGTTCTGGTGCTCAACCAAGTCCGCCGTGCCTTGTGCGTGCGAGTGCTCTACTGGCCGCACTCGTGATGCAAAATCCTGCGATGAGCGCTCTGCTGACCGCGCTCATAAAACATGTGTGCAATCTGCGCGCGACAAACTATTGGTGGAACGCCTGCAAAAACGACTGCTGCTCAGCTGGAGCAGCACTCACTCGAGTGCACTACCCCCCGTAGCTCTCACCCGACGTTGCCCGCAGAAACTCTTCACTGCTGGTAAAAGGAACTGTGCTGGGAATTCGGGGCGGCCTTCGTCTTCTCGTCGCTGACCTTGACCGCGTCATGGTCGTAGCTGATCTGGCCGCCCCTCACGCTGAGGATGAGAGCCTAGCCCAGGCTGCCTTCGGTTATGGCGTCGGCTCGCGCGTCCCTGGAGTCGCACCGGGGTTGGTCCTCGATTTCCTCGGCGCGCCGCAGGTGGCCCGGCCTGTTCTCGGAAGGCGGGCGCGCCGGGTCCATGAGCAGGGCGCCGAAGACGGACGCGCCGTCAATGGCGACATCTGCAAGGATCGCGCAATCCCCTTCCTCCCCCAGCACCTTTATCTCCTCGGCAGAGGCAGGGCCGTGCACCATCTCGCGCAGCGCGAGGAGGCGCGCCTGCAGTCCGTCGGCTGCGTCGCACGCTGCGAGCAGCCCTGGACCGAATGAGGACCTGCGCGCCTGCATGCGCGATCGGCTGAATGCGCCCAACAAAGTGGCGCGCCCGGTCGCTGGCGCGGCGGCGCCTGCCAAGACGCATGCAAACGGCCGCATCCTGTCTCCTCCGCCCTCTTGGGCGGCCCGTCGCTGCGCGCGCCGAATCGCCCAGCGCGCTCTGAAGCGTGGCCAGAACAGACGGCGAAAGCTGCATCGCGCGTCGGATGAGCACCTCGTTCTGGGCTCGTTGCAGGGCGACGATGTCCGCAGCGACGCGGTGCTGGGTGAGCAGGGCGCAGGCTGCTGCTCCCAAGAGGGAGACAAAGAGGTCTGGAAGCTGACATCCGGCAAGCTCGTCAGCCTGCGCCGTAGCCAGGCCGACGTGTCTGATCGGCGTCGGAACGTCGATGTACTCGCCCAGGTCGAGCGTCGCGGTGCCACCGGCACTGCGGCGCCGGTGAGCTCGCCGCGGGCGCTCTCGATTTGGCCGATTACCGGACCGACGTGCTCCTAGTGTCCAAAATCGTCGACGTGCCTGGACAATGCGATCGCTTCGTCCAGAACGCCGGCGCCACAAGCGCCCGGCGCCTCGTGCTTGACCTCGAGCTTCGGGCCCCGCCTCGCGGGCACGGCGCTGCACTCTAGCGAGCGCGTGACCTGGGCGAGCTTCGTGGAGAAGGCTCGGGGCGCATCCTTGCAGCCCGCGCCCGACTTGATGCAGCGCAGGCGCTCGGCCCGCTCGTCGTTGCTCTCGTGGGCGGGCAATTGCCGGAAGATGGCTGCGCTGCTGGGGGGCAGGGCGGAGACCGCCTCGCGGGGCGCCTCGCCCTGTTCCTGCATGTCGGCGCAGGTCGCGCCCCGCGGGGGCGCCATCTCGACGTCGACGGCGACGCGCGTCTCTAGGGCTCGGGCACCCATGTCGCGGAAGCCCCATCAACGCCGCGCGGCACCGGATTATCCGCGTTGTCTTGTCGCACGACCCTGTCTAGTTCTTCCACTTGAAGACGCGTCTGGGGCCCATCGCGTTTCGCGCGCCCTCGGTCGGTCGCCTCTCGAAACATTTTCAATTGTTGACCCAGGCGGTGAGCTCTTCGAGGATCGCCGCTGCGACCTCCTTTGACAGCCTCGACGCGCCTTCGTTGGACGGACGGCCAGCGTCGCGCGGTCTCAACGGCGCCGCGAACGTTGAGCGTGGCTGCCCAGGGAGCGCCAGCGACACAGTCGCTAAACGCTGCCTTGTTGAACCGTAAATTTGCTTCGCGCACCCCTGGATCCAGGTACAATTCCACGCGTCTCCCCCCTCTGTCCTCCCCCTCTAGCATGTTGCACCAGGCCAAGGGGGCCCCGCGCAGGTAGTTGTGCTGCGCGTGGATGCTCTGGCGCTGGCGCTGCGTCTCGCGGCGCCGGGGGCACGCGCGGGGCGGGCGGCCGAGGCCGGGCGCGGCGTGCGCGACGGCAGCGAAGATATTTTGCTGACTGTCGGCGCTTCCCAGCTCCTCGAGCTCTCGGACCAAGTCCTCTGCTCCTTGGACTTCGCACCAAACTGCCAACGTCGCCTGTCGAACGCGGCCAGGGAAGTCGCTGTCGGTCTCCTCGGGCAGGGCCGCTCGCGAACCGCATTCGGCGGTGCTGGCGGAGTCCTCAGGGGCGCTGGCGACGCGGTCGTCGAACGGTCCGCTAGGGCCCTGTCTGGCGTCCGCTACCAGAAGTGGCTCGTCACCCAAGACCAACCGAATGACGCAGGCTTCCTTGCAATGCCCGCGGGTTTCCAGCCGCCGATCAGAGATATGGCACGAGCGTCTGGCAGCTGAACGCATCGGCGGGGCAGATGGCGCCGGGCTTCGAGGATGTCTGGGCGCCTGGGGGTCTGCTCGGCGATGCGCGCGCACGTGCTCCAGGTGGCCCAGGCCAAGCCTGCTCGCGCCACGCTGGCGCCCACGTCGCCCAAGATGGCACCGATGAACGCCCGGGCGTCTTGCAGTCTGCGCACCTTCTTGGCGCGGCGGTGCTTGGCCACCACCTTGCCCCGAGCCAGGTCTGCAGAAGCGACCGCCCCGGGGCTGGCCCAGCCCGGCGCGTCATCGCGCTCGGGGGCCCGTGGGCCCCCACTGCGTCGTCGAAAATGAAGCGGCCCTTTCCAGACTCGGCGGCGCGGGGCCGAAGTACGCGGCTGACGCGCGAGATCGACGTGGCCTCGATCACGCGCTTGCAAGGCGGTCTCTCGGATGCGCCGCTGCACTCGGCTGGGCTGCGCTTCTCCACCAGCAAGAGGTCCATCACCGGTGCCACAGGCACTGGATACCTCAGTTTCAAGCGGTGGCAGCATAAGTAGGTGGCTGCCGTCCGAAGACGACGCTGCATGGCGCAACGCCGCTCGCTGGGTCGCCGTTGATGAGTCCTCCATGGGTCGGGACAACGGGCGGCCATTCGTCCGCGCGCTCGCGCGCCATGCCGCCGAGGCGCGACGAGACGCAGGCCGCCTGGCGAAACTTGTTGAAGTCTGACTTCGCCACTGACCAGATCATCGCCACGCGCG
>CAUYUJ010000447.1:1108728-1111228 GCA_963575745.1 Prorocentrum cordatum
CGCACCACCACGCATGACCACCACGTCCCACCACGCGTGACCACCACGCACCACCACGTACCACCACCACGCACCACCACGCACCACCATGCACCACCACCATGTACCACCACGCACCACCACGCACCACCACGTATGACCACCACGCACCACCACGTACCACCTCCACGTGCCACCACGTACCACCACGCATGACCACCACGTATGACCACCACGCACACCACGCATGACAACCACGTACCACCATGCATCACCACGCATGGCCACCACGCACCACCAAGTACCACCACGCATGACAACCACGCACCACCACGCACCACCACGTACCACCACCACGCACCACCAAGTACCACCACGCACCACCACGTATGGCCACCACGTACCACCACCACGTACCACCACCACGTATGACCACGTATGACCACCACGTACCACCTATGACCACCACGCACCACCACGTACCACCACGCATGACCACCACATACCACCACCACGTGCCACCACGCATGACCACCACGTACCACCACGCACCACCACGCATGACAACCACGTACCACCACGCATGGCCACCACGTACCACTACGCACTACCACCACGTACCACCACGCACCACCACGTATGACCACCACGTGCCACCACGCACCACCACCACGCACCACCACCACGCACCACCACCACGTACCACCACGTATGACCACCACGTATGACCACCGCGTACCCCCAGGCACAACCACGCATGACCACCACGCACCACCACGTACCACCACCACGTACCACAACGCACCAACACCACGCATGACCACCACGTATGACCACCACGTGCCGCCACGTACCACCACGTACCCCACCACGCACCCCACCACGGACAACCAAGTAAGACCACCACATATGACGACCACGCACCACCACGCACCACCACCACGCACCACCACGCATGACCACCACGTACCACCGCGCACCACCACGTACCACCACCACGTACCACCACGTACCACCACGCACGGCCCCAACGTATGACCACCACGTACCACCACCACGCACCACCACCACGCACCCCCACCTCGCACCTCCACGCACCACCACGCACCACCACGTACAACCACGTATGACCACCACGCACGAACACACCACCACGCATGACCACAACGTACAACCACTTACAACCACGTATGGCCACCACGCGCCACCACGCATGACCACAACGTACCACCACGTACCACCACGTATGACCACCACGCACCACCACGTACCAGCACCACGTACCACCACGTACCGCCACGTATGACCACCACGTACCACCACGTACCACCACCACGTGCCACCGTGCACCACCACCACGCACCACCACGCACCAACACGTATGACCACCACGTGCCACCACGTACCACCACGCATGACCACCACGTGCCCCAATGTACCACCACGCATGACCGCCACGTACCACCACGCACCACCACGCACCACCACCACGTACCACCACGCACCACCAGTAGTAGTAGTAGTAGTAGTAGTAGTAGTAGTAGTAATAGTAGTAGTAGTAGTAGTAGTAGTAGTAGTAGTAGCCGTAGTACCAGTAGTAGTAGTTGTAGTAGTAGTAGTAGTAAAAGTAAAAGTAGCAGTCGTCGTCGTAGTAGTAGTGGTAGTAGCGGTGGTAGCAGTAGTAAAAGTAGTAATAGTAATAGCAGCAGCAGCAGCAGCAGCAGTAGTAGTAGTAGTAGTAGTAGTAGTAGTAGTAGCAGTCGCAGCAGCAGTAGTAGTAGTAGTAGTAGCAGTAGCAGCAGTAGTAGTAGTAGTAGTAGTAGTAGTAGTTTAGCAGTATTAGTTAGTATTAGTAGTAGGTAGTAGTAGTAGTAGTAGTAGTAGTAATAGTAGTAGTAGTGGTACGTAGTAGTGGTAGTAGTAGTAGTAGCAGTAGTAGTTGTAGTGTAGAAGTAGTAAGTTTTAATAGTAGTAAAAGAAAGTAGTATACTCTTTACAGGAGCAGCATTCAAGCATAGCAAGCAGCTGTCAGTAGTAGTTAGTCGTTTAGTGTAGTAGTTGTAGTAGTAGTAGTAGTAGTAGTAGTAGTTTCTTGTAGTAGTAATAGTAGTAGTTAGCAGTGTGTAGAAGTAGATAGCAGTAACAGTAGTAGTAGTAGTAGTAGTAGTAGTAGTAGTAGTAGTAATTTATTAGTAGTAGGAGTAGGAGTAATTTAGTAGTAGTAGTAGTAGCAGTTGTAGTAGTAGTGGGTAGTAGTAGTAGTAGTACTGGTTGTAGTTAGTAGTAGAAGTATTAGTAGTAGTTGCAGTTGGTAGTAATCTGCAGTAGTAGTAGTAGTAGTAGTTATAGCAGTTGCAGTAGTAACCAGAATAGTAGCAGTAGTATTAGTAGTAGTAGTAGTAGTTGTTGTAGTAGTTAAGTAGAAGAAAAAGTAGTAGTAGTAGTAGAAGTAGTAGTAGAGGTAAGTAGTAGTAGTGTAGTAGTAGTAGTTAGTTGTAGTAGTAGTAGTAGTATAGTAGTA
>CAUYUJ010000447.1:1116228-1201228 GCA_963575745.1 Prorocentrum cordatum
AGTAGTTCTACTAAAGTTGTGCTAGCATTTGCACTGGTATAGCTTGTTACTATGGTACGACTTGCTCACCCACCTGCAGCTGATTCACCTCCCTCATGTTGTACTTGAGGACCAGGCGCACTCTAGCATTATCTGCACGTTCGCCCACGCTAGTACTAGTTGCACCCAAGTGCTAGTTATACTCTACGTGATCAGAAGAAGTTCAGGCGGCTCAGCGGCAAGGCGCGCGCGCGGAAGAAATAAAGAAATCGAAGCGCTGCCAAGGGCCCAAGGTTTGACTGGTGCCGCGAAGAGGGACCCTCCGCCGAAGGGGTAAACGAAATCCAGCCACGGGGGTGGGGAGTCCATGAGCGCATCTTTTGATTCGAGGCCATAACGGGCGTTGTGGGGGGGGGAGGGGGGGGCTTGTGGGCGCCTCCTGGTCGCCCACTGGGTAGTGCGCAGGGCATTGTCCACCCCAAGGGTTCACTTCTTCTGTTTATTGCTTCGGGTCCGGCTGGTCGGGCCCACTGTGGTCTCGACGAGTTCCACCAACTCCGATACCTCGGTCCCCTCGCTCAGGAGCTTGAGAATATGAAGTGCCAGTGCTGGCGGGATGGGGAATGAGTGTCGAGTATTGGGATTGTGAGGGTAGCGGAGGTGCAAAAGTAAGAGGGTGCCCACTGACGTGGCTAGGCGGAGGAGGAGCCTGCGTTGCCGCTGAGGCTCCGCCCTCCGCTTCACCACGCCTGGGGCGGAAGAGTCTTTTTACTCCAGACTCCGCATCTTGAGCCGAAGTGCAGCGTTACGGCGAAAGTCGGCCTGAAGCTGCTGACCTAGAATGCAAAATACATTGCAACCCATCCCTGGAGGCGGCGTTGCCGCTAAGCCCCCAGAGATCTTGAGACACATTTTCAGACATAGGGGCAGCGCCACGGGAACTTGCAACTACGCGTGCTAACATAGGGGCAGCACCACGGTTCTACTGTTGGTTCCCGCGTGGTCCGTTTCATGCCGTGCTATGCTATACCTCACGCACCGCACAGCACGGCAGCGAACACGAAACAACGAACATGTCACGAATTTCGTTTGCATTAAACATGCGTTATCCCACGTTGTGGGATAAAGGTCCTTGTGAAAGTTAAGTGGGTCAAGACATCGGCTTGGCTCCTTGAGCGCAACCCCTGTTTCTGGATGAGCTGATACCGTAAGGACCAGACCCTTCGACTAAGAAAACAAGGGTGCAATGCCCGGGGAGGCCCCAGGGGGGGCCGCCCCAAAAATATGCATATATTACATACCGTGCCAAGCGGCTAGCTGAATGCTGCTGCTCCCGACGCGCGCGGCGGGTATGTCCGGAGCTCCCCCGATTCACGCTCCTCCTCTCCGTGCCGGTCCTCATCGGACACGGAGCCTTCGCGACCAGGGCCCAAACCAGCCCTAGGTCGCGGGGTCGCGGGGGGCATCGCACTACGGAGCGCAGCCCAAGGTGTGACCTGAAAGTTGACATCGCCTTCGGGCCGCCTGACTTGGTCAACCCATCGGCGCGCTGGTCAGCGGTGCCTACCTGAGTAATCTTCAGCAAACCTCTCTGCACGCGCGAGCGCACCGCGTGCACTTTTGTTGTCAGGGACCTGATCCTCCACGACCCCTGCCCTGACGACACCAAGTTCGCAGCCGCGTTGTCGCCGAGCATCTCCGGCGACACTGGGAATCCCAGCGACTCCAAGGTAGCCCTCGTAGCTCCCAGCATCCTCTCCCCGACCGCAATTGCTTCGACTTCCGCCTCGGCGGTGCTGAATGGCCCCACCGCCTGGCGGGTGCTCCTCCAATCCACGACTTGGCCAAACATGGTGGTCACCACCCCGCTCTGGGCGCCGGCCTCCTCCATCGAAGCATCGGTGCAGACCTTGAGCGCAATCTCGTCGGTCTCCTCGGTGTCACCCGCGCTGCCCGCCGCGTAAAACAGACCGAAGCCACGGGTGCCAGCCAGGCATCGAAGGACCCGCTTGCCTATCATGAGGGCCTCGGCGGGGCGCCTGGTGGACAACGCAGCGGCCCTACTGACAGCGAAAGAAATGTCTGGCCGAGTTCGCGATGCCAGCCACAGGAGGCCTCCAGTCTTCCTCTGGGCTAGCCGGACTTGGCCCGTCTCTGGGGGGTCGTCCGCGTCGCCCTCGAAGTTCTCGAAAGACTCGCGCTCGAGGTTGAGGCCTCCGGTCGGCGTGCATGCGCCGAGGCCCCATTTCTGGAGCATGTCCTCGGTGCACTCGCACTGTGACAGAGAAATCCCCTCGCGGCCAACGTTGATGTCGACGCTGAGGTACTTGAGCACGCCAGGCTCCGACGGCCCAAAAACTCCCTGGAGCTTCGTGGCCCAAACTTCCGACACTGCAGCATTGAGGGCCTCAGCCAAGCCCTTCGGGCACATTGGAATGAAGTCGTCCACGTACACGAGGAGGAGGCCTAACGTCTCGTCGGTCTCCTGGTCGCGAGCCGCCCAAACAGCTGGGTCGGCAGACGACTGCTGCAGCCGGCATCGGCGGCCATCGAGCTCAACCGTCATCTTCAGGAGCTCGTGGTCCCGCTTCTCAGCCCATGCTCGGGGCGATGCCTGGAGCCCATAGATCGCTTCCTGGGCTCGCCGCACCTCCCCGGGAGGCACCAGGCCGAACTTCACGAAAGCTGCCGGCGGCCTCACGAAGATCTCCCTGTGGTCGACGGGGAGGTCGGCGTTGAGGAATGCCGTCTTGACGTCGAGAGCTCCGACGCGCCGCCCGCTCGTCGCAGCCAGGGCGAGGGGCGCCCGCAACGATCCGATGTCGACACTCGCGGTGTAGAGCTCCTCCTCGCCCACGACCGGCTGAAAGTTTCCACGTACCACTGCTCGTGCACGCTTCCTCCGGAGACCGGCCTCGTCAGGAGGCTTCTTGGCGAACGCCGTCGACATCGGCAGTATGTCCTGGGCACGGAGGCCACCGCGCTCTCGAGCGCCGATGGGGCCAGAACACGTCCTTCTCCCGCAACGAGTCCAGCTCTTCCTGGAGCGCCTGTCTCCAGCCCTCGCGCTCCTCGCCGAAGCTGGCGTTCACCGACTTCTGGCTCATCACCTGCGCCCCGCCGTCCTTTGCGATCTCCTGGTACTCAAGGGGCATCTCGTCGTCGTCGTCGTCGTCGTCGAGCTTCGTCTCGGCAGCGCTCGCGAACGGAACGCGATCTCGAAGAACATCATGATGTACCAGAAGGCTGACAGGGAGGCCGTGGGACGAAGCCGCGCGAGCCGCTCCAGCACCTCCTGGGCCTCGTCGGCAACGGTGGTCGCGAGTGTGAGCCACATGACGCCCTCGGCAAGCTGGGCACGAGAATGCATCACCGTCGCCACGATCAAAAGCTCCTCCACCGCCAGCGTCTCGGAGGAGCGGTCCGAGGCGACAACGCTCGTCCCTCGTATGATTCCTATGCTGCCCTCTGCACGCTGGGCAGCTGATGTCCTTTGGCATCACCTCCCCGAGAACGTCCTCGCGATCGTCACGTTCATCTTCTGCTGCCGCCGGTCCCCCTCCAGACCTCGCTGCCTCCTCGCTCTCCTCTGCATCTCCTGGCCCCCCTCCTCGCGCCAGCTCCTCCGTGGGCACTTTCACAAATGAGCTGGAATATTCGATGATCCACCTGAGCTCTGGTCGCTTCTGCTTGACGTTCTTGCGACCAACAAGCCACGCGTTGGGCGATTGAAGGTCCACGCCCAAGAAAATACTCTCCACGGCCCTCTCGGACAGCGTCGACCGGGGCACGTCCCTGACGCGAGACGCCACCCGGTCGCCAAATGCAGGACACCTCACTTCGCGCCCCTGCGCCTCCATGCGGCTACACCATGCCGCATGCTGCACTGCCATCGGCCACACAGCCTGGCGGTCCTCCAGAAGGACAACAGCATTGCGCGAGCCCTCAGCTTCGCGAGGCCCACTCCCTTCTCGGCGCGGCCGTTTGCATCGGCCTCGAAGCCAGGCGTGGATGTTACCACCGCCTCTTTCTTGGCGAAGTGCTCCTTCACCAGCGCCCCTGTGAGTTCGCTCGCCCGGTCCCCGTGGATCCTGTACACCACGTCCGCGCCCTCGAACTTCGAGCGGATATGGGCGATGATGCGCTCGAGGGCCTTTATGCAAGTCGAGCCTGCTTGTTCTCCAGCGGGAGCACGTAGTACCACGTCTTCTTGGCCCCGCGCTACCCCTCCTCATGCTTCTCCTCTGCTTTACCTCCTCCCTCTGGGGCTGCGTCGCCAGCTGCCTCCTCCTCCTCGGCCGCTGGTCTCACAGCCGCCGCGTTCACTGGCAAGCAGAGCCCGTCCAAGGAATCCACCCCGAACGCGGCGGCAACTCGCGCAACTAAGTCACCACTGCTCTCGGCTCTCTGCCCCTCGTCCTGAAGAACACCTCCTGCAGCAGCACCTCTCTTAGCATCCTCCTCGCGCTTCCGCGACACCTCCATCTCCGTCTCGCTCATCACCGAGAACGCGCCCAGCACGAAGTGGACGGCCTGCTTCGGGACGTCCTCCGGCCGCCCTGAGGGCCACCTCCCTGGCAAGTGAGGGCCCGAGAGGTCAACGCTCAGCTGGCCACCAGGTCTGGTAGAGACATCGTGCCTGAAGTGCTGCCTCTGACGCCCTGCCGCTCCTCGGCACTCCCTGCACGAAGCGAGGAACTTCAAGTGCCCCTCCTCGCGGTGCCTCTGAAGCTCGGCCGCCCCATGGAGGTTGCGAGCCAAGGCGACGAGCCACGCTCGAAAATTGTGTCTCTGCTGCGCACGCCGCGCTGTCCCGAGCACGTCGGCGTCCTCCTCCGAGATATAGATCGAGCCGCCATCGCGATGAAGATGCAACTCCCGACCATCGCGCATGCGAACCTTGCACTCCGCGGTGTTCCACGCCATCTCGAGCTCCAGCTGCTCGATGTATGCTGCCAGCGGGAACAGCCCCTGGAGGCCCTCGCCCTTCACGTACACGATCTCCTTGTGCATCTTGGCGGGCTGCTCTCCGGTGGCCGTCTTCAGCCTCACGTCGTGAGCTCGGGGGTGAACGTCGGTCAGGTCCCGCACTCCTCGAAGTTCATGGGTGGCTCCAGTATCCGCCAGCAGCATCCGCTTGCCGCCGGCCGTCATCACCTTCGCGCGGACGCTCACTGTCCTCGCAGCGGGGCCGCCCGTGCGGGATGTTCTCGGAGAGGCCTCCGGGGACATCGGAACCGAGTCCCAGAAATCGCTGGCAACAGCAGCCCGCGAGGTCGATGGAGGCTGCAGCGCGTCCCCCATCTGCAGCAGGCTCAACAGCTCGGCACGAGCTTCAGCTCGGGCCGTCTGCGCCGCGACCTGCTCGACCGTGCCCGTCGGGGTCTTTGGAGTCGGGGAAGACGCCTGGGCATTCGAGGGAGGAGCCTGCGCTGCCTTCGCCGCCGCCTTTGGCCGAGTGCACTGCGACGACTTGTGAGCCGTCGCACCGCAGTTGAAGCACTTCCCATCGCTTGGGGCCAACTTGCGGTGGCCAAACGTGCACAGTGCCCCCTTCGAGCAGCCCTCGGCCGTCTCGAAGAACGTGCAGACCTTCTTGGGAGGGCTCCCGGAGGCGCTCTGGTCGGTCTTGGCCTTGCCGCCGTTGCCGCCCTTGTCGCCCTTGCCCTTCGGGTCGCCCTTACCTCCTTTGGGGTCCCCTTTACCTCCTTTCGGATCCCCCTTGGAGGCTCTAGCGAGTCGTGCTGCCTCCGCTCTGGCGGCCTTGGCAGCAGGGTCCAACTTCTCTTTATCAGGGCCAACGCCGGCGAACTCGCGAGCCTCGGCCGACAGGTAGCGCCACAACTCATCCACTTGAGCCTGGCTGATGAGACCTCCTGTCATGTTGCGGCTCACGATGAACGCAAAGTGCCGGTGCTTGACCTCCTGGTCCTTCTCGAGCATCCAGTTGACGATCTTCTTCAGCGAGGCCAGCTGTCGACTCGGGTCCGGCGGCGTCACGCCCATCCGAGCAAGACGAGTCGCTGCGAACTTCCATTTCTGCAACTCCTCGTACACCAGCCTCGTATCCACCTCCTTCGCCGTGTCCACGGCGTTCAGCGCGAAGTCCTTGTCAGTTCCTGTCCCCGGGCCTGCGTCCACGTAGGCGGCGAAGACGATGTCGGTGGTCGCCGTCTGCCTCGTGCTCAAGCACGCCTGCCTGGCGCCATCTGGCACCAACGCCATCAAGATCCCTCTTAACCTCAACTCGCAACTGTTGAAATTTATAGCGTCCAGCCTGGCATCAATCCACTGACGGGGCTGAGCAGGACGAATCGCAGGGCGATCCAACGGCCCATGCCGAAGATAGCTCATGTAGGCGTCCTGCACGACCTCCAGCACCTTCTCCCAGTACCGCTCGATGAGGTAGTGCATGCCGCCGAGGTCCATGGTGATGCGTTGAAGCCAGCTCTCGAAGATGCCCGGCTTCTCCTTGACACCTCCCTTCCACTCCAACTTCGGGAGCTCCGCGGCCTTCAACTTGGCCAGCGTGCTTTCCAGAGACGCGTCTCGCTGCGGGCCACCGCCATCAGCGGGTCCAGCAGCACTGCCGAAAGGTGGCGGCGGGGGAGGGGGTCCCGGAGATCCTCCTCCAGGGGCTCCTGGAAAGCCATCGGGGCGCTCAGGTCCTCCTGCGCCTGCGGGCGGCCCGAGGCCTCCTCCGCCTGGTCCTCCTGGTCCTCCACAGCCGCCTGGATGTCCTCCGCGGCCTCCTGGATATCCTCCGAAACCTCCTGGATGCCCTCCGCAGCCTCCAGGATGTCCGAAAACTCCTCCTCCTAGACCTCCTGGATGTCCTCCGCAGCCTCTGGGTGGTCCAAAAACTTCTCCTCCTTGGCCTCCCAGTCCTCCGAGCCCTCCAACGCCCGCAGCTCCAAGAAGATCGCCCTGAACACCTTGAGCTCCGAGATGAGGAGGAAAAGGTCCTCCGCCTCCCTCCTGCCTCCTGGCGGGCGCCGTGCCCATGCTTCCCAGGCCTGGGGGGTTGTCCTGGCAGCCTCCTGTCTGTTCAGCTGCCGTCACCGCGGGCTCAACCGCCGCAGCACCGCCATCGTCCTGGCGACTCTCCTGCCTCACCTGCTGGTCCACCGTGGCCCCCACGATGTTGAGCAGCCTATCTATCTCCTCCTCCTCCTGACCTGACGCTGCCACTGCCGAGGTCTGGTCCTCAGTCCTCTGGCTAGGCGTTGCAAATCCTGGTCCCTCCTGGCCCGCACCTTCCGCACCGTCCGCGGTACCATCG
This sequence comes from Prorocentrum cordatum, assembly GCA_963575745.1. Taxonomy (NCBI): domain Eukaryota; class Dinophyceae; order Prorocentrales; family Prorocentraceae; genus Prorocentrum; species Prorocentrum cordatum. Next base: position 1,123,490 of record CAUYUJ010000447.1, read on the forward strand.
CGAAGGCGCTGGTTCTCGGCCTTGAGGTCATTCAGCTCCTGCCGCATCCGGCGGAACTCCGTCATGAGCTCCGCAGTCGCTGTTGCTGCTCTTGCTGCTCCTGCGCTCGCGCTCCCTGCCTCCGAGGCGTCGTAGTACTCCTCGAGGGCCCTGGGGCGGAGCACAGCTGGCGCCTCGTGGGGCTCGGCGGCAGTCGCCGGCACGAGTTCCACCGCGCGCGCTCCTGTCCAAGCACTCCTGGCTCCAGCTGCGCAGCCGCTCGCCAGCCGAGCAGCGCCGGAGATCGTGCCCGAAGCGACCGAACCGATCGCCTGGCCCGCCAATTGCCCACTGGAGGACATCAGCCGGCCGAACCCGATCCCATGCTGTTGGAATCGGCGGGCGGCCTGGTGGTGAGCGAACGCGAAGTCCATCTCGTTCGCGCACTCCGTGCAGACGGCGTGCCCAGCACGTGCAACAGTGCAGTGCCCGTGCACTTGCTGCCCGCAGGCCGGGCAAGGCACAGTTGGCCCTGTGACCACGTCCCCGCAGCACTTGCACGTGCGAATCAACCATGTGGATGCCGTACTCGATGAGGTAGCATGATAAACCCCAAGTCGTTGGCTTGGGCTCATAACCCTTGTGGGCGCCTCGTGGTCGCCCACTGGGTAGTGCGCAGGGTATTGTCCACCCCAAGGGTTCATTTCTTCTGTTTATTGCTTCGGGTCCGGCTGGTCGGGCCCACTGTGGTCTCGACAAGTTCCACCAACTCCGATACCTCGGTCCCCTCGCTCAGGAGCTTGAGAATATAAAGTGCTAATGCTGGCGGGATGGGGAATGAGTGTCGAGTATTGGGATTGTGAGGGTAGCGGAGGTGCAAACGTAAGAGGGTGCCCACTGACGTGGCTAGGCGGAGGAGGAGCCTGCGTTGCCGCTGAGGCTCCGCCCTCCGCTTCACCACGCCTGGGGCGGAAGAGTCTTTTTCCTCCAGACTCCGCATCTTGAGCAAAAGTGCAGCGTTACGGCGAAAATCGGCCTGAAGCTGCTGACCTAGAGTACAAAATACATTGCAACCCATCCCTGGAGGCGGCGTTGCCGCTAAGCCCCCAGAGATCTTGAGACACATGTTCAGACATAGGGGCAGCACCACGGGAACTTGTAACTACGCGTGCTAACATAGGGGCAGCACCACGGTTCTACTGTTGGTTCCCGCGTGGTCCGTTTCATGCCGTGCTATGAACACGAAACAACGAACATGTCACGAATTTCGCTTGCATTAAACATGCGTTATCCCACTTTGTGGGATAAAGGTCCTTGTGAAAGCTAAGTGAGTCAAGACATCGGCTTGGCTCCTTGAGCGCAGCCCCTGTTTCTGGATGAGCTGATACCGTAAGGACCAGACCCTTCGACAAAGAAAACAAGGATGCAATGCCCGGGGAGGCCTCAGGGGAGGCCACCCCCAAAATATGTATATATTACATACCATGCCAAGCGGCTAGCTGAATGCTGCTGCTCCCGACGCGTGTGGCGGGTATGTCCGGAGCTCCCCCGATTCACGGGGGGAGGGACGGGGGGGGGCATAACGTAACGGCCCCCCCCCAAAACTATAGTGCCAAACGCACTGTGGCAGTGCCGGGGACGCGCTGAGGGGGGGCAAGTTATGTTATGGGGGGGGAGGGTATGGGGGCATCACGCGCGTTATGGCCCAGAGGGTGAAAAACACCCTCCATGCACGAGTCGGGACGGTGATCCTCCAACGCCGCCCCTGGCGTGCTCCGCGCGCCGACCGGGGGAGGGTGGGGAGGGTGGCCCAGCGCCGGCCCTGGAAACCTGCGCGGACCTCCGAGAGTTTATAGTGTTCGCGCAGTCGTTCAGGATGGCGCCAACAACGTACACACACGCCGATCCTGGCATGGCCAGGATTGGCGCGTGTGTGTCTGCGTGTGTCTGTGTGTGTGTGTCTGTGTGTGTGTGTGCAAGTGCGTGTGTGTGTGTGTGTGTGTTCGTGTGTGTTCGTGTGTGTTCGTGTGTGTTCGTGTGTGTTTGTGTGTGTGTGTGTCTGTGTGTGTAGCTGGTGCCCTCCGAGTCTTCTGTTCTTCAGCCCAGCGGCCCCCCTTGAGGTCTCGACCCCTTTCGCAGAGGTCGGTTCTCCTCCACCCAGGAGCGAAAAACACGCCCACAGAAGCCAAGATCCATTGAATGAAGGCGAAGATGATTACGATGTCAGGAATATGGGGTCGGGGTCTAGAGGCGTACACATGACATGAACAGAGACTTTCGGAACCCCGCGCAGATTTCTCATGATTTCTCGGATCGGCACTGGACCCCTCTCGCTGGCGCGCGGAGCGCGCAAGGGGCGGTTCCAGAGGTACCGCCAGGGGGGCCCGAGCGCCGATTCGAGAAATCCGCGCGGAGCTCCGAAAGTTTATGTTTATGCATTTTTTTCTTCGTCGAGTCCCGGGCGTCGGCGTCGGCGTCGGCGTCGGCGTCGGCGTCGTCTTCCAGGGACGCCTCCTCCATGAAGCGGCAGTCGGAGTGGTCCACGTCCACCTTCAGCAGGTCTGGGGACGATGAGCCCGCGGGCATCGAGGCGACGTGCTCGCGGAGCAGCAGCGTCACGTTTTCCAGCGGCAGGAACCGCAGCACCTCGGGGCGGGGGAGGGCGGGGGGGAGGGGTGGCGGAGGAGGAGGAGGAGGAAAAGGAGAAGGAGGAGAAGGAAGGGAGGGAGGGAGGGAGGGAGGAAGGAAAGGAGGGAGGGAGAGACAAGGAGGAGGATGAGGAGGAGGAGGGAGGGAGGAGGAGGAGGAGGAGGAGGAGGAGAAGGAGGAGGACGAAGCGGAGGAGGAGGAGGAGGAGGAGGATGAGGAGGAGGAGGAGGAGGGGGAAGGACAACGATGACAATAAGGGGTGATGATGACATTGCTGCTGCTGGTGATGACGACGATGGCGACGACGATGACGACGATGACGATGATGATGATGCTGATGTTGATTATGATTATGGTGGATATGATGGTAATGATGATGGTTCTGATGCATATGGTGATGACGCGGATAATGATGGTGATGCTGATGGTGATGATGATGACGATGCCGATGTTGTTGTTGATGATGAGGATGGCGATGATGATGTTGCAGAGGATGATGACGATGATGACAATTCTAATAATACTTATAATGGTGACGAGGAGCAGGATGATGACGATGACGACCATGGTAATGATAATGTGGATGATGATGTTACTGATGATGGTGATGCTGTTGCTGCTGATGTTAAGTGTGATGATGATGGTAATGGTGATGCTGACGACGACAGCAATGACGATGATGATGGCGAGGAGGAGTATAAAACAAAACAGAAAAAGAAGGAGAAGGAGAAGGAACAATCGCGCGAAATTCTCCGAGCCGAAGTGGCCTCGGGGACCCAGGGCCTCAAGCGAGCGACGACGAACAAGGAATCTCGCGCGCGTGGACGCAGCGACCTCGCGCGGTGGCTATGCAGGCCGTCAGAGCGGCAAGCTGCGCGGACGAGAAGGGGGGGCCCACGCGCGACCTCAAACGGGCGGCTTCCTCGCGAAATCCCGGCGGAGTTGACCTGTCTTTTGGATCGGGCCTCATGCGACAAGAGGCTGCGCGCTTCGCCCCCGAATGGCCCAATCTATCACATTTGTTTAGCTGACCCCCGAGCCTCCCCTTACTAAACACACATGGGCGCCATAGCTGCTGATGGCCCCTCCCTTGTGGCGGCGGCTGTGCTGGCGGCGATCCAGGAGCACGTGCGGGGGCGCACTGTTGCTGCTGCGGCTACTGCGGTAGCGGGCGCTATGATGTGTGCGGCTCTGCGGCCCTCTGCGCCAGCGACCCTGTCCCTGCACAAGGAGCGAGCTCAGAATGCAAAGGGCAAAGCTGCAGACTCCGATGATCCTGATCAAGTGTCGGAGAAACTTCGAACTGCGCGCCGAACCCAACGTTTACGTAAGAAAAGCGCCGGACGGCCAAGCAGGCCATGATGGCCATAGATGGTCCAGCCTCTCCTCTTCTTCCAGATGGTCTTCAGCCCCACGTTGAGGCAATTCCACATCTAGCAGGTGCAGCCGGCCAAAGCGCAGACCTCGGGGGAAGTCTTGCTGCCGAGCCCGCTCTGGCACCCCCTCTACGTCTGGACTGCTCTCATTCACCCCGGCACCCCGACGTACCCCCTCTGATCAGCACGCCGCCTGTTCAGCTCCGCCTTCCTTGGTGGGCACACTGCGACGAGCTGAAACAGCAGATGAGGCGAGTTCTTGCCGCACTCTGGGGAGATCTCTTGCAGCGTCACCTGTCCCAGCCCCAGATCACTCACAATCCCGGGCGGATCCGAAGGGCGCCTCGGCAAGGAAACCGTCCTTTGACCGTGGTGAAGACGCCGGAGGTTCAAAAACAAGCCAGCCTGACCCTTAGACGGGCTAGAGAAGGAGGAAGGCCCAGAGCTTACACGCGTCGATCTCCTAAAGACCTGCAGGGAACCCTCCAGCCAGAATGACGGCCAGCTCCGCCTCCCCGTCTCCCTCCTCCCCTCCTCCTGCCGTCCTTCTCCCGTCCTCCTCCTCCTCCTCCTCCTCCTCCTCCTCTTCCTGTTCCTCCTCCTCCTCTTCCTCTTCCCTCCTCGTCTCCCTCCTCTAGACAAGGCCCTGCCGAGAGCACCAGGGCGGGGGCGATACCACCACCTCTCCTCCCGTGTGGAATAAAGGGGTGCGGTGCAAATCGTGAAAAATGGCGATCTTATCTACGATTGGTAACATCGCCAGAGTCAACATTGGCATTGGCGCTACGCCCCTTTACACTACACCCCTTTCCTACCTCCACTCCTCTGCCGGGCATGAGGGGGTCTTGGCTGCCCCCCCGGCACCAGCGACACGTCCTTGTCCGCGCCCCGCCGCCGCCGCCCCCCCCACGCCTCCCAGGATTCGGCTACGGCAGGTTCGTGTCGTGACGACCCTGGGCGTTGGCTTGTGACACCGCGTGGATCGTGCAATCTTGAACGACCGGCGGATTTCCGATCGCCGGATCCTCCCATCTTGGCCGATCCTGGGCAGCTGGCGGCACTCAGCCTTAAACCCCCGCGGCGGGGTCGCTGCCGTGTCGGCACGGCACGAACCTGCCGTACGCGCGAGCGACTGGAGGCAAAGAGTGACCTCTGCCGCGCAGTTGGCCGACTGTTGCGTGCCGTGCGACGGCAGCGGCCCGCGCGCCTGGGCTTGGACCCCCTCCTGGCCCGCCCAGTGCCGCGCGCTGGGGGCCACTCCAGCGAAAGGTCACTCGGGCGTGCATCGAGGGCGTCCAAGAGGGGGGTGCACAAGTCATGGCCCGAGGCATGTGCGCGGCTCAGGGGGGGAGGTCAGGGGACGCATTGAGATAAGAAGAGGCGCCACGATATCTGGGGTGACCTCCTGGCCCCCGCCATCATATCCTCCCTCCTAATCATTACCGCCCTCCTGGCCACCCGCGAATGCAGCTGACCATGGCTCCTGCGACGAGGGGCCCCTGGGGCGAGGGTGGGGGGAGAGGAGGGCCCCGAGCACGATCGCGGTCGGAGGGCCCTCCTGCCGGGCGAGGGGGGGGGCAAGGGGAAAGTAGCAAGCTAGGCGCGCTCGTTCATCCATGCTCCTGCTCCTGCTCCTGCTCCGCCTCCGCCTCCGCCTCCGTCTCCTCCTTCTCCTCCTCCTCCTCCTCCTCCTCCTCCTCTCTTTTCCCGAGAAAAAGCTCCTCCCTGCCGCACCCTGAGACGCGTCGGTAGGGTGGGCCGGGCGTTTCGCCGGAGACTTCCTCACCATTTATGATCCTGGAGCTTGAGAGCTTGCAAGAGCTTCACGGATAGAGGGCGGGCGGTTCCGAACATGTGGCTCTCGCGTGGGCACCGCGCATATTCGTCATACACGTTTGCAGAGTTTTCACTCACGGATGGAGGGCAGGCGGTTTTCTTCAAAACGTGGTTCTTGCCTCAGCGCCACGCACATTCTTATAACACATGATTAAGCGCTTGCAGGAGTTTCACGGACGGAGGGCTGCCAGGTCTCTAAATGTGGCTCTCGCCTGAGCGCCGTGCGCGGCCTGTCCTTTTCAAACTGTGGCTCTCGCCTTAGCGCCGCATGCATTCGTCTTAAAAGTTTGCAGGAGCTTCACGGATGGAAGGCGGTTCATTTTCAAACTATGGCTCTCGCCTTGGCGCCGCGCACTAACAGTCTACAGCACATGCAAAGACTATTATTGCTGACGTCCCGAAGATGGTGTTTTGGCACGAGTTGAACTTGTCAAGGCGCAACATTCATACTGTTTCGCGGTGCTGACGTCGCAGAAACGGTAATCCGGCACGACTTAAAATCGTCAGGTCACAACGGGAACGTTGATTCGCGGCGTTGAAGTCCTAGGAATCGTGCATTGGCACTGCTGAAGATGTTCAGACGGTTGTCTTCCAATGGGGCTCTTCCCGCAGTGAAGATCGATTATTATAGGAGCCTGTTACGAGGGACCTTGGAGGGAAGATTCTTTGCAACATCGTTAATGGATGTTGGGTTTACACTCCTTTCATCCTCCCCCTCCTCCGCATCATCATCGTCATCATCATCATCAGCAGCTTCATCATCAACAGCTTCGTCATCGTCATTGTCATCGCCATCGTCATCGTCATCATTATCACTCTCATCACCAGCATCATCCTCTTCATCATTTTCCTCATCCACATCATCAGCATGATCATCATCACCATCATCATCAGCATCATCACCATCATCCCAATCCTCATCCACTCATCAATTACTCCATACGAGCATTTCTCTCTCCTTGTGTGCTCCCACCTCTTTGGCTAGTTTACAGCACGCATGATTCCATACATTGATCAATCCTGCGGCGTTTCGATCGGAACGTCCTCGGTCGTTCCAAAGTGGTGTTCCCGCTGGAGCGGCGGTCATATTTCAAGATCGGTGCTTTGCTCCCTTCACCGATAGCGGCGCTCTCGCCCCTTCGCAGGCCACGCTACTAGATCCGACTCCTTCCTCGGCGTTGCCGCCTCACCCCCTTCCCCTCCTCCGCCTTCTCATGCTTCTCTTGCTCATCCGACTCAGTCTGCTCCTGCTGTTGAGCCTCCTCCTGCCTCCTCATCTTCCTATTCCATCTGCTCCACCGCCTCCTCCTCCTCCCCATCCTCCTTCTCCAGTGTACAAGGCCTTCTCATTGCGCGCCACACGATGGGGCCATCTGGGATTTGTGTGGGGGGGGGGGCAAAGCACTCACGCCACGAATACACAAGGAAACGGCGCAGTGGGACGGAATGCATGGAAGGGATAAGATGTCAGATATGGCGCGAGCGCAGCTGTGCCCCATGCTCCTCCCTACTCTCCTCATTGTTCTCCTCTCCCTCCCTCCCCCTCGCCCTGGAAGGAGGGAGGGAGAACGATGACAAGGAGGAGACGGAGGGGATGCGGGACTCTGTACGCGGAAGGACAACCAGCGGTGGAGGGTAAGGATGGGGAGGGGGAGGAGAAGGAGAGGTATGAACCCCCTCCCCCAACGCCCACTACGATTGACAAAGTAAATCGCAGAAGCGGGACGAGGGGAGGAAGGGATACTTACGCCAGGAGCATGGGGGGCGGACGGAGGAGGAGGAGAATTAGGAGGAGGAGGAGGAGGACGAGGAGGAGGAGGAGGAGGAGAGGGATCTGACACCCACCGCCACAGACACCCTGAAAGAGGCCGGTTGAGTCAAGCTATGCGTTAATCCCTGGCCTCTTCGGATAGAGTCTCGTGCAATCGACCAAACTTCACGTCTCGTGGGGCTTGGCAGGAAAAGGCATCGAGGGAGGAGGAGGAGGAGGTGTTGCACAAGGAGGAGGATCTGCGCGATGCACTAGAGAAGGAAGGAGTGGGGCGGAGGAGCGGATCGAGTAGGAGCAGCAACAGAAGCAGCACGAGAAGGAACAGGAGGAGGAGGAGGACCAGTGCAAACCCAAGACTCACCCACGATGTTACAATCAACCCTCCCTCCAAGCCCCCTCTTCACAGGCCCCATACGAAGACTTACTTTTAACTGAAGGAAATGCCCCGTTGGAGGACTAACGTCGAAAAATCCCGATGCCAAAACACCGTTCCTGGGACTTCAACGCCGCGAATCAACATTACGGTTGCGCCCTGAAGATCCTGAAACGTTCCAAAACACCGCACCTGGGACTTCAACACCGCGAACCAACGTGTCTGTCACGCCCTGGCAGTCCTACATTGTGTCACAAAGAATCATGTCTGCGACGCCAGCGATAACAATACTTGAAACCGTTGGGAACTCCCAACACGAATGCGCGCGGCGCGAGAGAGAGACCCATATTTTGAAAATGAACCACCCTCCAACCGTGAAGCTCTGACAAACTTTAGGACGAATGTGCGCGGCGCTGAATCGAGAACCACATTTTGAAAAGGAACATACATCCGTGAAACCCTTGCAAACGTTCACTGCGAATGTGCGCGGCGGTACGGCAGTAACCAAATTTTGAAAACCACCCGCCCTCCATCCGTGAAGCTCTGGCGAACTTCTAGAACGAATGCACGCGGCGCTACGGCGAGAATAGCATTCTGAATACGACCCGCCCCAGATCTGTGAAACTCTTGCGACATTCAAGACGAATGCGCGCGGCGCTACAGCGAGAACCACATTTTGAAAACAGCCAGCTTTCCATCCGTGAAGATCTTGCCGATATCAAACTTAATAATCATACATGGTCAGGATGACGTAAACGAGACGCCCGGCCCGCCCTACCGACACGTGTCGGGAAGCGACAGGGAGAGTGTATGTATAAGTAAACAGAATGGAGGAGGAGGAGGAGCTCACTTGCTCGCCAGGCAGTAGGTCGCGGGCGGTCCTTGCGCCCCCCGAACTTCTTCCTGAGCGGCCCGTGCCACCGCGGGTCCCCCTCTACCACGACGGCCGAGTATCCCTCGCGGCGACGGCAACAATGGACACCGATGGACAACGATGGACAACGACGACAACGACGACCGATGACGACGGAGACAACGACGACGACAAAGACGACGACGACGAGTTAGACGACGGTGACAAACGAAAAACGACAAACGACGACGACGACGAGGACGGACGGACGGACCGACGGACGGACGGACGGACAGACGGACGGCCCGACAACGACGACGACGACGAAGACGGACAACGACGACGACGACGACAACGAAGGCGAACACGACGACAGAAGACGCCGTCGACGACGAAAGACGATGCACGGCAGACGATGAACGACGACGGACGACGACGACGATGACAACCCAGAGCTAATCACTACCTTCTGAAATTCATTGATTCTCTGGAACCTCCTCCCTCCCCTCCTTCCCTCCTCCTCCTTCCCAACCCTGCTTCTCTCCTCCCGTCCTCGAACCCCCCTCCCCTCCCGAAAACCAAAAACACTCCGAACACTTTACAACACCTCTCTTCTTCTTCCTCCTCCTTCTCCTCCTCCTCCTCCTCCTCCTCCTCCCCTCAAGCATAGACACGACACGTCATGCGCACAACAGCCGGAACCAACACAAGGTAATAGGAACATAGTGGCGCCACATTTTCTGCCGTGCCCAGTGCTACTGCTGGCTCACAACCATCCAACGTCGCACGCCTGGTGCCAACTCCAAGCTCTCCGTCTTTTGCCCCCCCCCATTCCCCTCGCTCGCCCTCTCTGCTCCTGTGCCGAGCCTGCTGTCGCACCCTTGTTTCCCGTTCTTCTCTCGCACAGCTGCGTTCTAGAGCTCGGAGCTTTATTGTCGTGGTCGTTTTTTCGTTCGCTCGTCGCTCCCCACACCACCCCAGGCCCCCTGTGACCGTGCCTCATCGTGATGGTCATACATGATGGCCTCAGGAGAACACCAGGATGGCCCCCAAGAGCCCCCCTCCTTCCTCACCCTGCCTCGTCTGGCCGTCGCCCTCCCGTCTGGAAGAGCCGGGGCATGCGTGCCACGTGTTCCTCTGGCTGCCGACAGAGCCCTCCGAGGTGCCCCGCGCTGCGCACGAAGTGAACATAGTGAGACGTGGGTGAGTAGGGATCCCCAGGACAACGCGACGACGTTTAGCATGAAGAGAACGGGCCCTGGAGGAAACGGTCCTGGAGTACTTTTCTGCGCTCTCGGGACTCTGGTGCCCTCCACGGTCCCCAGGACCGTCAGAAAACGATTGGGATAAAAGGCTGGCCCTGGGGAGCGCCCCGCGATATATGGCCCGGTTCCCTCAGAGCCCGTGTCCTTCATGGCGCGTTCGCCGGCCTCCGCAGACGCATCCGCCGACGTCTTCCCTCCGCTGGCCCTCCCGCTCGCCGCCGACAAGCGAGATGCGCCGAAGGCGAAGCCCTGATGAAGGACACGGGCTCCGAGGGAAGCGGGCCATATATGATCCCGGGCTCCGGGCCCACGGGCCCCCCCCCCCCCCCAGATTGTATGGTTCCAGTCCTCGGCTCCCCCCCCCCAGATGGTATGGTCCCAGAGACGACGACGACGACGACGACGACGACGACGACGACGACGACGACGACGACGAGACGACGACGGCGACGGCTACGACGACGGCGACGACGACGATGACGACGACCACGACGACGATGACGACGATGACGACGGCGACGACGACGATGACGACGACGACGACGACGAGGACGACGAGGACGACGAGGACGACGAGGACGACGACGACGACGACGACGACGACGACCTCTGAACCACCACAGCACCACACCACATCCACAGGGGGGGGGAGGGGCGCACGGCAGCGCAGCACCACGCCACGCCCACCTCTGAACCACCACAGCACCACACCACATCCACATGGGGGGGGGAGGGGGGCACCGCAGCGCAGCACCACACCACGCCCACCGGGGGGGGCGGGAGGGACCATCGCGCGGGGGGGGGGGCCCAATGGCATCAGCATTGGGGGGCGGGGGCCCAAGCCCTGGACCATATATCGCGGGGCGCTCCCCAGGGCCAGCCTTTTATCCCAATCGTTTTCTGACGGTCCTGGGGACCGTGGAGGGCACCAGGGTCCCGAGAGCGCAGAAAAGTACTCCAGGACCGTTTCCTCCAGGGCCCGTTCTCTTCATGCTAAACGTCGTCGCGTTGTCCTGGGGATCCCTACTCACCCACGTCTCACTATGTTCACTTCGCGCGCAGCGCGGGGCACCTCGGAGGGCTCTGTCGGTAGCCAGAGGAACACGTGGCACGCATGCCCCGGCTCTTCCAGACGGGAGGGCGACGGCCAGACGAGGCTGGGTGAGGAGGAGGGCGACGGCCAGACGAGGCAGGGTGAGGAGGAGGGGGGCTCTTGGGGGCCATCCTGGTGTTCTCCTGAGGCCATCATGTATGACCATCACGATGAAGCACGGTCACGGGGGGCCTGGGGTGGGGTGGGGAGCGACGAGCGAACGAAAAAACGGCCACGACAATAAAGTTCCGAGCTCTAGAACGCAACTGTGCGAGAGAAGAACGGGAAACAAGGGTGCGACAGCAGGCTCGGCACAGGAGCAGAGAGGGCGAGCGAGGGGAATGGGGGGGGGCAAAAGACGCAGAGCTTGGAGTGGGCACCAGGCGTGCGATGTTGGATGGTTGTGAGCCAGCAGTAGCACTGGGCACGGCAGAAAATGTGGCGCCACTATGTTCCTATTACCCTGTTTTGGTTCCGGCTGTGGTGCGCATGACGCGTCGTGTCTATGCTTGAGGGGAAGAGGGGGGGGAGGAGGAGGAGGAGGAGGAGGAGGAGGAGGAGGAGGAGGAGGAGGAAGAGGAGGAGGACCAGTGTAAAGCCAAGAGTCATCAACGATGTTGGAATAAACCCTCCCCCCAAGAGGCCAAAATCGTTGATTTTCATTGGTTTTTTCGATGTTTTTTGTGTTCTGGCTTTTTCGGCTTCCGGACGCTCCAAGACGGCCCAAGAGGCCCCCAAGACCGCTCCAAGACGGCCCACGAAGCTCCCAAGACGGCGCCGAAACGACCCAAGAGAGCCCTCAAGACGGCCCAAGTGCCGCCCAAGACGGACCAAGAGGCCCCAAGACGGGCCCAAGAGGGACTCAGGAGGGATACCGAGAACTCAAAAATGGAGCCCTCCGTCCCAGAAGGCGCCCAGGAGGTCCCAAAGAGGCCCCAAGAGGCCTCCAAGAGGCCCCAAGATGTCGCCAAGAGGCCCCAGGAGACTCCCAGGAGGCCCAAAAGAAGCCCCAGAAGGCTTCAAACATGTCTCCCAGGCGCCCCCGAACGGCCTCTCAACAGACCCCAAGAGGCCCCCCAAAGAAGCATCTTGACGACGACTCTATTTCGCCCCATCGAGAGACGACCCCCAGGGAACTGCTTCACCATCAAAACTCCCCACGCAACGCGTCCGAACGACACCCGCCCCCAAGAGCGCAACATGGGCAACGAACACACAGACAAAAACCAGCGATGCCATATCACGGGCCGGCGGAATGAGCGAAGCGATTCAATAAACCCTCCCTCCAAACTCCATCTTCATAGGGCCCTGCAACGGTTCATTTCCGTTGAGGTAACTGCCTCGTTGGACGACATCCGTTTGAAGACCCTGAAACATGCCAAAACATTGTTCTCGGGATTCCAACGCCACGGATCAACTTGGCGGTTGCGTTTGGACGATCCTGAATCATGCCAGAACGCCATTCCTGGGACTTCAGCACCGCGAACCAACGTAACTGCTGCACCCGCATAATTCTGAACCCTTCCTAGAAATCATTTCTGGTACGCTGATCATGGAAGCCCGTGAAACTCTTGCAAGTATCACCAACGCGTGTGCGCGGCGCTAAAGCGAGAATCACATGTTAAAAAAAACGCCCACAATCCGTGAAACGATTGCAGATGTTGAAAACGAATGTGCGCAGCGCTAAGACGAGAGCCACATGTTGAAAACGACTCGCCCCCAATCCGTGAAGCTCTTACAAATGTTTAAAACGAAGGTGCGCGGCGCTGAAGCGAAAACCACATGTTGAAAATGACCCGCCCTCCATATGTAAAGCTCTTGCCAGTATTTAAACTTCAGCGTCATACATGGTGAGGAAGTATCAGGCGAAACGCCCGGCCCGCACTAAAACCTGGCCTGGAGGTGCGACAGGGGAAATTATGTTTATAAGGAAAAGGAATGGAGGAGGAGGAAGAGGAGGAGGAGAAGAAGAAAGAGGAAGAGGAGGAAGAGGAGAAGGAGGAGGAGGAATACGAAAAGGCAGAGGAGGAGGAGGAGGAGGAGGAGAAGGAGGAGGAGGATGAGGAAGAGGAGGAGGATTAGAGGACGATTAACAACCGGACCACAAATCTCACCGATATGCACCTGGCGATGGGACAGAGAGCTACCCCTGTCGGCGCTCTGTGCGCCTTCTCTGTCTGGGGGCGCTGGGGGTGCCGTCGGGCCACGCAGCCTTGCCCTTCGATGAAGGGACCGCCCAACGCTGAATTTGATCCAAGGCTTCTTTTCCTGCTGGGGTTGGGTGCCCTTTGCATTGAACCGCGATCCCCGCCCCCAGCCTACCGCCCGAGGGGGTCTTGGAACCGAGGCACCCACACCTCCAACAGAAAATCTGGCCACACAGGATTGCAGCATTGTGAGACTCGTGGACCTCCCTGTCCCCGATTCTAAACCGAGGGGGGAGGCGGGCGGGCCTACCTTGCGACTCTACTCGATGGTACTGGGGTCCAGGGCAGCTGCCATTGCGGAGCCAGTCCAAAACCGAAAACTGTCCTGGGCCACTCTGGCAGTGGCTACACACCCAGGAGGGGCCGACCTTGGAAAGCTAGTGCCCCGAAGATCTCTCGAGCTCCTTCCTTGCGCGCCACGCTGCGGGCGCCAGGTTAAACGTGCGCGGGCGGCTTTTGCGCTCATACTCAACACGAGCAGCAGCGGCATTAACAATAGCTAGCCTCCTCTGGACTAGCCGCGCTTTGAATTCCGCACGCGCAAGATCTCTGACATCTGGGCCGATATTTTCTGTCACACGTTGAACTCCTATCTGGGCGAATTGATCTGCAAGGTCGTTGCCTCGCGAAACACATGGGGTTTGGATCGGGGAGGCTAGCGAAACTTTAGCCTGGTGCGAATTACACTTGCTGAGCATCACCCGTCGACCTTGGGCTTCAGAAAATACACGACTCCACCAGCCTCTGAATTCCCCCGAAGTTTCCGAGAAACCATACCACCCATCATACGCGATCTGACTATCAGTGTAGAGCCACATGGGCCCCTTGGTGAGTTTCAAGGCCCACCAGAGGGCCGCAAGCTCGGCGCACTGGACCGTCTGGACCTCCGTCGATTCCCCCGCATGCGACTGGCCGAGGGGATTCAGGGCCATGTTTTCCACACTGGCCGCGGACTGGGCAAAGTAGACGCCCCAGCCCGCACGCGCAATGCGCGCGTCGCTGCTCGAGGCCGAGCCGCCCAGGAAGGGCAGCTTGCAGTCGACGCGGCTCTCGAAGTGCACCGCGCCCTCGAGTGAGACAGTCGGCCCGCCCCAGTCGATGTAGAACGGCAAGCAGGGTGTTTCCCACGAAGGAGGGGGCGGTACAGTATTCCATGTGGGTGGTAGTAGCCCTCTCAGCCACAGCTCCACGTTGTTCCCGTTGGTAATGTCCCGAACAGCTTCCTCACATAGTTGGCGCTCTGACGGGCCCAATGGTGATCTTGAGCGCACGTGCGAGGGCAACTCCATGCTCTGTGGGCCATCGTCTCTTTGTGGCCCGTCGTGCATCGGACGCGTACTCCATTGCGTTCGCAACCTTCAGCGCGGCAAAGTTCGTCAGCCCAAATAGTATTACACAACGCTGCTTCGAGCGCTCCAGTTTCCCGATGGGAATCCGTTCGTCGCATTCCCTGGGGCGTTCTCAGAGCCGTCGCGATGTCTGGTGTAGACCCCCACTGACCTCCATGTCGACCTTTGGCTGCTTGGTGCCACAACTCCCGGGTGACGTCGGCAGTAGTGTGGGCCATGAGCTGGGTGGTGTCGTCTGGCTGCTGGTCGGCATCACCTCATGCTGGTAGCTGTTCTTGTCGGACTGGTGGCTGTGGAGTAGCAGTCCCGCTGTCAGCCCCCAGAGACACGGCAGAATGTCCAGCTCCGATAGCGGCCTCGTGTCCATGAAAATCTATTGTAGGGGCGCCACCATTCGATAAATGCATGTACCTGGCGCCCTCTCCCATGTCCTCGAGAGGGTCGTGGTCGCCGCCCATGTTGGACACAAACTGCCGTGGCTGGCGACCTGCAGCCAGGCGATATGGCGCCACTCGCTGAAGTGCGGCCGCTCCGGGCCGAGCCACCATTACAGGCTGAGCAATGGTGAGGTGGTCATGCACGTCCGCGGCCTGATCATTACCGCTGTCTGGTTGACGTGGATGTTGAGGCCGCTGTGTGTCGGACGCATTCGTGCCCAAGAGCCTCCTGGGCATGGCCCTGGTTTCTGTCAACATTCTCCAGTGCCTGTGTTCAAGACGCTGTCGCTGTGGGGATCAGATGCTGCCAATCTGTCGATGATAACATCGCGGCGCCTGTCTGTCTGTCTGTCTCCAAGAGATGCCGCAAAGCTCCTGGATGATGGAGGCGAGGAATCTCTTCGGAAACCAAGCGTGTAGTAATCTGCGCAGTGGTTCATTGTTGCCCCCATTCAACATCGTTAAGAGAAGCGTTTCGCACCACCCCTTCCAGTTGCTCTCATCTCTGGTATAGCTGAGGTGGTTGTCGAACCATTGCGCTGCCCATTCTCGTAGGTATGATCTCATGTCCGCGTGGTCCTGGGCCGCCTGTATTCTCTGTTGGTCTGGATGCGGTGGCGGTAACCCCATGGCTGAGGGATCTACCTGACCGCGTCTAGCAGGCGTGGCGACGCATGGGCCTGAGGAGCTATCCAGAAGAGCCCCAGGACTTTCAGATCTTTTTCTTTTTCCGAAAACCAATGAGTTCGGCCTGCCCTGCCTGCCCCCCTGCTGCTCATTGGAGTTGATGTTTAACGCTGCTATAGGACACCCATCTGAACAAGACTTCCTGTAGGCACAGGGTATCCAGCTTGAGCAGGTCCCCCCCCCCCCCCCGCTTTTACAGGAAATTCAGCTGGTGCAGGACGCCCATCTGGCACAGGACGCCCAGCTTGTGCAGATCACCCACCTAGTACATTCATCAACTCAGTCTCGTTGGCCTTCTGGTCGCTGGCTGCTGCTGATGCTTGGGGCTGACTGCATGCATCCGTCATTCGCCAAATGTTATGCTTTGAGTCAGTCCAGGTGTCTGGCTCGCTGAGCTGCCACCCCAGCTCCGACAGGCCTGGATGAGTGCTGCCATTGGTCCAGTTACCACATTCCACCGTCCACGGGGTCTTGCTTTTTGTAGGCGCTGAACAGCCGCATGCCATCCAGCTCGAAGCTTGTCCTGGTACTCTGGGACTCTTTTCCAAAGCTTGATCCACTCTGCCACTTGGCGCCTTAGTCCCACTGCTCTAGGGTGAAGTAGCGGAGCAGCATGGCCATGGAGGCACTTCGGCCTCCTGCGGTGCAGCCCAGCACGTCGGCTGCTTGCGCGCGCGCGCGTCGTGCTGCACTCGGCGACTGGCCGAGGGCTGGCAGATCATAAGATGACTTCGCCCTGACGTCGACCATGTTCAGAGTTGCCAAACTTCCTTCGGCGTT
This sequence comes from Prorocentrum cordatum, assembly GCA_963575745.1. Lineage (NCBI taxonomy): Eukaryota > Dinophyceae > Prorocentrales > Prorocentraceae > Prorocentrum > Prorocentrum cordatum. The sequence continues at coordinate 1,140,145 of CAUYUJ010000447.1, forward strand.
TGCCGGTCCCTTTGAAGACACGGGCTCGTCGTACTCGCACCTTCGCTGCTCTGCGTCTCGCCTGTGCCGCGGCTGTTCTCCTTCGCCGTCCTCGAGCCATGCCGGTGCCAAGGTCGCGCGCGTCGTCTGCACTTCGTAAGGTGGCACCTAGCTGAAGCGCTGCTCGTGATACTGCTTTCTCTACGCCCGGATGCGATGCCAATACTGCCGACTTATTTGAAATCTCGAGCTTGCTTTCGACGCATCCCTTGATGAGCTCGATGGCGACCGTGGTGAGCTCATGCCTCACCTGCTTGTGCGAGCCGTTTGCCCTCGCAGTGACGTCGTCCACGTACTGTCGTGGAAATGAGCGTGGAACTCGACTGCGCGCGCGGTCCAAAACTTCATACAAGAAAGCCCTCGCCCCATTGTTTGCATTGTTGCAGCCTGGGGCTATGCTGTTCCCAGGTATGATAGGCGTCGCAAAAGCGCCTGCCGCGCGCACAGCACGCGGTGCGACGTAGATCAGGCAATGGGGGTAAAGTTCCTCTGCTGGGGAATCTAACTTCAAGGCTCGATCTATCAGAAGCGGGATGCTGATTGAGTCGCAGAACTTGTTGATGTCCAGGTAGATGGATCCCCAGGCTGGGGCGCCATCCCACGCACTGCTTTCATCCATGGCCATACTGAAAAGAGCTGTCTGGAGTGCCGACGACTTGGCCACCGCCGCATCCCAGAAAACCGCCTTTGCACTGCTCCATTCTGCCATGCCTGACTGTCGCACACGTCCCCAGTCGAACTGGGAGCGGTATCAGGCCGATGGGCCTTTCGCCACCAGCTTTCATGTTGGAGCCTTTGCGCAGCAACCCATAGCGAATGTGTAGCCACTGATGCGGCCATGATAAGGTCTGTTCGCACGCAGTGAGTAAACCAGCAAGCTCTTGCTTAGCCTGGGGGGCCAACGCCTTTAAATGCTGCACCTTCCACATGTCGGAGCCCTGGCGTGAAGAGTTCGGCGTAGCCCGTAGTGCTCCTTCCAGCTGGTCCAACGTAATAGGTACACGTAGTGGTAGATCCTCTTGGGCCAAGGCGCGGAGTCTGGTCATCTGCTGGATGCGTTCGTCATGTTCATCATGGTTGGTACATCTTGCTTTCCATTGGCGCGCCCTGGTCTCCACGGCATGCTGCAAATTGGCGATGACTCCTTTGCCACCAGGGTCAATGCAGAGTTCAGGGAGGGATAACGTCTCTGGCATTTTCAAGTGCGCATGCGCGTCTTTCATGTTTCCATCCATGGCCTTTTTTGCCCAACGCTGGGAACTGATCTTTGCTTTGTGCCATGCCCTCTTGACGCTGCGCCACTTGACGTAGTGCCCCAGGCCAGAGAGTATGTTTGGTGTCCAGCTCCGTCTTGCGGATGGTACCGAGAGCCAAAGCATCTTCTTTCTCATCTTGTCGTGCAAGGGTGGTGCTGGCGGCAGGGAGCGGTGGATACTCCATCGCTTCAATATGACCAATATGCTGGCGAATGAGCTCTCGAAGTTGCTGTCGTCTGAGTACATTCGATGAAACCCTCAAATGCCGTAGTAAAGATCCCAGGAGGAGGAGGAGGAGGAGGAGGAGGAGGAGGAAGAGGAGGCGGAGGCGGAGGCGGAGGCGGAGGGGGAGGGCGATAAGGAGGAGGAGGATAAGGAGGAGGATGAGGAGGAGGAGCAGGATGATGATGATGATGATGATGAGGAGTAGGAGGAGAAGGAGCAGTAGGAGGAGGAGGAGGAGGAGGGGAAGGAGGATGATGAGGAGGAGGAGGAGTGGAGAGAACAAGCAGCGCACCCAGGAAGCCCCGAAGAGACCAGCTTATAGATTTGCCTGTGGTGTTTGAAGGATTGGGGCATTTGCTTTTCTGCCGTTCGACGGCCCGAGACGGCCCAAGAGCCCAGGAAGATCGCCCAAGAGGCTTCCAGGACGGCCCCAGAACAGCCAAAGAGGCCCCCAAGACCGCCCCAGGAGGGCAACAAGACGGCCCAAGATGCATCCAAGACGCCCAATATGGCCTCCAAGACGGCCCTGGAGCACCACAAGAGGGCTTCCAATCGGCTCAGAGAGGCCCCATCGCCTCCTCCTCCTCCTCCTCCTCCTCCTCTTCCTCCTTCTCCTCCTCCTCCTCTTCCTCCTCCTGCTTCTCCTCCTCCTCCTCATTCTGCTGCTCCTCCTCATTCTGCTCCTCCTCCTCCTCCTCCTTATCCTCCTCCTCCTCCTCCTCCTCCTCCTCCTCCTCCTGATATTTACCGCCGTCCTCCCCCAAATGTCCCCCGAAGGGTTTCCACACAGGTTGGGGGAGCACATGGTCCGATAGCTTGGCAGAGCTCTTGCCGCAACGCTCGGACACATGGGTGCTTTCAAACCTCTTGCTCCCCCGCGCGTTCCCCGAATGCTCTGCAAACCGACTCGGGGAACAACTGGCCCGGTAGCTTGGCCAAGCTGTAGCCCAGCTGTCGGCCACATAGGCGCTTCCACAGGGGCAGTGACAGACAGACAGACAGACAAACCATGCACCAGGCGGTGCGTGGGCGCGAGCACAGGTGGAAAAATACAGCGCACTCTTACTCGGTCAACAGGACAGGCCGACAAAGAAACGCGGGCAAGGCAAGAAACCGGGGCCGACGGGAAAGCGAGGAGCCGAGGAGCGAGAGGGGCAAGGGGAGGGGGCGAGGGAGGACGACAGGGAAGGACAGACCGGGCCGACGGACGGACAGACGAGGAGACGGGGAAGGGGAGGGAAACCAAGCGAGGGGACGAGGGGGGAGCACACAAGACACAAGGGCAAGGAAACATCGGCGCTCCCACAGCGCCCTGGTGCAGGCTGTCTGCGCCGCTACTGTCATGTTGCCGAAGATGCACGTTGCGTGCTTGGTCATTTCGGGCACGAACTCCTTGTGCGGGCGGCCCACTCGCCTCACGTATCTATCCGTGGCCGGCCTCATGCCGGCGGCGAAAGAACAGGCGTAGAGTGGATGAGCAGGATCGGCGCGCGGCACTTGGCGGAAAAGTTGTACGTCTGAACAATAACTGCGTGCTGGCCGCCTCATGTCCTGTTCTCGTTAAGACGTCCCGGTTGGATGTGCGTGAAATATATGACGGCTTCACCCCGATGATCATACGCACGCATCTGTTCTGAAATCCATCGATACGACGCACCTGCGCTTTCGTGAAGCACGCGCTGCTGAGCCCGTAGAGCAGCTTCGATTCGACGATGGAAGCGTAAATGCGGAGCTTCCGGCTCCAAGTCAACGATGAATGGGACCACACCATGCGCAGAGCTGTGAACGTTCGTCGGGCTTCCCCGATTTTCATGCCCAGCTCGTGGCCCATGTTCGCGTCAGCCGCGAGCTGCGCGCCCAGATAGTGCAAGTGCTCCACGTGCTTCAACTGAGAGCCATCAGGGGCGCGGATGTCGCCAGCCGACTGCACAGTCAAGACCTGGAACTTCTGCCAGTGCAGTTCCATGCCGTACCTCTTGCCTGCAGCCGCAACTGCTGCCAAGAAGTCGTTCACGTGCGAGTCGTTCTCGCCAATTAACAGAGTGTCGTCAGCGTAGACGCAATCTGACAGCTCGCCCGCGTCGTACGCCCGGCGGGCTCCTTCAGGGAGCAGCGCCACTGCGTCGTGCAGTAGGGCTGTCATCACCAGAACGAATAGCAGAGGGCTCAGCGTGCAGCCTTGAGAGATGCCAGATACTTGCGGGCGTTCAGCCGATTGACTACCGTTGTCGCTGACAAAAAACATCCGTTGCGTCATGAGTGACTCCACCATGCTCGTAAATTCTGGCGGGAGGCCCATCCGGCGGAGTGCGTCCAGCATGCTCTCTGTGCGTATGCTGTCAAAGGCCTTCTTCCAATCGAGAGCGGCCAGCGTCACCGCCCCGTGTTTGCGTGCTCGCGCCAACTCGATCCGGCGGCGTGCAACGTAGATGGCGTGCTCCGTGCCGCGCCCTTTCCGGAAGCCAAACTGACTGTGCCAGATGCGTTCATCCACGCCTGCATCGAGCAAACGGTTCTTCAGCATCGCGGAAAACGCCTTCAGCGCAACACGCTGCAGGGAAAGGGGCCGGTAGTTGTCACAGCTCGCAGGGTCGCCCTAGGCGTAGGCGTCTTCGATACAGATCTGCACATTGTCCACCACCTCGTTCAACCACTGCGTCTACGCGAAGCAGGAGTGGTCTCTCCGTATTTCCGCGGAATATGTATGAGAAGGTGCTTGCCTGTCAGCATCAGGTCGAACCTTTCGCCATGTACGCTTGCCAGATGTGGATCACCAGTAGTAAACGCACCACCTGCCATCGGGGCCTGCGTCGCTGTTACTTCCTCACGCAGAATCTCCTTGAATGAGTGGCAGGAACCAGTCCTCGATTCCTGTCGTCGGCAAAGCTCGACAACCAAAGCCTGCGAAGGGTTGCCTGGTTCCTCCAGTCGGAACTCTGGTCAGTGTAATAATCTCCTGGCCATCCAGCTGCACGCAACTCAGCAAAGATAGGAATCACATCTCTGGATTAATCGCCCAAGTCATCCTACGCGGTGCCCGTGTTATGAGGGTTATAGCCAAGAGAAACACCGCTGCTCAGAGTCAGGTCCACACACACATGTCTGAAGCCTGCCCCACCAACCACTCCACGTGGGCAACACTCTGAAGCGAGACTGGGCGCCAACCAGAGCCAAGTGTAGCACACTGCGCTGTAATCCCATCGAGGCTCATATCCCCATGACTCACGAATGCGACAGGATTGTACGCCGCCGGTGCGGGCGTTGGTGCGGGCGTTGGTACGGGCGTTGGTGCGGGCGTCGGGGCGGGTGTCGGGGCGGGTGTCGGCGAGGTGACTTCGAAGCCCGCAATCGCTCCCCGCAAGACCCTTCCGGTGTTCCAGCGTCCGATTCTTCCGGCCGTGAGCTTGATCGACTGGGCGCCGTCGTGCGTAAAAATCTCGGTGAGGACACCGTTCACGTAAAGATCCTGTGTGCCTCCGCTTTGGGAATACATGATGCGCACGTTTGCAGCTGTATTCAAAGGCATGTTGGAACGCCCCACATGGTGAGACAACTACGACGTCGGAGGAATGGGACCCTCCATCGCAGTCGCTCAAGCTCCTGGCGCGCTCCGACAGGGCCCCCGAACGGGTGAAAACAATGCGGAGCAGCCGCGAGCGTCCCGAGAACACGGAGCGGACCGTGCCGCGAACCCAGACCAGAACAGCCCCGCCAAAACCAAAACAGCCGTTCCTTTCTCACCTGAACAGCGTTTCGCCCTCACCAGAGGTCGGCCCCGCACGTTTGCTGAAACAGCCCCCGACCTCAAAGAGGGCGAGAACAGCGAGGAGGGGGTAGAGGCGGGGACGAGGGAGATGAGGAGGAGAAGGAGGAGGAGGAGGAGGGGTAGGAGACCCCAACGACGACGACGACGACGACGACGACGACGACGACGACGACGACGACGACGACGACGACGACAACTTCATCCCCAATCCGAGCCCTCCCCCAAACCCATATTGAGCAGATATTCCAACCGCGTGGCAAACGCCTGGGGGGCGAGAAATGTACTACTCCACTCTCCTCGCGACGTGGAAGCGCCTGCGGGACGGACAACAACACGATTCCACGCGAATTGCCAGATGGGAGCGACTGGGGAGCGAAACACACAAACTACTCCACTGCACGACTCGCCACGTGGAAACACCGTGGGAGCGAAACAAATACCGATCCACTCTCATTGCCACGTGGCAACGCCCGGAGGAGGTAACACATACCACTCCACTGTACTCACCAAATAGCAGCGCCTGCAGGGCGAACCAAAATTACTCCACTCTACTCAGCACGTGGCAACGAAACGGGGCGGCAACAAAAGTTACTCCTCTCTACTCGCCAACGGCAACGGCACGTGGCAAGGTCTAGGAGGTAAACAAAAATACAATCCCATTCCACTCGCCACGTGGCAACGACATGGGGAGCGAACAAGAAGTCCAAATCCACTCAACTCATCACGTGGCAACGCCGCGCGGGCCGAACATACACAATCCCAGTCGACTCGCCACGTGGCAACGCATAGGGGGCGAAACATGTTCCATTCTATTCGCCACATGGCAGCGCCACGTGGCGGGAACATAGAGCGCGGTAACGCCGCGGAGGCGAACACCAAAATCCATTCGGCACGTGGCTCCAACGCGGACGAAGTCGACGACGACGCCGACGACGACGACGACACGAGCGAGAACGACGACGACGACGACGACGATGACGACGGCGACGACGACGACGACCACGCCGCCGCCGCCGCCGCCCACCCGCCCGCCCGCCCGCCCGCCCGCCAGCCCGCCCGCCCGTCCCAGGAGGCCCAAAAAGGCGAAAGCGAGGGAAGGGCGGCAGCATCGGTACCTCTTCCTCCTCGAGCCCCAAGCATGTCCAGCTCCTTCTCGGATCCGACGTCCTCCTCCTCCTCCTCCTCATCCTCCTCCTCCTCCTCCTCCTCATCATCATCATCCTCCTCTTCCTCCTCCTCCAGCCTCTCACCCCTCACCCTGCACCCCTGCCCTGTTCTCGAGAGCGCGGGCTGCGTGTTCCCCTCCCGCCGTTCGCCCCCTGTTCTGGTGAGCGCTCCCCCTGCTCTGGTGAGCGTCGCGTCGGAGGGGTTCCACGGAGCGCCAGGGCCGTTCTGGTGAGCGCCGGCTGTTCGCGGTTTGGTTGACCCCCCCCCGCGAGGCACCACTGCAGGAAGGGCGATCGTTGCGGCCCATCCTGAATGCAGCGGCCAGCTACCCTCTGCGCTGTGCAGTCCGCCAATGTCCTCCCCCCCTCCCTCCCCTCCCTTCCCCCCTCTCGTCCAAGGGGGGCCTCTTCCACGAGGCAGTTCGCTGGATCGGCGTTCCAGTCCTCCGCGCCCGCGCCACACGCGCCGTCGGCTGCGCCCAGGTTGATCGCGAAGCGGGAGAGGGGCACCTCTCTGGGAGGGAGGGGGAGGGAGGATGATTCATGTCCAGAAAATTTCCCACGTTCTCTGGTCACCTGACTTTGCGCTGAGCGCCGAGCGATGCGCGACGCACGATCGACTTCGCGCCCTCGCGCCGCCCCCTTAGAGAAGGGCAACCGCTCTGGCCCAGACCGCGACGCACGAGACGCGATTGTCTTCGCGCCCCCGCGGGTGACCTAGCCTTCAGACCTGCGCGACCCTGGGGGCCCATTTTGTGTGTCCTCTCGCGCCTGTGCTGCACTTCGCCTACGGCCAACTTCGAATCTGGGTGGAGAGGCGGGGGGCGGAGTCAGGGGAACAGCTTTTTGGCCATTCTGCGGGAGGCTGAGATTTGGACTCGATTCTTGCATTGGGGATGCTCTCTCTCGATCTCGGCCTTTGGGGGCCGGGTTCAGGCCCCGGTGCCCGTCAGAAGTCGATCTGGGAAGCAAAACTCGCCAGGGCGGACCTGGGGGGATCCAGGGAGTGCTTTGATTGGTTGTTTGTCAGGAGGGAGGAGGCGGCGGGGGAGGAGGAGGAGGAGGAGGAGGAGGAGGAGGAGGAGGAGGAGGAGGAGGAGGAGGAGGAGCGGAAGGAGGAGGACTTGACGTGATACGACTCAGGGGACGCATTAAGCGTGTGGGTGGGCCTATTTCCCTGGTGTTACCGCCCTGTATATAGTAGGTCGGATGAGAAGAAGGGTGTAAGGGAGGATCTAATGTTTGCAGTGCGGGGGATTCTGGGGTGGCATCTAGTTGTCACGGTTGGATCTGAATTGGAATTCTGGCCAAAACGTGCCAGAACTCGGGATCTCAATCATGGGGGTCGATAAGCGGGTTGGGGGGGGAGGGGGAAGACACGTGCACCTTTCTTGCCCCTTTGGGGCCCTCAGGGGGGGGCCCTCTAGGGCACGAGAGGTGCTCCTTTCATCACCCCCCCACTGATCGCACACACCCATTACTCTCGGACCTAAGACGGAGGAACAACCTTCGAAAGCATGAGACCATCCGCCCGGCCAACCTGAAGAGCATTCGAGGGTGTCCTCCCCCTGGGTGCACTAGAACATCCAACAAACACGGAGAGTATCAGGGTACCCTCCCCGAGCCGACCTCGATCTTATACCTCGCAACCCCATGTTTCGACGCCCGAAGAATGCTCCCTAGGAGAAGGCCAGGGGGCCCCTACTGAGGTTTCCGAGGGCTCTGGCTTGTTTTGGAGCCTCCTCGTTCAGGGGCTCCCCTCCAGATTTATCGCACCCCCAAAACCTGACAAGCGCTTCCCACTAGTCGCACAGTAACTACTGGCAAATAGCCTGTATCCGCCGCGGGGGGGGGGCACGATCCATTATATCGAGGCGAACATGTGATTTTCGAACGTTTGCGAATAGGCACTTTGCGAGTGTAGTGGAACGCGCTCGATGAAGTACTCGACGCCCGAAGAATGCAACCCACGAAAAGGCTGGGGACCCCCTCCCGAGGTCTCCGAAGGCTCTCGCTTGTTTTGGAGCCTCCTCGCCCAGGGGCTCACCCCGTCCCATAATTATCGCACCCCCATTACAGTGCGGGCGAGGCCGCAAGAAACCGTCGCAAGAAACCTAACCCAAAAAAACCGCGCGCGATGTGCATCCGAAGGGAAATCCGGAGCACCCTGAACGCAGCAGCTTCTCACCGCGCAGCGCACGGAGCAAAGAAACTTAGGATACCATGGCGAAAAGCACGCGGTCTCTCGATGCGCGCCCCAACTGCACTCGACGCCCGAAGAATGCTCCCCACGAGAAGGACGGGGACCCCCTCCCGAGGTCTCCGAGGGCTCCTCGCTTCGACGGTGGACAAACCTCCCTTTAGTAAACCACCCTTGAGTGAAAACGGCCCAGGACCGAAACCGACGGACTTGGATCCGCAGAAATGACAGCTGCGACGCCCTCTCGCGAACCGAAGACGGCCAATTCGCCCATCGATTTGTCAGGGTAGGAGGTCTGTCGACCTCCGATCGCTTGCTTTCAGGGGCCTCCTCGCCCAGGGGCTCCCTCGGGGAAGGCCCCGGACCCCCCTGCCGAGGTCTCCGAGGACTCTCGCTTGCTCGGGGGCCCCCTCGCGCAGGGGCCCCCGTCGCCACGGCGGGGGAGCCGCCTCGGAGCCCCGGGGCAGGACAGAGAGCTCCGGGAGGGGTCAGGGGCCGACTCCTGGAGGCGGAGCGAGGAGGAGCGAGGAGCGAGGAGGAGCGAGGAGGACCGAGCGAGGAAGCACCGAGCGTAAGGGAGGAGTCCCCACGCCCCGCCTATCCGCTGGCACGGCGCGGCGGCACCCCTGAGAGCGCCGACTCGTGCAGCGCGGAGCCGACGTCCGAATCCGCCATGCCAAAATCCAGGCGGGGCGAGGGGCAGAGGGGGGAGGCAGCGCAGAAGCAAAGGCGAGGGCCCAGGAGCGACGGAGGAGGAGGGGGGAGGACCCGCGCCTCGACGTGCGCGGCCAGGCTAGCGACACCCTGGGGACCAGGATGGCGGAGCGACGGCGCGAAACGCGGGGCAGCGGCGTGCACCGGCACAGCGGCAACGGAGAGGCTCGAGCAGCTGGGCATCGAGGCGCGGAGGAGAAGCGAGGGAGGAGCAGCAGCGGCAAAATCAGCGCTCGGGAGCGACGGACGAGAAGGGGGGCGCGGAGGCGACAGATCCACAATAGCGAAGGACAGGAGGCAGGATTGAGCATCCGGTCAGAGGCCTGCCTCGCACGAAACAACTGGGGCGAGAGCGAGGGGCGAACGGGGAGGAGCAAGACAGAGGGCAGGGAACACGAGCGGACGAGGAGAGGAGGGACGGGGCAGACAGGAGCGAAGGGGGAAGCTGGGGGCGCCCCACCAGCAACCCTGATCGTAGATGGAGTCACCGACGGGGAGAGGGCCGCACGCCGAGATCTCGCGGGCACAGAAGCCGCAGGGGACAGCGTCATCGAAGGAGAGGGCGCCGCCGACCCACGGCACGCAATCGGCGGAGACGTCATGCGCCCTTGACATGCAAACAGCCACCGTCGGCAGCCTCGCGGCAAGAGGGGGACTTGCCATGACGTCTCGACCATGCGGCTCCGTAGATCAGGTTGGAGCCTCAGGCCGACTTGTCCCGCCAGGAGCGTGCAGAGACAGAGCAAACTCATCAGCAACTTGATCGATGAGACTCCCATCCGCGCGGGAACTTGATGGAGGCCGAGACATCCGAGCTGGGGTCGGGGAAGATCCAGTCGGCATCCTCGCTCGGGTCGCACGGCGGGGGGTCAGGCAGCACGGGGAGCTCGCCCACGACGTCCCATCCATCACCACTCGCCTGCAAGGCAATCTCAGTCGGGCACGTGGAAGAGCCAACGGACGAGACCGCAGGGGTCAACCTTGGAGCGCCCGAGGACGAGCGCGAGCACGACGAACTCGACGAGGCAGAGGGCGAAGAAGAACGGAAAAAGGAGGAGCAACCACGATCATCGCCATGCCAATCCCGTCTCCGAAACCGCCGAGCTTCGGCATCAGTGGGGGCGCGCGGGCGCGCCATCATCATGGAGCGTACTCCAGCGAGCGCACGCGAATCAGAGGCGGCCTGAGACAACGGCCACTGCTCAAACAGTCTGATTTGATTGTAGATGGCGCAGGCGGCAGCGAGAAACGCAAAGTCCTCAATCCGCGGGCACCACAGCCCCAAACGTCGAAGAACAGGAGCGGGGAATGGACGAGCAACGGCACGGCGGAGGGCAGCCAACATCGGTCGACATCTGGCGTAATGAGCAAGGGGGTCTCCAGCATCACAGCCGTCAGCACACCTGCGATGACCGAGAGGTGAAGAGTCCTGGCCGACGCCATCCACGCATCCATCCAAGTGCGCATCGCCGCCCACGCCCACGCGCACGGGCATCTCCTCAAAAGACTGATAATGAGGCCACAGCCCAGCAACCGAATCATGTCGGAGTGACGGGGGAGCAGCTTGGCGAGGCGGGAAGTCACATTCTCGAACAGCGGGGCATCGCAAGACGGCAGAGCACGGAGAGCATTGTGAGCAGCACGCTGCGGCCGTGGGCGAAGGCCAGGAGGAGGCCGCAGCGCCTCCCGCGCCGCGGCCGCGGCCGCCGGCGCCAACGGCGCGAGCGGGCCAGAAGCCAGCCCCAACTCCACCGCCTCGCGCGTCTCCGCGAACGACTCGGCCCGCCAGAAGATTGGTACGGGCGACCACTGCGCAACGTACAAAGAGTGCGCCACTCGTCGTGACGCCCCACATGCATCTTCATTCTGGCCAGCACATCTTTGCACCCAGGGAAGGTCAGCAAGGCAGCTCGGGCCAGCGAGGCGATGCCCATGAAGCCGCAGCGCGTGATCCGAGGGCATCCCCAGTTGTTTCTCGCGTTCGTGGGCTTCCTGCGTGCCGCCATCGAGGGCCTCGCCTCCGTGCATGGGGTCCCCAAGCCGTTGTTCTGGGTTCGTAGTGGGATCATACAAGAGGGTACTCCATCAGGCTCCATGTTCGCTCTCGGGACCTCCTCGCTCTTGTACGACATCGCGGCCTCGGCTGAGCTGCAGGACCGTGGCCCCGTGAGGGCCTGCGCCGATGATTTTGGTGGTGTCGTGCGTGCCGTGTCCGACCTGTGCGAGATCTACCGTATCATGATGATTGTCGAGAAGATGGCGAACCTGTGCCTCGAGGTGGCGAAGTGCCGTGTGGTGCCGTCGTCTGGTCCTTTCTCGGCCGAGCTATCCGCGGCCGTCTCCGAGGCGATTCGTAACCTCGTCCCTGGGTGGGCGGCATTCGAGGTCACCGACATGCTACTGCATCTAGGATTGTGGCTTGGCCCTGCGGCTGGTGTGATGAAGTGCTGGACAAATCCTGTAGCTAAATTGCGTCTGCGGGCTCAAGCCATCGGGCGCGGAGCCACCCCGACCAGCATCCCGGCCGTTCTATGCAACTCACGTGCTGCCCCTACTCTCTCTTACGTGGCACAGTTTCGACCGCTGCCCGCTGCGATGTTGAAGTTGGAGCTGCCCTTGCTCGCGCACGCGTTCAGAGTGCAGATGGGTGCGTTCTCTCTTTCTGCCTGGTCGTGGTCCAAATACATGCAACATGGCCGAAGTCCAGAGAGAACATGAGCGACAAGTCCAGGGACCGATGGGGGACGACAGAGAGCTCGCGGGCAACGCCGTCGATCTCGACGATGGTCATCACATAATGTTTGCGCGGCACGCAACCTCGTTGGCTCTGTGGGACCACGCGCTCGAGAACAGGATGCAACGCTCTGTTCCTAACCCCAGGCAAGAACTTTACATCAGTGGTTCGCAGCCCCAAAACCCTGACTCTGTCTGGGGAACGAGCGCAGCCCCCATCACGCAACTCTGTCTCAGATAACGCACTCGGGAGAAACACCCGCAGCGTGATACTGGCGGAATCGAAGAGAGCCTGGCCCTAACCAAACCACTGCAGAGCGTTCCAGAGCACAGTCTCGCCAAACCGGTCGACCCCCCAAGCAGCATATGGCACCCCATCGATGCCTGTGGCAGAGTCTTTGGCAGAGCGAATAGCATGACGAAGCTGACGAACAGAAAGGGGGAGGGAGCAAAACATGTGGAATCGTTGGCGGTCATTTCCCGGAGCACTCGGCGGCGACCTCGACGTCAGGGGTCCGCGCGGCGCTGCCCCCACAAGCTGGGCCGCCTTGCAGTCCGCGAGCACCGCGTCCATCAGCGTGCTCACGACCTGTGCCTCTGGGTTCGGTCCGATGGCGAGCGCCAGTTCCACGTTGCCCTGCGTCCTCTTGCTGCCTGGGCCCCGCGGGGACCTCGCCGTGAACTGGCGCGCCGGGGGGGCCATGTACTGGGGCGTCTTGTCCCTCAGGCGCTTCTGAAAGAAGACGGTCGCTGCCTCTTTCACCTGGTCCGAGCCCTGGGTCATCATCGCGCGCGCGGTGATGCGGAACACAAGGACGGACGGTGGGCCAGGTGCAGACAAGTCGACCTCCTCCCCCTTTTCTTTGCGGTCGTGAAGTGCCTTGACCCTCTCTGAGTAGAATTTGTTTGCCGCCCGCCCCGCCTTCGCCAGGTGCGGTTCGCTCGGCGCGAGGAAAATCAACAGCGCGACGGACGAGAGGATGGCCTGCTCGCGAGCCGTGGCCAACGAAGGAGCTGCGACCTTCTGCAACAAGGTCTTGTCGACGTCGCCGCCGCCCTTGCCGCTGCCTTTGGCCTGCTTCGGCTGGGACCCCTGACTGGCGGCGCTCACCTCGGCGGGGCGCTTCGGCGCGACCACGACGCCCGCCCGCGGCGGGAGCTCGTCCCCCCCGAACACGCTGACATCCAGCGCCACCAAAGACATGAGGAGGATTGGACTTCACGTGAGTGTTGTAGTCGAGGGGCCGCTGGAACGTTGAGCCGCAAATTCTGCACTGGATACTCTCTGGGACCTGGAGCTCCGTGAGGGTTGATGCTCTGTTTCGTAGACGTCGTCCATGCTGAAGGGCCCCTTCCACATGTTTGCACGCGGTGAGCCATTCGCCGAAGACCTGCTCGCACATCGCGCATTGGTGAGTGATATTTATGGCATGCGAGAGCTTGACGCTGCTATGTAAAATGTGGACATGGTTTGCAAGGCCTGATCGACAACAAAAAGTGGCATCGCATGGGCCTGATGGGTCCTCCCAAGGGCACACATGCAATCGCTCAATTAAAAGGGCGCTGGATTCCGCGGCCTCTGGAGGCCCCTCAGGCGGCACACTCGGAGTGTTCACACGAAGCGCAGCACTGCGAAGGCTAGTTACATCAATACGTTCGAATCGAAAGGCAAACTCATGTTGGAACAAGTTTTGTACTCGGCCTCTGACTTCTTGCCAAAGATCCGCGGCTTCCTCGGAAACTAGCACCAGCTCCCCAATGTCCGCCTGGACTCTCAAAGCCCACGGATTCGCATCGGGGCGAATCGAACAAAACTCGCCAAAAACAGCCTCGCACAAAAACTTGCCAAACCACGCTCCAATGAGCTGCCGGTGGGAGTCTGGATACGCACAAATGCTTTGAAACCACTTAAGCCTGCGCGCTCTAAGTTCGACCCCGAGAGGAATGATCTTCCAATAATCGAGCACCTGCTGGGAAGACAAACGGCGAACATGGTGCGCATCTGCCCAGCTAGCCTTTCCTCTCATGGCACGTCTACACAAGCCTGCAACTGCGAGTTCTAACTTACGCAGCTGGCCCTCGCTGGGCAAAACATATTCAACAGCAGACAGAGCAGAATTCACAACATGACAGAGGAACACACACACACACCTCTTCCAGCGATAAGGAATGTTGGGTGCCTGCCAAAAACGCCCCACGCGAAAATAAGCCGTTTTAGCATCCTGTATCCGCTTTCCAAGCTCGTCCTGGAAGGATTGCGTGGAGGTAAGACGAGGACCGAGATATCTGACCGAGTCGCCACAACTGCACTGCTCGCTCCTCAGGAGGTGTGCGACTTTTCGCTTGGCCAAGGGCGGGACAGAAAAAAAAACCTCCTGATTCCTCGGATTTCGCTTGAGTCCTATCTGCGAAAGCTCCTCTTCAAGCCAAAGATCGTTGCGTTTTAAAGTGTTCCTGGCCATGTCGAGCGAGAAGCGAGGTCCCAATATAAGATTCTCTAAGAGGTCATCCGCAAACATCGTCAGGCCTAAGTACACATTAGCTGGGGCAGGAACGTCACACTCCGCTGACAGCTGCTGCTCCAAGGGATCTTCCTGACGACACCTCGCGATCCAGCGGTCGACCGACGGACGAAAGACGCGAACGAATGACGCGACGGCAAAGGGATCGCCTTGGAGCATGCCGCAGCCCGTGCGCAAGAGAAGGTCACCCTCATCAGCTGGGATCATCGTGAAGGCCAGCCTGTACCGCTGCTGACGGAAACGGGTCTCCGATCCGCGGGCCATGTCTAGAACAGCTGCGTCCACAGCCGGCCACGAGGGAGAAGCAAACGCGTTACTCAAGTCCTTTAAAAAGTCGATGGAGCACATTGACTACCTACCAGACCACCCCAACCCAACCCGAAGACCCGAATTTGACCCGACTTTCGGGTTGGGGGGGTACGGATACCACGTGTTTTTTCAACGTTCCCCGACCCCCCCCCACCGGAAATCGAGGATAAATTTGGGCCTTCGGGTTGGGTTGGGGTGGTTTGGTGGGTGGTGACACATGCCAGCCTTATTTAAACGCCCGTAGGTGCAGAGGTTGGTGGCAATCGCGTCCTTTGTCCTACGCCTCCGCAAGAATCCATGGTCCATCTCCGAGTGGGTGAGGATGAGGAGGAGGGGGAGCAGGATGAGTACGAGGCAGAATGAGGAAGAGGAAGAAGCAGGACGGGAAGCAGGATGATGATGAAGACGAGGAGAAGGAGGAGGAGGAGGAAGGAGAATACGCGACGGCTCAAGCAAACCAATGTTTGCCCAACGTGACAAAGGAGGAACAAGCATCCGGCTGGATGCGGAAGAAACGCCACAATGTGGCCCATCCAAGATCAGTCACTGCCCCCGCTGCCCTCACACTGCTTGCTGAGGAGGAGGATGGGGCGAACTTCTTTTATCACAACATCGTGCGGTCAGCGCCACAAAGCGAGACGGAGGACCTCCCTGGGCGAGTCGGGAGCGCAACACGCGATGTAGCCCACAGCGAGTTTCGCCAGTTGAAAAGCAAAGAAGAAAGGGAGGGAAAGCAGAAAAGGATAACCTATGAGGTTGTTACAAGCTCATAGGGGAGGTCTGGGAGGCTCAAGGGGGTCCTAGCGGATGTAGAGCAATATTAAGGAATGGAGAAACAAAAGGGCCGCGACGAACAGGATAATGGAAGGGATAAAGAGGATCAGACGGATAGGAAATCGAAGAGGAGGAGCCGGATGAGAAAACGATGAGAAGAGAGGAAAAGAAGGAGCAGGCGGAGCCTGAGGGGGAGGAGGAGGAGCAGGAAGAGGAGGAGAAGAAGGAGGAGGCGGAGGGGGAGGAGGAGACGAGGGCGAGAGAGGACGGAGGCGGAGGGGGGAGGAGGCGAACGAGGAGGAGAATCAGCGTAAACCCAAGGCGCATCAAAGATGTTGCAGTAAGACCTCCCTCCACGTTCCCTCTTCATAAGTCCCCTGCAACAAGCTATTTTCACTGCTAGAATGCCCCGTTGGAAGACAACCTTCCGAGAATCCTCCATTGTCCCCAAACACAACTTCTTGGACTCCAACGCCGCGAACCAATTTCACTGTTGCGTCCTGACGATCCTGCATCTTGCCAGAACACCGTTCCTGGGACGTGAACGCCGCGAATCAAATTGACGGTTGCGCCCTGACGGCGCCAAACAGAGCCATAACGCCGTCCATGAGACGTCAACCATCAGAACCTCCAAGCTGTTGCAAACTTTTAACACCACTTTGCGCGGCGCTAGGGCGAGAGCCACGTTTCGAAAACGACCCAGGACAACTTCTGCAAGCACGAGTGCACGCGGCGCTCAAGCGATAGCCACGTTCTGAAAACCACTCGCCTTCCATCCGTGAAGCTGGTGCAAAAGTTTGAGACGAACGTGCGCGGCGCTGAGGCGAAAGCCACATCTTGAAAAGGGGCCGCCCTCCGTCCGTGAAGCCCCTGCAGACTTACAAGACGAATGTGCGCAACGCTGAGGCGAGAACCTCATTTTGCAAACAACCTGTGTTCCGCCCGTGAGATGATTGTAAACTCTTAAAACGAATACGCGCGGCGCAAAGGCCAGAGCCTCATTCGAAAAAGGAGCCGCCCTCCATGTGCGAAGCTGCTGCAAACTTTGGGGTCGAATGTGCGCGGCGCAAGAGGGAGAACCACATGTTGTAAAGGTCCCGCACTCCGTCCGTGAAACTCATGCGAACTTGTAAGACGAATGCGCGCAGCGATATGGCGAAAACCACTTTTTGAAAGAAAAAAACGCCCTCAATCCGCGAAGCTGTTGGAAATTCGAAGCTTCAGGATCATAGATGGTGAGGAAATTCCCGGCGACAAGCCAGGCCCGCCCTACTGACACGTCTCGAGATGCGACAGGGATAAGTACTCATTAAGAAAGGGTGACGACGACGATGGCGAAGACGACAACAATAAAGGGGCGAGGTGGAGCAGATGCACTAGCAGGCCTTCAGCGAAGCACGCGCCGCTGTCGCTCAGGCCTCCCTACAGGAAGACGGGCGCGCCAGCGAGACGGAGAACGGAAGCAGCGTGGGCCCTGAAAGAGACCCGAGCCTCCGCAGAAACCTCCCGGCGCCGCGAAAGGATTACGATCCGCTGGCCGTTTCCAGGCTTCGGCCTCTGGGGAGCGGTGTTCGGGCCTCCGGGGGATTGTCCCCGACGAGCAGCCAGCGGCATGAGCACAATCGTTCAGAGGTCGGTGCGGTTTCCCTGGATTGGCGATGGCCCCCTCCCGGCGGCGCCTCTGGTGCCGCCCCTGGCGCGCTCCGCGCTCCAGGTGGGGAGTCCAGCCCCGAAGAAATCCGCGCGCGGACCTCCAAAAGCAGATTCCCAAAGCAATGCTCGCGCTAGGGGGGTCCTACCTCTCTCGCTAAGGAATTGAAGGGTCGGCAGAGTCCTCGCCACGCTGCCGCAAGTTGCCGCGTCTAGCTTGCACCACGCATGCTGTACCACACAGCTTACACGACATAGCTTGCACAAAGTTAGCTTGCGCATCTACACTGTGATGACCTACTGCTCGGGGCCTAGACATCCAGCGCTCCAATTTCCTCAAACAATGCTTACACTTAGGGGTTCTTGCTTGTGTCCTACAGTGATTGGAGTGCAGTGCTGGTCCGGCGGGCTCGTCGCCGCCCGTCGCCGCCACTTGCACTGGGCCCCGGTGGCGGAGCGGCCGGCTCGTCGCCGTCCGTCGCCCCACTCGACCACTCCCGTAGCACAGCACAGCACAGCTTGCCACAGGCACAGAAGGGCATAGCATAGTATATCATAGCATATAGTAAGATGGTGCGACCAATGTGGTGCCACGATGTGACTTAAGATTGCACCAGATCGATGGCAATGCAGAGATTGCCCCGCATTGATTGGCACTGCATGTTTTGCACTGCATAGATTGCACTGCGTAGCCTGCATCGCACGAATCACATAGCAGAGTAGATCACACTGTTTGGGCCCCCCGCAAGCAAAAACTCCCCAATTAGGCTTGCCAGTGGGGCTCTTATTTGCTTAAAGATTGGTGCCTCGGGGGGCTACTTTGCCGGTTGCTCAGAGGTTCATCGGGTTCCTCGGGTTCCCCGTGGAATGCTACTTTGCCCGTTGCCCGGAAGTTCCTCGGGTTCCTTAGGTTCCTCGGGTTCCTCGGGTTCCCCCGGGGTCCTCGGGTTCCTCGGGTTCCCCGAGTTCCTCGGGTTCCCCAGGTTCCTCGGGTTCCTCGGGTTCCCCGGGTTTCTTGGGTTCCTTGGGTTCCTCGGGATCCTCGGGTTCCCAGGGTTCCTCGATTCCTCGGCAATGCCAAGCAATGCCGAGCAATGCCAAGCGATGCCACGCAATACCATGACGGGGGTCTCTATAGGTTGAACTACATACTGGGGAAAGACGACAAACGAACTGATTTTCCTGAATACTGAAGCCCCTTTTCTATCGACAAACAACGCGACATGAAGAAACATACCCACCCTTCTCGAACAACGACAGACAAACTCGCATTTCGACGTGAACTACTGCACTCAATCGACGAACAACACACCAAACAACCTCTAATTACTAACTTTTCGGGATGAACAAATAACTGAAGATCTTTTTTTTCTTTTTTAAAGCTTCCACGCAAATTTGCGAAGTTTCGATGAATAAATTCCTGAACGAATCCGCGAAACAAGCATTCCACACATTCTGAAAATAATCAGCACCAGTGGGGCCCCACGCGCATTCCTTTCGAAATGTTCGTGCTTTACCTCTTGGATTCGATTCGGTCTCCGAGCAAGGATCGCCAGACGAATACATATATATATATATATATATATATATATATGTATATATATACAAATGTATATACATATATATATATATACATACATCTCTATACACACAACAACCCCGAATCCAGAGAAACAGTTTTAAAGCCATTGGTTTTCCAATAGGAATAGGGGCCGATGGGGCCCCACGCGCATTCCTTCCAAAATGTTGGCGTTTACCTCTTGGATTCTATTTTGTCTCTGAGCCGAGATCGCAAGACGAAAAAAAAGGTATGCGAGAATCCCAGATCAAGAGAACTGGTCAAACAACCATTGGTTTTCCAATAGGACTCGGGCCCGACGGGGCCCTACGCGCATTCCTTCCGAAATGTTGGTGTTTTACCGCAGGTCAAGTGGCGGCCGCGACGAACGACGGCATGAACCTGGATGACTTACCCACTAGCGCCGCGCGGCGGACGAACGACGGGGCGAACCTGGCACTACTTACCTACTTGTAGCCGATTAAGCCCCTCTCATGCAATACCAAGCAATGCCAAGCAATGCCAAGCAAAGCCAAGCAATGACAAGCAATGCGAAGCAATGTCAAGCAATGCCAAGCAATGCCCAGCAATGCCAACCCATGCCAAGCGATGCGCCCAACGATGCGCTCATACAATAGGCTTCAGGGTTTCCCCTAATTGGGGTCGCGCCGGGTTCATGTCTCGATGCGCGGGACCCAAAAAAAATCTAGACCAATTCCCCGGTGCCGGACTTTCATCCCGAGTCGTTTGTGGACGATCCTGGGGCCCAGTGAGGGCCCCCGTAGGGTAAAGATGACCCAAAGCCAGCCGCTCAGATTTTTGCCGAAGCCTCGAACCTCTTGGGGTCCACGCTGGCTGACATGCGTTTGCCGAAGGTCACCACGTCGGAGGTCTGCTCGGCGCCGCGCCGCGCCGCGGGGTCAGGGGGCGGGGGGCGGGGGAGGGCGTGGGTGGGGAGCGGGGGGACACTGCCGCGGGAAGCGGAGAGCACTACTGTCAAGGGGCCCAGGGACATATACAAATCCCAGGATTCTCGATATTCTTTCGTATTTTCTGGATTGTCGTCCTCTCCCCCACGTCCCAAATTTTCCCATATGTTCCTGGGAGTCGACGACTGTGTGTGTGTGTGTGTGTGTGTGTGTGTGTGTGTGTGTGTGTGTGTGTGTGTGTGTGTGTGTGTGTGTGTGTGTGTGTGTGTGTGTGTGTGTGTGTGTGTGTGTGTGTGTGTGTGTGTGTGTGTGTGTGTGTGTGTGTGTGTGTGTGTGTGTGTGTGTGTGTGTGTGTGTGTGTGTGTGTGTGTGTGTGTGTATGCGGGGGGGGGTCTGTGTCTGTGTCTGTGTCTGTGTCTGTGTCTGCGTCTGTGTGTTTTTCCCCTCCTGATCTTGGAGGGACCCACGGGCCTCTGGAGGTCCCTGGATCATCTCCCGTCGGGGCGGGGCGCCCAGGGGGAGGGGCACGGCCATCGTGCCAGCATGAGTGGCGCGCACACCCCGCCACAAAGTCTGGAGAAGGCGAAGTGAAGAAAGTGGACTTCACTCCGAGCGTGTGTTCTACGATTTTCCTGGGAGTCGGCGATTAATTGTGTCTGTCTGTTTTTTCCCCTTGATATTGGAAGGACCCACGGGCCTCTGAAGGTCCTCGGATCATCTCTCGTCGGGGCGGGGCGCCAAGGGTGGGGCACGGCCATCGTGCTACCATGAGTGGCGCATACACCGCTGCACAGAGTCTGGAGCAGGCGAAGTTCAGAATGTGGACTTCACTCCGAGAGTGTGTTCTACGAGAAAAGAAGCTCCAAGAGTAAGCCCAGGATCCAGTCAAGATTCATGAGCTTCTTTAGCGAGACCTGGCATCCAGGAACATCTGTGTAATAAGGCTCGCAAAAAAACATGTCTGGCCACGGCGGGCGTAGGCCACAGACAGGTTCCACTGCATCAGTCTAAGGGGCGGCCCGAACACCCGAGCCCCTGCTGAGCCCAAAGCGGTCCATTTATGTCAGCGTCTTGGCTGCAGGGCCTCAGTGCCCGGTGGGCCACTCGGCCGATCGCACCACCCTCGATCGGCTGCGATCTGTGGTCGCCGACCGCGTGATCAGCAGACACGGGGGGGAGTGCCAGCAGGAGGGGGAGTCGTAAGAAAATCTCTATGGACAGCTCTGGGGGGAAAGGTGTCGGAAATAATTGAGCACCACGAATGCAGAACGTATGATTTGAACTCCTCCCCCCTCCACCCAAATGCAGTGTTGGTTTCGGATCTTCCGATTTTGGGCCTCCGAGTGGTCTTCGAGTAACGTGCCAACTTTGAACTGCAGAGGAGGGGTGGAGTGTTGCTTAACGTCTTCCCTCGACCGAACGTCGGCCTCAAGTCGGGTTCGGCCTCTAACCTTAGGTCGGGCATGTCCCCCTACAGGCGGATTTTGGGCGAAACATTTTTAAACAATCAACAACAAATGCCCCAAAATAGTCAACAAATATTCAAAATACTCAAAAATCGTCCCAAGACTATTTTTCACTATTTTCCAATATTCCTCCTGTAGAGGGACATGCCCCACTTACCCCTAACCTCACCGTGGGCTAAACTCCCCCTCTGCGCACTCTCGATCGCAGAGGGCGCGAGGGTCTGTGGGAAGCCCCGCGGCCTTCTACTAAGCCGCCCAGCGTCACGCCTCGCGCCCCGCGACGCGCGACGAGCGATGATCTTCGCGCCCTCGCGCCGCCACCCTGGAGAAGGGCACCTCAGTACCTCAAGCCGCGACGCGCGAAGCACGATAGTCTTCGCGTTTCTGGGGGTGACCCAGAGAGCATTGTCACGGCGGTAACGAGCGTTATGGGGGGGGAGAGGGGGGGGGGCAGGAGGGGGGGGGCGTAACGTAACGCCCCCCCCCCGCCGTGTGGTTCTGGCACCACAGACTGTGCTGCTGGATGCACTGCGGCAATGCTGGGGGCGCACTGGGGGGGTGTTGCCAGTGGGGCCATTCGTGGACCCCTGACCACACTCCCCACGCACACGGCGCCGTGGCGGGTATGCGCGGCAGCGCCACTGGATGCTGTGAGCAAGCTGGATGCTGTGTGCAAAAGGGGGGCTGCACAGGCTTCCTAGCAAAAGGTGCTCCGAGGCTTCTCTTTCCCCGGTGCTCCCCACCACAAACTTCCCAGACCAGACGCCGGGAGAGCGTGCGCCCCCGAGAGCTCCGCAGCCTACGCGCGCGACGCGGGCCGGCTTCGCTGCCGCCTCCGCTGCTGCGGCAGCGTGGGGCGGCACGCCCACCCGCCGCCCACCAGCACCGCTTCCGGGAGCGCACCGGGGTCCGCTGCGCTCCTGCCACGCATGCTGGCCGTCTTCTCGCGTGAGGCTGGGCGGCCCCAGTCGGCGGCCTCTGCCACCGCGAAGCCCCAATCGGCGGCCCCCGCGCTCGCCAGGCCGGCGTGCAAGGCCGGGCGGCTCCGCTCGGCGCCTGCCGCGCCGGCCAGGCCCGCGCGCGAGGCCTGGCGGCTCCAGTCGGCTCCCGCCTTGGCCAGGCCGGCGCGCGAGGCTGGGCGGCTCCAGTCGCCGGCACGCGAGGCCGGGCGGCTCCAGTCGCCGCCGGCGCGCGAGGCCGGGCGGCTTCTGTCGGGAGTGCTCTGGCAGCTGCCGCTTCGCGGCAGAGCTTGCCTGTGCCAGCTGCGCTGCCGCTGCGGTGTGGTGGGAGGCAGCCCGACCGCAGGCGAGGCAGCGCAGCCAGGGCCTGGCCCGAGGGCATCGCGGTCCAGCTGCTGCATGCCCCTGACAAGCTGCCGGATGTGCACGAGCCGCACCTGCTCCGCCTTACTCGGCTGCTTGCAGACAGATGAGCTGAACTCCCGCACCCTCACGCAGAGGTCCACCTGTCGCGAGACACTCCTGTTCAGAGTGTCTCGGGCGTCATCCCACAGCGGGGTCATCGGCATTCGCGGTAGTATTTCCTCCTCGAAGACATCCAAATCGCGCATCGTGGCGGAGGTGATGAAGCAAGCAGCTCGCGCAGCAAAGACCTGCGCGACGTAGCTCTCCACCGTCTCCACGAGAAGCCCGTGCTTCACGAGGGCCGCCGTGGCGCAGATAAACCTACGAGCAACCCTGGTGCTGAACTCCTCGGCGAGGCAAGTCAAGAGCGCCTCCTGCAGGTGGAAGGACAGTACCTCGCCGTCCACGCCCAGCTCGAACCGCAGCCTCGCCAGGTCCCCTGCGTTGGCCTGCAACTGCTCTGGCGTCAGCGCGGGGACCAGTCTCTGCACCGCCGACATGATCACCCGGCTCAGGCTGTGGCAGAGACACGGTGCCGCCCTCTTCATCGACGGCGCCTGCGCGGCCAGGCGGAGCAGGGAGGCGAAGCTGCTGACCTAGGGGAACAAACAGCGACACAAACACAAACTGGCGGCGCACACGAGAGGGCAGGAGGGGGGGAAGGCTTCTTAGAAGGAGGCTGCTTCTTAGAAGGCGCCAGCCCCACATCTACAGTCAAGGCCCACACCTTCTAAGAAGCAGGGGTGCTTATAAGAAGCCTTCCCCCCTCCCCCTACCCCCCTCTGCGCGTGGCTATCTGGAAACTCGGAGGTCCGCGCGGATTTCTCGGATCCGCGCTGGACCCCCCTCCATGGCGCACGGCGCGCGCCAGGGACGCAGCCGGAGGCGCCGCCAGGGGTGCCCCAGCGCCGACCCGAGGAATCTGCGAGGACCTCTGATTTTTTATGTTTATGTCCTTGTTTGTTCCCCGAATGACCCTCTGCTCCAGGCCCGCAACCAGGTCGTCCAGAGCCGATTGCACGACTGGCTCGTCCAGAGGTGCCGCTGGCAGCGCGGCCGCCAGCGAGCCAAGGCCCCCTTCACGCAGGCGCGCGGCGAACGCGTTGGCGATCGCCGAGCGGGCCTGGCACGCCTCTGCGCTGGTGCCGCGCCTTGCGAGGCGGTACGCGCGCTGGAGAGGGGCGAAGCCGAGGGCTAGGGGAGCAAACAATGACATAAACATAACCACTCGGAGGCCTGCGCAGATTTCTCGGATCGGCGCTGGGGGCCCCCTCCCTGGCGCGCGGAGCGCGCCAAGGGCGTCGCCCGAGTCGCCGCCAGGGGTGCCCCGGCGCCGATCCGAGGAATCCGCGCGGATTTCCGAGCTCTTATGCTTATACCATTGTTTGCTCCCCTAGAGGGCGGGCGCCTCGAGGGCCAGGGCCGCATAGTCGACCGGCGCGGGCTTCGGCATCGCTCTGCGGCACATCGGGCAGGTCTGCGCCTTCAGCGTCTGGTGGCACGGGGCGCAGAGCGGGTGCCCACAGGGGGTGGCCTCGTCCGTCGGGTGGAAGCACACGCAGCACTGCTGCTCCAGTGCGTCCGGCGGGCCAGATCCCCACGCCTCCACAGGCCCAGCCGCCTTGCCACGAAGAGACGAGGGCCTCGAGGGAAGCAGGCCCTGGGCTCGGGGCCTTCTTCCCCTGGGAGCGGCACGTTTGTCGTGAGCTGTTCCTGTTGACTGCCCAGGGGCCTGGCAAAGGGCCCTGGGAGGCCGAGAGCGGCGAACGACCTCGGAACTCTTGCTCTCAGCTCGCCATCGCTCGGACGTCCCCCGTCGTCCTTTGGGCTTCGTGCATGCGTTTTTTTGGCAAGATGACCCAGACGGCTCCTAGATGGCCCTCGCCGCGAAACCATGCACACGTCCGAGCGATGCCAAGTCAGAACCCCTTGTTCTTCATGGTGAGCCACCGCGCTCGCGGGCCTGCCGCCTGCCTGCGACCCAGACGACGACGGCCGCTCCTCCATGGCTGTGGGGCCCCCGAGCTCGAGCGGCCGCGCTGGGCCGACTGCGGTGGGGGCTACGGGGGCATGCCTCGACGGCCATCGCAAAAGACGACGGCCTCTGGAGCCAGGATGGCTGCGGCAGACACGGGTACGCTGAGAGGTCTTGCACAGAGACGTCTAGGGGCACACGTTTCGGCCACCTTGAACTTCGTGGGGCGCCACTTCAAGTGGGTCGGGGCCATTGGGGAATGAGAAGGTCCTGAAGGTCCTGGCGCCTCGCGTGCCCACAGCACCACACGCAGAAACGATAGCTGGGCGAGATGTCAAGGGGAAAGGGATGAGTTCTGCTTGACAGTTGATCCGACATGCACGATAGAAGACACTAGTCAACCAGAAGCTGGGATAAGCCCTAGCAGCCCCAACCAATCGCGTCCTGTGGCGACCTACGTCGAGCGACGACGACAACGACAACGACAGCGACCGACGACGAGCGAGCACGACGATGACGACAACGCCAACGACAACGACGACGACGACGACGACGAGCGACCACGACGACGACGACGACCACGACGATGACTACGACGACCACGACGACGGCGGCCGACGACGAGCGACCACGACGATGACAGTCACGACCACGACGACGACGACGACGACCACGACGACGACAACAACGACGAAGACGACCACGACGGCGGCGACGACGACGACGACGGCGGCGACGGAGACCGATGACGAGCGACCACGACGAGGACGACCACAACGACGACCACGACGACGGCCGCGACGACGACGACGGTGACGACGACGACCACGACGATAACGACGACGACGACGACCGACGACGACGACGAGGACGACGACGACAACCACGACGTCGACGCCGACGACGACGACCACGACGACGACCACGACGACGAGCGACCACGACGAGCGACCACTAAGACCCCGACGACGACGACGACGACGACGACCACGACGACGACGACGGCCACGACCACCAAGACGATGACGAGCGACCAGCGACCACGTCGACGACGATGTCGACGACGACACCGACGACGACGACGACGACAACGACGACCACGGCGACGACGACGACGACGACGGTGACGGCGGCGCTGGCGGTTGCGGCGGCGGCGATTGACGACGAGGGACCACGACGACGGTGACGACGATGACGACGACGAGCACGACGACGACGACGACCACGACGATGACGATGACGACGACGAGGACGTCGGCGACGGAGACCGACGACGAGCGGCCATGACGACGACAACGACGACGATGACGACTACGACGACGACAACGACGACGATGACGACCACGACGACGACGACGGCCACGACCACGACGACGACGACGACGACAACGACGACGATTACCACGACCACGACCACGATGACGATGATCACAACCACGACGACCACGACGACCACCGCGATCACGACGACGACGACGACCACGAAGACGACGACGACCACGACGACGACCACCACGAAGATCACGACGACGACGACGACAACGACGACGACGACGACGACGACGACCGACGACGACCACGACCACGACCTCGACGACGACCACGACGACGACGACGACGACGACGATTACGACAACGACGACCGACCGACCTCGTCCGCGGCTTTCTCGAAAAACCCTCGAAGGCGGCGGCGGCGGCGCCTGCCGCCCGATGCGCCGGAGCGCGCGCGCCACGTCGAAGGGCCCCTCGAGACCACCCGGCTCGGGTGCCGCGTCTGGGGCGGTCGGGGTCGCGGCCGCTGGGCGGGGTGCCCTTGGTCGGGAGATCGAGGAGGAGGAGGAGGAGGATCGAAGAGGAGGATTTTTTTTCCTCTGCAATCCCAGAGGGCAGGACCGATGCTAATCACTTAGCGGCCGCGACTGCGGCTTCGAGAAAACTCTCGAAGGGTTGCTGCCTTCGCAGCAGCCTCCCGAGCCTGAATACGTGCCACGAGAGCGCGCATGCCAGGGGTCTGAGGCAGGGACTCCATCCCACGCAGAGGCTGGCGAACGTCAGGCGGTGGCGGCAGAGCTGCAGCATACTGCATGTAGGCCGCTCCGCGGCGACTAGACACGCTGAGCCGAGACCCCTCCTCCCTATAATGAGGGTGCTGGCCTTCAAAGATACGACGGAGGGTCGTGGGGGCCCCTGCCAGCTTGCGCAGTGGACAGTCGCGGCCAAGAAGGTAACACCTCTTGGCCGTGTAGGCCCCGCACGTCGCACAGAAAAACATAGTGGCCTCGACATCGTTCTTGGTCACACGCGTATGAGCAAGCGTGTGGCCTTTGCTGAAATCGAGGACCCCCCGCCAGGTCTTGCTGGGCCCAGGGCAGCCGATCATTGGTCTGGTGGACGGGTCTTTCCAAAATGACAGGCATCTCAGACAACGAGCTCGTCCTTGCTCAAGGGGTTCCCACGCATGCCAGCCCCCTGATTTGAGGAAGCGTGCGCGGGGCCCCGCAGGGGAGCGTTCAAACCGTTCAACCTCGAAAACACACAAAACTTTGGCCAGCACTCTGGCCGCGAATTTCAACTTGACTAAATTCGACTCGATAATGTCCGAATTCATGTTCGAGGGACGGGGGTGGAGAGAGAGGGCATGTTTGGCGAGCGAGTCAGCGAGACTGTTGCCAACGGCGATCCTCTTGTCCACGGGCGAGAGCGAATCGATAACCTCTTGGGATCGATGTGCTGGTGTGTGCTGCACGACGATCTCATGATCACGTTTTTCATGTAGCAGTGCCCCTCGTCGCATGCCTGCATAACGGTGCTTGGCCGACGTCTGGTGCGTCGGGCTGGTGAGGCAGAGCTTGACCACAGTCATGCAGTCACTGATGCGAGTACCCGAGTACTCTACATAGATGGGCAGGCAGGCCATGGCTTGGTGCTCGGCCGCCTGCGGCGTCTGGGGAAGAACGTCCCACACGGTTCCTTTAGCGTAGGCCAAAATGGATTCACCTGGGCCCAGAAACACCCACGCATAGGAGGCGCGGCTAAGTTCGCGCACCGAGTGACGGAGACAGGATCCGTCCATACACACTTCGCACCCTCGCAGGTCGATAGATCCCCGCTCAATTTCGGCCCCCTCGGCCGAGTAGAGGGTGGGGGCAGGATGGTTGGACGGAGGCGGGTGGAGGGTTTCGGGATGTTCGAGTTTAAGCTCGTCCCATAAAAAACCGATCTTCGCTTTCCAGGGCCTCCTGAAAAAGTTCAAGCTGTTCTCCCACAGCTTCGGCTCGGGCAGCCCGTGCAGTCTCGTGCTGACACAGCCAGCCGCGGTGTCTGATGCTGTCGACCTCACCGCACAAAGGGCATCTATCGTCGCTCGGGTATCCTGCAGCGCGGGCTCGCGCGCGGGTCCGGACTCCACTACAAAACGCTGAGCTGGCGAGGTATTTCCCCGATCGGTCAGAACCTTGGACTTGGGCCCCAGGAGTTTTTGCAAGGGGTCAAGGGTCACACGCGGACCAGGAAAATTCACGAGATCCGAAGCCAGCTTCCGTTCAAAACTGCGCTGGGTGGCCAACCGAAGTAAATGACTCACCATGCTGGGCGAGTTGAAGCCGAGGTGAACATCACGACCGTAGTCGTCCTCCCAAGTGAGAGCAGACGTGGCACACCAGCCCACACGGAAAAGGCACATATGCATTCTCTGGATGGGCCCCCTCGAACTCTTCCAACACACATCTTGATCGAAAGGCACTCGGCGCCACATCTGACAAACTTCCTTAACCGTGTAATAGGAAGTCGAGGGAGAAGTGATGGCCGCCCAGACGATCGAAGCCCAATGGACCGCGGGGGCCACGCTAGCACGATCAACGGGGTCCATGCAAGGCAAGTTTGGCCGTGAGGGAACAACCACGGTGAAAAGGGGGTTTGTAGGAAAGGAGGACACGCCTGGCCTGGGACAGTTCCCAGTCACTCAAACCAACGACGGCCGATCCGAAAGTGGCAGCAGGGGTAACGCCAGCAACATAAATCTTCCCGATTCGGCCCTTCTGCCGAGGAGGTCTACTCCTCATTTTCTGCAACTTCTTATGACGCTTGAACATAGAATCGAACCGCGATCGGCGTTTCCAAAGGGCATTACGAGCCGACCTCACCTGACCAGGAGCAAAATCAGTGCCAAGAGACACGGTACTGTTCGTAACAAGGCCAGCCTTCTGGCCGAGCAAAGTGCCAAGCTTTTTGGCCAAAGAAACAGAGCTCCCGAACGTAGTTAATTTATCCGCCTGGAGGCCGACCTTCAAAAATAACATACATGTGCGCACAGGCCTGGACCATACGACTGAGAGCCTCCTGTTCTGTATCCGCCTGCGTCGTCAGAGCATCATCATCGACATAGAGGAGAGAGGGACAAGGGGGTTGGTCATCGTGTAGCCGTCGAAGGCCTCGAGGCTGTACACACGGACAAACAGGTCGTTAAATCCGTCGCCCGCGGGTAAGCCCGGCGTAGCGAAGCAGGGGATCGTGCCATACATGCTGCCGAGCCTAACGATTCGGGGTCCTCGCCAGAAGTTAAAAGTGGTTTTAACAATGACTTCCTGGAACCCGAACTTGAGAGCACGATCCCTGGGCAAAACCAAATCGAAACTTTCATAGTATTTGGTGCCGTCCCAAATCACCCCGAGAGACACTTGGCCCGTCTGAGCCGCCACTTCGCCGGCCGCAGCCTGATGCCACGCAGCATCCTCAGGGCTGCGGCCAGGGCCGAAGGCCCAAAAACGTCGGGGAAAACGATCGTTAAAGTCGGTGAGCCAAGGCCTGCGGAGGCGTTCCCAGACACGAACGGGCCCAGCGCATAACAGGATGGGGCGGAGCCCTCCCTTGGGTTTCTCCAACAAAGGGAACAGTAACCAGAACAGCTGTTTGGGGAACAATCCCAACGACTCGATCGCCTGAACGAGGGCGCCGAAGGTGTCGAGGGCCGCATCCGAGACCAAAGAGAGCTGCCGCGGGTGGAGCCCGTCGAGCGACTGGGAGGTGAGCGCCGAGAAGCTGGCGCTGGCGCTGCGGATATCTCCTGCAGTCGGGCGCGGAAGATGATTCCTATTGGGAACCCACACGTTAGACGGCGCAGTGCTGGCATGCCAAAAACTAGCCAACGCCTCGCTCTCGGCCTCGAGCAGGTCCCGAGGGTTGGCCGAGAAGAGGCCAGGGTGAGTTTCGATCGTGGTAGGGGTCCACCGACGTTTCAGTTTGGTAAGGCGGCGCATAGCCCGAGCCCCTCCCCTTAAAGCTTTCTCCTGCCATTCATCCCACGAGTCCTGCCTCCCCTTCTTGATGGCCTTGACAGCATCATCGTAGTCGTCCTCCCAAGACTGGAGGAACTCGTCAAGGTCGGTCAGCCACGTGGCTGAAGAGGCGGACCCGCGGCGCATGAGCTCACGAGACTGTGCAATCGTGCTGTCCAAGCGCGCGCTGAGTCCCTCTCCAGGGCATGGCTGAGCAACAACAAGCTGCATCTGCTGATTCACGTCCTGACACAACTGATCGAGCTTAGTAGGGTCCTGACCAATCCCTTGTTCCGCCTCCTGGAAACGACGACGGGCCCCGAGGGTTTCGCGAAGCTGCTGGGCCAACCACTCCCAACCAACATAAACCAGGTTCGTAGCGTTACCTTTGGGACGAGAAAAGATGGGGATCCAACGCGCCTTCAACCTAGAACCTTTGTGGCCCTTGCTGGTAACTGGGACGCCCGTAAATGACTCGAGCTCGAGCTCGAGGGTGTTGGAGAAGTACATTCACGCTTGGCTCAATAGTTCCCACGCCTCGCCGGCGGGAGCCGAGATAGCCGCATCGGCCGCACATTCGGCGATGTCGCGCGCCATGCTCCAATTCTGCGGGCAAGGGGACGGTCCCACAGGCAGCTCGCAAGGAAGTCGTTGGTGCGACCTGTAAGTTAACTGGTACAACGAAACAGCACGATCACGAAGTTGCAACTGAACTGGCCTGTGGGGCCGCCCCGTCCAGGTCAAATCAACCTTCACACCCTCGACCGCCCTCGAGAAACTATTGGAGGCCAGGAAGAAATCTAAGGTAGTGAGGGAGGAGGGGCTGACGCACGTGTGTTCCTTCGGCACGAACAAGACCGCCTCGAGGCGGCGGGGGAGGCCAGCAGACTCGATGAGACTGGGGGCCAGATTCCAGTCTCCGCCCGCCAAAAAGAGGTGCTCGTGCTGCAAAGCCTGTCCGATTTTCTTAAGTAACCTCAGGTTGAGCTCACAAAGCCCCGTACCTGATTTCAAGTAAACCGACATCACAACGAGGGGGGGCCAAGACGGGACATCAACGATAGCTTTCAGGATCCGACCGTGCTCGACGATGCCAGAGCCATCCGAGGGCCACCTGAGGCCCAGGTGTTGTCGAACCAAGACGGCCGCCCCCCATTTAGGTTTCCCAGACAATCCTGGAACAGCAGGAGCTGCGAGCATGCGCCAGCCCAGCTTACCTACTGCGTCGCACTTGTCACCTTCATCGTCGAGGGTGAAACCGATCTCCTGTGCCAGCAAAATAAGAGCGGAAGAGGTAGTCAACCGTTCTCGCAGTGTGGGCCAAGAGTTTCCGTTGTACGTCTCGAAGAGCTCACTGCCCATCGTGCCCAGAGAGGAGCCCAAAGGAGGAGGAGGGGGAGGCACTGGCAGGCCAAACCTAGACAGAGGCAGGCCGCAACACAGGGGCATTACTTCACCGCTACTGCTAGGAGCGCCGCTGGCGCTTGGCCAAGATCTCCTGCAACTTGATGCCCCACTCACGCTTCTCGAAGCGCTGGGCGCTGAAAAAGAGCTCCTGCACGTCGGGGTCGTCCTCATCGATAGGCACGGGCTCGTCAGCTGCGTCCGCCCAAACACTGTTGACGGGCGATCGAACTGGCGTTGGTGTTGATGCTTCTGGTTGCTGAGCCTGAGGCATATCAGTATCACCAGCAACATCAAATGGAGAGGGAGCCGCCGTGGTCGTCGCTGCCGATGCCGCTCTGACCTGCTGCTCCGCGAGGAACTGCTTGTACTTCTGAAACACATCTGACTGGAGCATGGCCGAAACCGCATCCTTGTCAGCACCTGGTTGGACTTCTTCGAGATTGAGCGGAACATGCCCCAGGTGACCAGGAAGATTGAGCACCAGCTGGCGGTTGAGCTCCTTAATCTCCTTATCACATACAGTTTGTTGTGCTCGGATTGAATCAAGCTTCTCTTGAGCCTGCTGCAAGATCTGAAGCTGTGTAGTCTCATCCTGTCCGAGCTGCTTGCGCTTCGCAACCATACGTGCCAGCTTGTGGCCCGTGTTGGTGTGCTGGGTGAGCGCTGGCTTGCATTCCGAAAGGGCCTTTCTGGCCTCCTGAAGCTGCGTCTCCAAAGAGGTTTTAGCCGAGCCGCCGCCGTCGCTGAGCTTGCCCACAGCCTTGATGGCGGTCTCGAGGTCCCTGATACTGTCACGAATATGCTTCTCTTTGGCATCCTCCTTGGACTCATCACCAGCGCCTCCTGCTGGGGCTGCTGTGGATGTCGTAGAGGACGCCAGCTTGTCGTACTTCTTCTGAAGAGCGTCAAGCTGTCTCTGTAACTTATCGTTGTTGCCGCCTCCGCCAGCAGGGTTGCGACGCCCAGCAGGAGGAGCACGTCCATTACCGTTGCCATCATTCTTCTTCGCGTACTGCTTCGCGGCTGCCACGACCTTCTGGGGGGCCGTCTTGCCGCACCTGCACTGGATCCGCGAGGCCCAGTTGGTGTTGAGGCCACAGCCCCCGCAGGCCCAGAAAAGGTTGCTTCGGGCCTGGGAGCACTGGCCCCTCATTGCTCATCTGCCCCCCGAGGGGCGCGTAGACTGCTCCAGCAGGAGCTCACCGTGAAGAAAGAAAAGGCTCGCAGCAGCACGTGGCCGCTCTGAAGAGGCATGCTGCTGCAAGCTCAGGAAGGACACCTGAGCCAGAACGGCTATCGAAGAGGAGGAGGAGGAGGAGGAGGACCAGTGCAAACCCAATCTTCAGCCACGATGTTGTAATAAACCCTCCATCCAAGCTCCCTCTGCATAGGCCCGTACAACGGTTCATTTCCATTGAGGGAACTGCCTCTTTGAAAGACAACCGATTGAAGACCCTGAAGCATGCCAAAACATTGTTCTCGGGATTCCAACGCCGCGGATCAACCTGACAGTTGCGTCTTGACAATCCTGAATCGTGCACGAACACCATTCCTGGGACACGCCGCGAATCAACGTAACTGCTGCGCCCGCGTAATCCTGGATGCTTTCAAACACCACTCTGGCACGTTGATGATGGAAATCCGTGAAACTCGTGCAAATTTCTAAAACGAATGTGTGCCGCGCGATGGCGAGAGACACATTTTGAAAAGGAACCACCCTCAATCCGTGAAGCTCTTGCAAATTTGTAGAAAAATGTGCGCCGCGCCAAAGCGAGAGCCATATTTTCTAAAAGAACCGCCCTCAATCCGTGAAACTCTTGCAAATGTTGTACATGAATGTGCGCGGCGCAAAAGCGAGACCCACATCTTGAAAACGACCCGTCCTCAACCCGCGAAGCTCTTGAATGTGCGCTGCGCTACAGCGAAAGCCACATTTTGAAAACGACTCGCCCTCAATCCGTGAATCTCTTGTAAGTTTGGAAAAAATGTGCGCCGCGCTATGGCGAGAGCCACATTTTGAAAACCACCCGCCCTCAATCCGTGAAACTCTTGCAAATATTTAAGACGAATGCGCGCGGCGCTAAGGCGAGAGCTACATGTTGAAATCGGCCCGCCCTCTATTTGTGAAGCTGTTGCCAGTGTTAAAGCTTCGGAATCATAACTGGTGAGGAAGTCTCAAGCGAAACGCCCGGCCCGCCCTGAAAACTGGCCTCGGGGTGCGACAGGGAGAAGATATTTAGAAGGAAAAGGAATGGAGGAGGAGGAGGAGGAGGAGGAGGAGGAGGAGGAGGAGGAGGAGGAGGAGCACAACGAGGAGGAAAGGAGGGGCATCGAGGAGGAGAAGGAGGAGGAGGAGGAGGAATAGGAGGAGGAGGAGGAGGAAGAGGAGGAGGAGAAGGAGAGGAGGATAGTGTGATAGCGCTGACGGATGCAGGGTCCGAGTCCCACACTGGGAGCCTACGTGCCAAACGCACAACCTTGAAACTAGAAGCACGGCTCCGTCCACGCGTCGCAATGGCGCGCCGCACAAGCGAGGACAAAGGCCCGAACGGGCTCCACGGCAAAATGCGCCGCCTCCCACGCGCGCACGACCGGCGCGCGCGCGCAGCACAAAGCGAGGACGAAGGCAGGCAATCAGAGGAAGAAGGCCGAGGAAACCTAACGGGGCACTCCGCCGCAAGCCTACACGGTGCATCCGTGCCCGCAGCGAACTCCTCTCCGTAGAGGCGCTGCCACGCGGCCTACCGCCGCACTCCCCGACCCACCCACCCGCCTGCAGCACAAGTCGGGGACCCTGGAACCCCATTCGACGCTAGGCGGGCCACCTGGCCCGAGTAGACCTGGGGCCCAGAACCACCGCCCCAGGCCCACCTGCCGAAGGGGCGCGCGGTGGCGCGAATCCAGGAGCCGCTTCCGCCCTACGAGCGCAGTACAATGGCCTGGGGCGGACAAGGCCCTAGCAAGCTACTCGCTGCAACCGCCACCGCCCGATCCAGGCGCTTGTACCCTCACTGGGCAGGAGTGGCCTGGTCGCAAGCGGCGACGAGGAGGCAGCCCACGGAACCCATGACCCAGCCCTTCCATTCGCGGCGGAGCCCACAAGGTCTGCGACTACCATCTCTCCCCCCCAAGGACTATAACTCAGGGTGGCGAGCGGGCGGCTACCCGCCTGTTTTCCTGGGGAACCCAGTGGCAAAGGTGCCGAGGACGAAAAGAGGAGGAGTTGGAGACGAGCGTAAAGACATAATCCGATCCACAAAGAAGAAGAAGAAGAAGTCTAGGCGACAGCCACAGGAACGGCGCGGCACCAGGGAGAACAAACGCGACGAAGAGGTCACTGTACAGGACGGCGACGAGCGGGAAGAAGCGGGCGAGGAGGCAGCGCAGTACGCCAGACACCAGAGACCACCCAAAAGCAGCACCTCGACAAGTGTCTAGTCCTGCTGCGGTCATCGCCATCGTGCCAGACCTCGTCAACGTCGCCAGGGTCACCACTGCCTCCGCCATGCGCGAATGCTTCGTCACTCCCGTCAGCCGAGGGCCCGTCACCCGAATCATCCGACTGCGGCGCTGAACGACGGACCTCGCGGGGGCGACCATAAGCAACAGGAGTCGGCAGCGCCTCCACAGCGCCTGCTGGATCCGCGCGATCAAGGCTCCCGAGTCGAGCAGCGCCATGAAGGACGCGCCAACCCCACGGGCGATGAATTCGGTGGTTGGGGCCACCACGACCTTCATCGTCCCCACCGCCGCAGCAATCTGCGCATGCAGTAGCAGCTCGACCACAAGAAACCTTCCACAAGAAACCCAACCCTGAGGCCCCAGGACATCCGTTGATTGTTGGTCTGGGAACGTGACGCTTTCCATCGCAAAACCATCGAAATCCAAGAAACCCATGGCACCCTGGAGGCAAGCAGGGTGTTTCTTGGCAGGGTTTTCCACTGTAGCGTTCCTGCACATGCTGCTCGAGCTCTGGATTGGGGGACCGACCGGGGCAGGGCGCCAACATGAGAGCGCAAGTCGGCAGCCTGAGGCTCACAAGCCAGTGCTGGCTCTGCGCACCGCTGGGCTTCTGCGAGCCGTCCCGCGTGCAAGTCGACCGTCGCATGGAAATCTGCCACCGTGCCTCGAGGCGCGAAGTGGAGTTTTCTCCAGGTCCTCATGTGTTCTCTGTCCTCTGTGCCCAGCTTGGTGGTATGATAACATTCTAGGGGCTGGGACCCCAGGTTCCCAAATTTCGTGGGCGTTCCCGCGCGCTCTGGGGCTGCTCCGCATGACTTTTCCAAATGCCACAGGGCCCCAAGACGGGCCAAGAGGGCCCCAAGAAGCGCCCAGGAGGCCTCAAGACAGCTCAAGAGCAATCCTAGATGCCCAAGATGGCCCCAAATAAGCCCGAAGATCGCTCCAAGAGGACCCCCAAAAAGGCCCAAAGAAGCAACAGCTTGTGATGTGTATTATGTTTTCTATGTTTTTCACGTTCTCGCGTTTTCGGGCTCCCGACGCTCCAAGATGGCCCCAGGCGCTCACCAAACGGCCGCAAGACGGCCCAAGAGGCCCACAAGAGGGGCCCAAGACAGCCCAAGAGAGCCCCAAAACGGCCCCAGATGCGCCAAAAACGGCCCAAGAGAGACCCAAGACGGCCCCAAGAGAGGGAGCAAGACGGCCCCAAGAGAGCGAATCAACGAGGCGGCAACAATCAGCACACAGCTTCTTCATTGATGGATCAATCCAGCCCTCCAGTGTCGCAGGTGACGGTTGGATAACGTTCGGCACGGCATCCTTGAGAAAAGAACGAGAGGCAACAACAGCGTCCTCAATGCGAGAGCGAGCGCGGGTCTCTGAGGCTGCTGCGCGCTGCTGGTGTACCCCCACGCTCACAGAGTCTAAGCCAACCAGCTCCTCGAATGTTTCGAAGCTCGGGACTTTGGGGGTCCATTCATGGATCTGCTCGATGTGGTGCTGTTGGGAACCTCGCAGGTCCCCCCCCGTGCGGAGTCCACGCAGGCATCCACGCGCGCCAGCTCCGTTGAAACAACATCCATGTAGTCGACCTGGAACTCGCAGAGCGCTTGCAGCGCGCGCGTAAGTTCCCCGTGCGCGACGAAGGGCTCAACAGCACAAGTGGACTGGGCCGACGGGCTCACGACCATAACCACCAATGGATCCTCTACTAACGCGAGCTGGCTTCATTCATTTTTCCAGTCAACGCAACGCATTAGCCGGATGCCGTCATGCGCAGCACTGCTAGACTCGTAAGGGGCGTGGGACACGTTGACCATGAGAGCATCAAGGTAAACAAACCCAGACAACATGCCCACATTAGCATACGCAACGCAGGCCCTACAAGGGAATCCGCATGCGACGCTCACGGTGAATGGCGGCAAAATGAGTGTGCGGGCCTTGGCTAGGAGCTCACCGAGAGGAACGTACTCTTCGGCAAGAGGGCTAAGACATCAAAGTTTGCGCCCGCGGCAAGCAAGCACATGTGGCGCCGCCTCCATCCTTGGAGGTACCACCACCAGCCACATCACTAGAGGTGTCGGCGGGTCCTTGGAAGACTGCGTGTCGCTCCTTAGCCTCCTCCTGTTCCTCCTCATTCTGCTGTATTGTGCTCCTCGTTTTTCTTCCGTAACAATTTGGGCTCAAGGGCCGAAAGGGGGTCATTTGGTTATGTTTTTTCTGTTCCTTTTCGTGCGCGTTGGCGCCTCTCTTCTCTGTCAGGTAGCCAGGTGGCTTGCAGTGGCGCTCTCTTATGCGATCCAATCGAGTGAAAGCGTTCTGACTGCGCGCATTCGTATTTTGAAACTTGCACTTGCTGCAGTCCTGATCCTGGCCTGCAACAGTCTGAACTTCGTCGCCAGCTTACTTTTGCGAAGTGCGTCAGCACAATGTTCATCACCCGTCTCACGCTGCGACGCCGTCAGCACAATGTTCATCACCC
This sequence comes from Prorocentrum cordatum, assembly GCA_963575745.1. Taxonomy (NCBI): domain Eukaryota; class Dinophyceae; order Prorocentrales; family Prorocentraceae; genus Prorocentrum; species Prorocentrum cordatum. The sequence goes on from CAUYUJ010000447.1 coordinate 1,177,412, forward strand.
GTCTCACGCTGCAACTCTTGCTCGCCCGGTTCTTGGAGACCGAGTCCATGGTCACAGTTACCCGCTTTTGCGACGTGTGAGGAAACGGAGGAGGAGGAGAAGAAGGAGGAGAAAGATCTAAGAGGAGGGAGGAGAAGGAGGATAAGGATCGAGGATGATGAGGAGGAGGACGAGGCGGAAGAGGACAATCGAGGAGGATGAGGGGATCGGGGAGGAGGAGGAGGAGGACCAGTGTAAACCCCAGAGTCATCAACGATGTTGGAATAAACCCTCCCTCCAAGCTCCTTGCTAATAGGCCACTACAAGGCTTCATTTCCATCGAGGGAACCACCTCTTTGGAAGACAATCGCTTATGACCCTGAAGCATGCCAAAACATTATTCTCGGGATTCCAACGCCACGGATAAACCTGACTGTTGCGTCTTCACGATCCTGAGTCGTGCCAGAACGCCATTCATGGGATTTCAACACCGCGAAACGTAGCTGTTGCACCCTTATAATCCTGAATCTTTCCAAACGACCATTTGACCATGGAAATCAGCGAAACTCTTGCACCTTTACAAAAATGCGCGCGGCGCTTATGCAAGAATCACATTTTGAAAAGGAGCCGCCCTCAGTCCGTGAAGCTTTTGCAAGCGTTTAAAACGAATGTGCGCGGCGCTACAGCGAGAGCCATATATTGAAAACCACCCGCCCTCTATCCGTGAAACTCTTGCAATGTTTTACAAACAAAATGCGCGCGTCGCTGAAGCGAGAGCCACATGTTGAAAACCACCCGCCCTCAATCCGCGAAACTTTTGCAATGTTTACAAGCGAAATGCGCGCGACGCTGAAGCGAGAGCCACATGTTGAAAAACACCCGCCCTCAATCCGTGAACCTGAAACTTTTGCAAATTCTGAAAACGATTGCGCGCGACGCTGAGGCGAGAGCCACACTTTAAAAACCACCCGCCCTCAATCCGCGAAAATCTTGCAAAGTTTAAAGACGAATGTGCGCCGCGCTAAGGCGAGAACCACATTTTGAAAAGGAACCGCCCTCGATTCGTGAAGCTCCTGCAATTTGTTACATCGAATGCGTGCGGCGCTAAGGCGAGAGCCACATTTTGAAAACCACCCGCCCTCCATCTGTGAAACTGTTGCCACTGTTTAAGTTTCAGGGTCACAAGTGGTGGGGAAGTCTCAGGCGAAACGCCTGGCCTGCCGTAAAAACTGGCCTCGGGTGCGACAGGGAGACATCATTTTAAGGGAAAGGAATGGAGGAACAGGGGGCGGAAGGAGGACCGAGGAGGAGGAGCAGCAGCAGCAGCAAAAACACTGGTCACGCAGATGTGGGGGGGGAAGAAGGCAGGACGAGGAGTGCGGGGCAAGAGGGGCAGCATGAGGAGGACGTGGGGGACCTTTCGAGCCAGCACTCGGTCCAAAAATGAGACCAGGCAGATCTCAAGACATACGGCGGCCATTGAAGGAGAGGGGGGGGGGCGCAGGGAGAAGGCGGGGGGGGAGGACGCGAAACACAATCCACACTCCCACAGCAGTGCACTTGCGGGACCGACTCCCCCCGCCGAACCTCTGCACCTCAAGAAGCCGTTTCGTCCCCTCCAGGCGGAGGGGGGAAACGGACCGTAGTTCGACACCTCCTCTTCCACCTCCGATGACCACGACGAGGACGAGGACGAGGACGACGACGTTGAAAACGACAACGACGACGGCAACGACGACGACGACGACGACGACGATGACCACGACGACGGCGTCGGCGGCGGCGGCGGCGACGGCGGCGGCAGCGTCCCCGGGCGCCGTCGCACGCCGCGCCAGGGGCGAAGAGGCTCGGGTAATGCAGGCGACCGGGGCGCGCGACGCGACCGGCCGCCGTCTGGCGCGCGGTGGGGGTCGTCGTCGTCGTCGTCGTCGTCGTCGTCGTCGTCGTCGTCGTCGTCGTCGGCGCCGTCGCCGTCGTCGTCGTCGTCGTTGTCGCCGTCGTCGTCGTCGTCGTTGTCGTCGTCGCCGTCGCCTGTCGCCGTCGCCGTCGCCGTTGCCATCGCAGTCGCCATCGCCGTGGCCGTCGCCATCGCTGTCGTCATCGTCGCTGTCAAATTTTCGGAACATGTTCTCTGCCATCCTTCTTCCTCAGAAGTAACTCCTCCCAGTCGCACCACGAGAACGTGGGAGGGCGGGCACATGTCCAATGGGCTTCTCGCCTGGGACTTCATCACAAAACTCGCCGTATCAAGTTGCGCAACAGCTTCACGGAATGAGGGGGGTCCTTTTTCGAACTAGCCCTCTCGCCTGAAAATTCTTCAGCATTAGTGACCAGAAGTTTCAAATAGTGCAAAATCAAATCGCATAATAAGGACGCGCGGTAAGGATGCAAAGGGCCTCGGAATGCTATGTTGACGTTTTTCGAACGGGATTGACCAGCGAAAGTCGCCAAGGATGGGCCGAAGGGGCAAGGATACAGGGATAGCCTTGGGAAGTTGCTCATCCTTGTTATGCGCCCTAAGTGTAATGGTTAGACGGGTGGAGGACGGCTCCGTCTCAAAGCGGGGCTGCTGGCGGATATTTCCTGCTACGGGCTCATGGGGGCTTCGAGCGACGGGAGGGATTATTGCAGCACCTTTCAGCGCCTTTGATAGATGTTGGCTTTACTTTGGTGCTCCTCCTCCTCCTCCTCCTCCTCCTCCGCCTTCTCCTCCTCCTCCGCGTTCTCCTGCTGTGCTCCCCCTTTCCTCCTCCTTCCCTCCTCCCCCTCCCCGAGCGTGGGCTCCCGCGCGCGCGGTGGTCGTCGTCGTGGTCGTGGTCGTGGTCGTGGTCGCGGTCGTGGTCGTCGTGGTCGTCGTGGTCGTGGTCGTGGTCGTGGTCGTGGTCGTGGTCGTGGTCGTGGTCGTCGTCGTCGTCGTCGTCGTCGTCGTCGTCGTCGTCGTAGACGTGGCCGTCGTCGTCGTCGTCGTCGGCGTCGTCGTCGTCGCCCTGGAACCGGCGTTACATCGCCGATTGATCGCCGATGGGTCGCCGAGAGCCTATCCTCACGCTCCTGGGCGGGGTTGGCTACCAGGCCACCTTCGGCGATGCATGGGCGATCGGGGGCCGATGCGTTCCTGCCTGAGCCCATTCCCCCCTGACGTTGCCCTTGACCGCGGGCCCACACCAGGAGGCCACCCTGGCAAAGGGCCAACCCTTTCGAAAAACAGTAGTAGGATAAACATAAATTTTCGGAGGTGCGCGCTGATTTCTTGGATCGTCGCTGGGCCTCCCCTCCCCTGGCGCGCAGAGCGCGCCAGGGGCAGCGCCAGAGGCGCTGCCAGGGGGGTTCCAGCGCCGGTCCAAGACTCATGTTCATATTTGGTGTTGTTCCTGACCTGTGGGCGCGCACCAAGAGTCGGCGGCGAGCCCTGGGGATAAGCGAGGAGGGCATGCCTTCTCGGAAGGCGGCGGTGTTTCTCAGAAACCCTCGCGCCTTCAGAGAAGACTCTTACGCCTTTCCAAAAATAATCCGGGGACGATTCTTTGAGCATGTTTGAACAATGTGTGAATATGTTTCGATTCTGTTTCCCAACCATCCTGTGCTGTTGGGTCCTCGTTTTGAAGAGACGGTCCCCGCGTTTTCCTTCCTTCCTCCTCCCCCCCCTCCTCCCCCCCCCCGTCCCCCCCACACCCCTCACACGCTTCGTGGCCCCATCAAGAGCTTCACCGAAGGCTCCAGTGGGACCGCCCGCATGCGTCATCCACCACCCAGCACAACATTTCGTGGCCCCATCGAGAGCTCCACCGAAGGCTCCACTGGGACCGCCCGCATGCGTCATCCACCACCCAGCACAGCGCTTCGTGACCCCATAGGAAGCTCAACCGAAGGCCCCCGTGGGACCGCCCGCATGCGTCATCCACCACCCAGCACAGCGCTTCGTGGCCCCATAGGGAGCTCCACCGAAGGCCTCCGTGGGACCGCCCGCATGCGTCATCCACCACCCAGCACAACATTTTGTGGCTTCGTAGGGAGCTCCACCGAAGGCTCCAGTGGGACCGCCCGCATGCGTCATCCACCACCCAGCAAGGCACTTCGTGGCCCCATAGGAAGCTCCACCGAAGGCTCCAGTGGGACCGCCCGCATGCGTCACCCACCACCCAGTACAGCGCTTCGTTGCCCCAGAGGGCTCCACCGAAAGCTCCAGTGGGACCGCCCGCATGCGTCATCCACCGCCCAGCACAGCACTTCGTGGCCCCATAGGGAGCTCCACCGAAGGCCCCAGTGGGACCGCCCGCGTGCGTCATCCACCTCCCAGTGCAGCGTTTCGTGTCCCCATAGGGAGATCCACCTAAGGTCTCCGTGGCGGAACTCGCATGGCGGCCCAGTAGCGGAATTCGCATGGCGGCGACTTTCGATGTTCGAAAGTTTTTCGTCCTATTCGACGTCTTGAGGCCGCTTTCGGGCCGCGCACCCCAGGCGGGAGCCAGCCTGCTCACTCTCTCTGCTCCACGCAGCGGACGACCCGTGCGCGTCGCCAGGACCCCGTCGGGGCGACCAGCGCGCGTCGCGGGGACTCCGTGCGGCGCCGCGCTGGCAGCTTTAGACGTGGGCGTGCACGGGCAAAGAGGGAGAAGAAGAACGGGAAGGAAGCGGGCGCGATCCTTGTGAGAGGCGTGCCGACATGGGCGTCGACACATATGCACGTAGACTCACGCGCGCGCAGACTCATCCACAATCAGACTCACTCGCTCTCAGTCTTTCGCACACAGACCTATCGTCTTCGCTCGCGTTGTGCCCCGCCACGCATGTCGGCACGCCCCTCACACGGTTCGTGGCCCCATAGGGAACGCGGGCGAAGATAATCTTCATAATTGCAGTCGTATTCACAACTGCATATGGCTGGGTCCTTCGCCAAGCTAATTTCGTCCCAAATCCGCCTGTAGGGGGACATGCCCGACATGAGCCTTCTCCGACGTTGCCTCGCAACGCGCAGAGCGCGCCTCGCACTCCGCGCCCTGCTGGCGCCCTGCCGGCACGCGCCCGCCGAGCCGCCGCCCGCGGGGTTCCGCCGCCACGGCCGGCGGGGCAGCCGTGCGGCCGCCCCGCCGCTCGGCACCGCCAGGGAACCCGCGGGCGCGGCGCCGCGGCAGCGCAACGGGCAGCCTTCCACGGCTGCGGACCGGCCTTCGCCTGGGCTTGCAGGTGGGGCTCGAGATGAACAATGTTTTTCGGTTTCGTTTCGTTTCTGTTTTCCTTCGTTCTGTCTTCGTTCTGCATTTGCTGCGAAACGACATCAGAACGAAAACGGCCCACGAGATCGACGAAACACCGTTTGGCTCGAGCCCTGGCCCGGGCTTGCACGGTCGGCCCCGATGCGCAGTGTTCGCCCAGTCTCGGAGCCGCGGCGCCCGCGGGCGCGGCGGCGGCTGCCGGCAGACGCCACGCTGGCGACGACGGTCTCGCCGGCTGGCGTGACGCGGCCTGCGTTCGCGTGCGCCCCCGCTTGACTTGACCTGGGCCACGCCGCCGCGCGCGTGGCCGCGACGCCAAGGAGCGTGTTCGCGTACGCGCCAGACGCGTCAGTCAGGGGCTCCTGCGCAGTGGGCGCAGTGGAGCGGCGCGGCGGTGCACGCGACGGTCCGCGGCTGCCGTGCCGCTCTTGGGGCGGCTCGCCTCGGGTCGCGTTTCTCGCGCACGCCGTGCTCGTTCCGGATGTGCCACGCCGATCTGCCGCGGCCCCCGCGCGCGAGAGACCATCGCCGACGGCTTCCAGGCTGGGGAGGTGCGGCCGACGCGGGCGGAGGCTCTTGGGCATTGCACGGTCAGCGCCCGGCCCCCCGCCCTCTGGGGAGCTTCTCTGACAAGGGGCGCGTCTGGCTCTTGCACGACGCGACCGAGGGGCATCTCTCGCCGAACGCAGGACCGGGGCCGTCCACCCGCCTGCATCGTCGGGGTGCTGATGGCCCGACGACGCCACTTGTCGAGCGGCCCATTCCAGGTCTGCTCGATCGAAACCGCGGTCCCCATCCTGCAACCAATGCAGCAGAACCTGGACGCCCTCTCGAAATTGAGGAGGAGGAGGAGGAGGAGGAGGAGGAGGAGGAGGAGGGGGAGGAGGAGGAGGAGGAGGAGGAGGGAGGAGGAGGAGGAGGGGAGGAGGAGGAGGAGGAGGAGGAGGAGGAGGGAGGAGGAGGAGGAGGAGAGAGGAGGAGGAGGAGGAGGAGGAGGAGGAGGAGGAGGAGGAGGAGGAGGAGGGGAAAACGCAGCAGCAGGAGAAGGGGAGGAGCACGGGTGGTGGAGATGAGGATGAGGGCGGCGGGAGGAGGCGGCCCAGGGCGGCGCACGACGACGACGAAGACGACGACGACGAAGACGACGACAACGACAAGGAATGGTAGGAGAGATGGGGCCCGGAGTGTCAGGTCCAGCCCGGCCGGGCCGAGCGGGGCCCTGGGGAGCGCCCGCGCCTGCTCCACGAACAGGCGGCCGCGCGCCTCGAAGAAAGCCTCGCCGCCGCCACCGCCGCCGCCGCCGCCGCTGACCCGTCGGCTTCGGCCTCCGCGGGCCTCGTGTCGGGCTCTGGGGCCGTCAGTGCGAGGTGGGGACGCATCCAAATCCACCGCCTTGGGAAAACCAACGTCCCGGGACCCCAGGGGTGTTGGGTATGGGCATGTCTTGGCCCGGGGGCCCCCAACATATCCACATTTACCACCTGCCGAGGCCCCCGAAGATCAATTCCCCAGGCGGAAATTATGGTCATGGAATCGGGCCTGGGACGGAAAAATGGCTAGGGGATGGGCTCCGGGAAGGGCCCGGGAACAGAACAGAACAGATCAGCGTGCGCCAGGCGGCGCATTGGCCACACATAGTTATCATATGTGAATCGACTGCCGTGAGAAACATTGGCACGGGGCTCCAGGGCCCGCATCCGGTCGTCTTCGTCGTCTTCGTCGCCGCCGCCGTCGCGGCCGCGGCCGTCAGCCGGCTGCACGCAGGAGCGGCCCCAGGGTGACCGGCGAACGGCCTCGTGAGGGGGGCGCGAGGGGGTGGGGGGGTGGGGGGTGGGGCGGGGGGAGAGAGCCACGCACGCTGGCCAGTGCTGGGGGGGCCCCGCTGTGAGGGGGAACGTGAAGGAAGGGCCCGCTCGGGAGGGGGGGGGAACATTGAGCTGGTATCGGCGACACTTCGCCGATCGATCGCCGATGGCCCCCGATAGCGAATCCTCACGCTCCTGAGCTGGGAGGGCTATCAGGCCCCCATCGGCGATGAATGTGCGTTCGGGGGCCGTTGCGCTCATGCACGATCCCATCCCCCCCTGACGTTGTCCCTGACTGCGGGCCCACACCAGGAGGCCGCTCTGGCGAGGGACCACCCCTTTCGAGGAGCAAAAATGGCATTAACACAAACTTTTCGAGGTCCGCGCAGAATTCTTGGATCGTCGCTGGGCGCCCCCTCCCTGACGCGCGGAGCGCGCCAGGGGCGGCGCCAGAGGCGCTGCCAGGGGGGCTCCAGCGCTGGTCCAAGACATCCGCGCGGACCTCCGAAATTTCATGTTCATATTTTGTGCTGTTCCTACCAGCCCGTGCTGGTGGGACTCCCGTGTGCCCGCACCAGAGGCAACTCTGGCGAAAGGGCACTCTGACGCGTAGCCGACGGCCCCCCCGTCGACCGCCGGGAAAAGTGCACACGTCCGAGCGATGCCAAGTCACTTCCCCCCTCGATCCTCGATCCTATTCCGCGATCCTCCTCCTCCTACTCCTCCTCCTCATCCTCCTCCTCCTCCTCCTCCTCCTCCTCCCCCCCTCCTCCTCCTCCTCCTCCTCCTCCTCCTCCTCCTCCTCATCCTCCTCCTCCTCCTCCTCCTCTCCTCCTCCTCCTCCTCCTCCTCCTCCTCCTCCTCCTCCCCTCCTCCTCCTCCTCCTCCTCCTCCTCCTCCTCCTCCTCCTCCTCCTCCTCCTCCTCCTCCTCCCTCCTCCCTCCTCCCTCCTCCCTCCTGTCTCCTGTCTCCTGTCTCCTGTCTCCTGTCTCCTCCTCCTCCTCCTCCTCCTCCTCCTCCTATCTCCTCCTACTCGAGCTGCTTTTGATCAAGTTCGCTTCGCAGGCGCCCTCGGTTCGGCCGCAGCGTGTCCGATGTCGGCGGCGAAAGGGGGCCCGCACCGCGGTGCTCGAGGTGACGCGCGGAGCGCTCCTCGCGGCGCAATCGGCTGCTGGGCTGGCAACGGGCTGCCCTGAGCTGCGCGAGCCTTTGCGCTTGCCCAGGGCGGCCGATGGCATGCTGCGCGCGGCAGCGGCCCTCCTGGCCAGAGGCCTGCCCCTCCCGCGCCGCCTGCAGCGGTCCCCCAGCAGAGGCCGTGGCTGCCCCTCGGCGGCGGTGGCGCCCCCGCGGCCGCGGCGGCCAGACGTGCGTGGTGCGGGGCGGCCAGCACGGCGCCGCCGCCGGCGACGGCATTGCCTTGGAGCTCGTGGCGGAAGAGGGCGCGGCCGCCGGGGCGGCAGCGGCGCCCGTGCCGATGCTCGAGGACGGCTCCTGCGCCGTTGGCCTGGTGAGGCCCGCTGCAGACTCGCGGCGGCAACTCCTCGTCGGGCGCTCGGTGGCTCACGGTAAGTCGCAGGTCGCGATCCACCGTGCCACGGACGAGCGGTTGGAGGCGCTCGGCTCATCCATCGACGCGCTCTCGGAGGCGGGCGCGGAGCTGCAGCTGCCGCGCGCGCAGGCGGCCCGCTCCGAAGGGCTGGGGGGGCAGGGCGATAATGCTGTGCCCGAGCACGGCAGTCCTCCCCCTCAACGCGGTCTCCAACAACGTCCTCCTCTCGTTCGGCCTCTACGTTTCCGAGCTCCTCTGAGCTTCCGCCCAGGCCGCGTGCGGCGTCGGGCACGGTCCGCTTCGACGCGCTTCATTATTATTATTATGATTACTTATATTATTATTATTATTATTATTATTATTATTATTATTATTATTATCATTATTATTTTTATTATTATGATTATTATAATTATTATCATTATCATTATTATTATTAGCATCATTATTATTATTAGTATTAGTATTATTAATATTATTATTATTATTATTATTATTATTATTATTATTATTAGTATTAGTGATATTGGTTTTATTGTTATTCGTCTTATTGCTATTCTGAATATTAATCGCATTATTCTGTTATTTTGTTATCATTCTTCTTGTTGCAATTCTTAGGAACAACAACACTACTATCAGTACAGAACACTCATTACGAATTCCGGTCAATCCCATTTCCGGTCATGTCCAATTCCGGCCGCGAATTACATAATTATGAAAGGAGCCGACACGCGGGTTTGCGCCGCCCGCGCCTCGACGACGACAGACCTGCACACTGCGGCAAACCTTGGGGCTAGAACCGCTGCGGCCCCTCGCCATGCAGGGTCACGGTGAGCATCCCGCCGGGCCGCCGGGGCCAGACCTGCACACTGGGGCAAACTCTCTTCCTCCTCCTCCTCCTCCTCCTCCTCCTCGATCCTCGGTCCTCCTCCGATGCCGAAAGGGGGCCACTCCAGCGAAGGGCCACAGGCCGAGCCAGAGCCTCGAAGTCGAAGCGGCTGCCCCCGTTGCCCAGCGCCGGCGGCGCGGCGCGCGGCAGCGCCGCGCGCACCAGGCCCTGCAGCGGCTGGGCCACCGAGCGCATCAGCGCGACCGAGTCCCCGCGCCTCGGCCAGGTGTTCGATAATGGAGTTTGTCGACGGCGACGACGACGACGACGCGACATGCAGACCTGCACCGATCCAGGCCAGGCCCGTCCTGGCCAGGCCCGTCCTGGCCAGGCCCGTCCTGGGCCCAGGACCGATGTACGGCAGCTTCGTGTGTACGCCAGGCTCGTGTCGTGCCCACTTCGGCTTTGGTTTCTGACACCGCGGGGATCGTTCGGCCTTGAACGATCGGCCGCTTCTGACACGTCAGATCGTTCAACCTCGACCGATTCTGGGTCACCAGCGGCGTTCAACGTTGAGCGCCGGCGGCGGGGTCGCCGCCAGCCCACACCACGCGAAGTACTGTAGGGGCCTCCCAGATGGGGTCAGAGTAGATGGGGTCGGAGGATCGCGCTGCGTCGCTGATGCATCGGCGACGCCGGCGTGGCGATGCGGCGATCCTCCGCCTGACACACATCACGCTTGGATCATTCGTCGTCCCCTCATGCTGGGCCGCCTGCCCCACAAGCGTTGGCCCCCCGATGCATCGGCGATGCGGCGCGATCCTCCGACCCCATCTACTCGGACCCCACCTGGGAGGCCTACACCCTGCGAAATGCTTGAGAAATCATGGGTTAAGAAATTCATAGTCTCAGAATTTGAATAAAAACCCAGAATTTCGATTGAAATCTTAGGATTTACATTGAAACATTAAGAATAATCGAGACTCTGGCCGAAAACTTGGGTTTTCTTGAGCATCGCCTAGAGTGTACAAGACGGCCGGTGCACCGTCCGTGCACCCTGAGGGCCCGCGGTGGCAGTGTATAGGGGCCGCCTCTGGCCGCTTGAGGGCCCCCTTCCCTCCCGTACGTCCGCCGATCCAGGGCCCCAAAGGTCCTCCTCCTCCTCCTCCTCCTCCTCCTCCTCCTCCTCCTCCTCCTCCTCCTCCTCCTCCTCCCCCCCCGGTTGTTCTCCGTCCCGGATCCCATCTTTTGGACGGCCCCCTGACCCGGGAACGGCGAGGAAGAGCGCCCGCATGGAACGCATCGCATCCTCGGATCTCTGGGCTGGAAGCCTCACTCGATCCCCCCACGCTTGCTGCCTCCGCCCCGTCACCGTCCGCCCGCGTCGGGCGCGGCGCCCGACGCCCTTCCAGGGGCTCCGTCGTCGAGGCTCCGAGTGGGCTTCTGGGCGCCTTTGGACTCGTCTGGGCCTCCTCGTCTCGCCAGGGCCGAATGCGCTCCGGAATCTTGGCCGGACGCGCCCTGTTAGTCGAAGCCAGGACGAGGACAAACTCGGGTGAGAATGAATCGAGAATCTCTGAATTCCAGCGGCTCTGCAGGACGTCTTGGGCGCCGCGGCCTCCTCAGAGCGTTCTGGAACGCTCTGAGAGCGTTCCGGAGCACTCTGGGACGGACTTATCCTCGTCCTAGCCCCGTCCGACTGGGAGAAGTCTGGGGGTCCATTTCGAGGCCCGGACCCAGACCACCTCGATGACTGAGGTTCGAGGATCGACCTCTATTGCAGCCACGGCTGGATCGGGGACGGAGCAAATGGTCGCCGTGGTGCGCATGGGCTTCTGGGTCCTTGATACGCTTTGGGGTGATCGTTCGCATATTTTTCGAACACTTACACGCTCATTGCTCTGTGCTGCCGTTCTTCATGCTATACGTCTCCTTCCATTTTATCAACTTGTCCATTTACAGCCTAGGATCGGATGCTCCTGCTGTACACCATGATGAGGACGGAGCAAATTGACGCAATGCCCAACAGCGAGCGTCCTCCCCAAAACTGGCAGCGGCCGCGACTGGGTAAGCGACGTGTGTCCCGAGACCGGGCAGCGTTCGCGGCGGCACCAGCACCGAGTCCTGGCCACAGCCGTCCCCATTCCGGCCGCGGGGGGCGGGGGAGAAAGGCAGGAGGAGGAGGAGGAAGAGGAGGATGAGGAGGAAGAGGGGGAGGAAGAGGAGGAGGAGGAGCGCACGTAACCTGAGGCGGTTCGTGGTGACCTATGCACGAAGAGGAGGAGGAGGAGGAGGAGGAGGAGCACCAATGTAAACCTAAGAATCATCAACGATGTCGGAATAAGCCCTCCCTCCAAGCTCCCTCATCATAGGCCCCTACAAGGGTTCATTTCCACTGAGGGAACTGCCTCGGTGGAAGACAACTGTTGAAAGAACCTGAAGCATGTCAAAACATGGCTCGGAATTCCAACGCCACGGATCAACGTGACTGTTGCGCCTTGACGATCATGAACCGCGCCAGAATGCCATTCCTGGGATTTCACTTCACCACCGCGAGAACCAATGTAACTGTTGCACGCTCATAATCCGGAATCCTTTCAAAGCACAATTTCTGGTACGCTGATCATGGGAATCCGTGAAACTCTTGCACACGTTAGAAACAAATGAGCGCGGCGCTAAAGCGAGAGCCACGTTGTGCAAAGTAGCCGCCCTCAATCCGTGAAGCTCTTGCAAGTTAAAAAAAATGCGCGGCGCTAAAGCAAGAGCCACAGTTTGAAAACCATTCGTCCTCAATCCGTGAAGCTCCTGCAAACATTTGAAACGGATGTGCGCGGCGCCAAAGCGAAAGCCACATCTTGAAAACAGACCGCTCTCCATATGTGAAACTGCTGTCAACTCCTAGGCTTCAGGATCATAAACGGTGAAGAAGTCTGAAGCGAAACGCCCGGCCCGCTCTAAAAACTGGCCTCGGGGTGCGACACAGAGAAGGTGTTTATAAGGAAAAGGAATGGAGGATGAGGGTGATGATGATGATGATGATGAGGAGGAGGAGGAGGAGGAGGAGAAGGAGGATACGACGCTGGCTGGAGTGGACGCGCAGTGCACTGTCCGACACAAGATAGCCAGGGCGGGCGCGGACGCCTCCCTCAGGGAACTCCGATCGCACCCAAGCCCACCCCAGGGATCTCGGCGAGGATGCGGAGCACAAAAGTATTATGGAAAGCGAAGCGCGGGGAGCACTCTGCAGGCAGGTGCTCCGCTCTCGCGCCCACTAGACCCCTTAAAACAATGGGGTGGGGCTCCCAAGGAGCCTGACCCAGCGAGTCTCTGGGTCCCGAGCATAGAGAGGACGAGGGGCAGGGACTCTCCTGGAGTCCGAGCGCCGCTCATCCGCGGGATGGTAGCCCGCCAAAAACTGCCGTCGGTTTCTTTAGGCCCGTTCCGACAGGCGGTGGGTGCGAAGGGTCTTGCGACGGGCAGTCAAGAAGAGGTGCCCAGCCGTACCCGTGGTAAAATACCTGCAAGAAACACACAGGCACACATGGCCCGAAGAAACCCAAAGGCGGTGACCCCGCGCGGCCCGAGCGGGAACGGGGCCTGCTTCAGGGAGGGGTTCGGCTGGGACGGAGGAGTCAGAGAGGGACGGCCTGCACACCCTCCGATCCTGAGCATCCATCCTCCTGCGCTTCTCAGGCCTAAGCGCTGGTCCAATACAGGCTGGGAATGGGAGGCGGCTGCACCTGGGCAGTGGCGTTAGCCTGCACGTCCCCAACACCATCCCATATGATCGCTACGGGCTCGAAGCTTGCCCTCGGTCGAACCTGCCTCGTGGAGTCCTGGGAAGGGCTACGAGGACGAGCGAGAGAGGGCCTCTCGGCGAGAGGAGCAGAGGTAACCTCCCCAACTCGGCCCTCCAGCGGCGCAGGCTGACCAATGGGGGGGACCGCGTCCGAGGGCGCACCAGCCGAACGAAGTCAGGAGCGGGAAGGGGAGGCACATCAGCACCGACAGAGCCAGCAGCAGCATGCAGGGTCTGATCCCCATTGCCTGCCTGGCCGCTCGTGGCGTCACCAGGAATTGTATGTGCCACCGCCCAGTGTTGTCACGAACCGTGAGAGGTGGGAAACACGAGCGACCGACAAGGCAGTGGGACCAGAACGTAGAGTCAGAAGCTTCTGTCGGGACACCGTCCACGCATATAGCATTCATGTGCAGGTCCCGCGTTCTGGCAAGATGCGGGCAGTCCCACAAAATGTGGTATAGGTCGCACGGCTGGTGCCCGCACTTAGGGCAGGCGCCGTTGTCTCGGCAGCCACAGGCAGCCAGGCGAGCGGGCGTCCAGATGCCGCCGCCTAGCAGCGCTCGAAGGAGCCCTGCCTCCTTGTGGTTGGGAGCCCAAGATGTCCGAAGAGGTTCGATCTGATTCAGCGGTTCTCCAGTAACACCACCAGGGGAAGTACGATTGCCGTCGTCGTCATCGCCACAGTCGGAGGAGTCAGAGGGAGGTGAGTCGGGGATCTCGACTTGACCAAGTATACGAAATGCGGGCTCCATCAAATAACCTGTGGGTTCTCGTGGTACCTGCACATTACCAGGTAGCGGAGCCCTCTGGACCCACCGTTCCCACAGCCGTCGGACACCAGCTTCCCGAGCAAGTTGTTTGATAGTGGCATCCTCCCTAAGATCTAGCACCACCCCAAGATCAGTCCTTCAAGTGGTGCTGCTGACGGTTACCCATCCAAGTTCCTTGAGGGACATGTGGGTGGCCCCTGCGGACCCAGCACTGGTCCTCCAGGGGTGTTTGGCATGATACACCTTCTGAATCTGACAAACCCAGGCGAGGAGGAGGAGGAGGAGAAGCAGGAGGAGGAGGAAGAGGAGGAGGAGGAGGAGGAGGAGGAGGAGGAATAATAATAAGGAGGAGGAGGAGGAGCAGGAGGAGGATGAGCAGGAGGAGGAGGAGGAGGAGGAGAAGGAGTAATTAGGAGGAGGAGCACGAGCAGGAGCAGGAGGAGAAGGAGGAGGACCAGCAGCAGGAGCAGGAGCAGGAGGAGGAGGAGGAGGAGGAGGAGGAGGAGGAGGAGAAGGAGCAGGAGGAGGAGCAGGCGGACGGGGAAGGAGGAGCAGGAGGAAAAGGAGGAGCAGGAGGAGGAGCAGGACGAGCAGGCCGACGGGAAAGCCCGGCACCACCCGGCACGCACAGGCCGTGTGGGGGGTCCCCATCGACGGCAACGTGGTCGCGGGGCATGCCCGGGACGAGCGTGGCACGAACGCCGAGGTCGGGGCCATGCCTCCTCCTCCTCCTCCTCCTCCTCCTCCTCCTCCTCCCGCCTCCGCCTCCTCCTCCTCCTCCTCCTCCTCCTCCTCCTCCTCCTCCTCCTCCTCCTCCCCCTCCCCCTCCTCCTCTCCTCCTCCTCCTCCTCCTCCTCCTCCTCCTCCTCCCCTCCATCTCTTCATCTCTCATCTCTCCTCCTCCTCCTCCCCTCCTCCTCCTCCTCCTCCTCCTCTTTCTCCTCCACCTCCTCTTCCCCCTCCATGTCTTCATCTCTCCATCTGCTGCTGCTCCTCCTCCTCCTCCTCCTCCTCCTCCTCCTCCTCCTCCTCCTCCGCCTCCTCCTCGTGCCCCTCCTCCTCCTCCTCCGTCTCTTCCGCATCCCCCGCCTCCTCCTCCTCCTCCTCCTCCTCCTCCTCGTCCTCCTGATCTCGGGGAGGCCGCATTCCGCTGTCCGCCAGGCTCCCGCGGGGGATGCCGCCGCCGCCTCGCCTCCCGCCGGGCTCGCCGCCGGGGTTATGCCTTACAGTCAAGTCGCAGACCGTCGGACCCAGGACAGAAGAACATCCTTCAATAACATGAGAGCATCCTGAAGAGCATTCGAGGGTACCGTTCCCAAGATGCACAAGCGCATGCAACAAGCGCAACGAACACTAGTGTACCCTCCCCGAGCCGACCTCGATCTTATACCTCGGTCCGACCATACGGATGGAATGATTTTGGAAGGCCATGTCGACACTTTGCGAGCGGGGCGCGGCCAGCGGACTCGGCCAAGGATGGGCCGAAAGGGAAGGATGCAAGGGTAACCTTGGAAAGATGCTCATCCTTGCTATGTGGGTTGACTCTAATAAGGATGCGCGGTAAGGATACAAGGGCCTTGGAGGGCCATGTTGGCGTCTTCGAACGGGGTTGGCCAGCGAGAGTCGCCAAGAATGGGCCGAAGGGGCAAGGATGCAAGGGTGGCCTTGGAAAGTTGTTCATCCTTACTGTGCGACTTGGCTGTGCTCTGCGTTTGGCAATAAGCGGGGGGGGGTCCCCATTCCGACAGGTGTCAACGCCAACCTGTCTGCGCCCGTGGGCTAGGGGTCTGGCTTTTGCGGCGGTTGGCGTGGGCCGTCTGGGGTCGACGTCGCGCGGCAGAATGCTTGGCCGTGGCGGGGGTCGATTGGGGGCTGCCGGCGGGGGTGGCGTCCCCACACGCTTATTACGAAACGCACAGTCTGGTGAGGGCATTGGATAAAGAACTATTGGCGCCCCCACACGCTTATTACGAAACGCACAGTCCGGTGAGGGCATTGAATAAAGAACTATTGGACAAAGAATCCAGGGTCTGGAAGCTGGTTGAACTCCACCGCGGATGGGCCACGTACATCACTGCCGCCATCATTGAGTAGGACTCCCCCAGGGTCTGAAGACTCCAAGGCACATTCCTTAACCGACGCCCACCGTACGAAGCCGAACCCATTTGGACCCTCCTGAACGAGGGGGGTCCGCCTCGGAAGTGGGCCCCTCCCAAGATCTAGGTCGCCTAACTTCGCGCACCGCGCCCAGCGATTCGCGGCGCGCGGTTCTGTTCGCGGCCTCGCGCCGCCGTCCTGGAGAAGGGCGCCTCCCAAACATCACACAACCCAGGCCGCCGCGATGAGCGAAACGCGAGGCGGGCGCGGTCTTACAAGGCCGGGACGACCTACACTTTTTGCGGCTTCCTTGAAGAGAAGAACAAGAGAGAGACAGAGAGAGACAGAGAGCCCCCCCGTTTCCCTGCGCGCCCCGCGATGACTGACCTTAGGCCTTGACCATAGGCCACAGGGTCGGATCTCTCTGGGGGGTTGTGCTGTTTCTGCCTGCGAGCGTTTTTCTGCCTGCGAGAAAAACAACTATGCGCAAACACACACACACGCACGCACACACACACACACACACACACACCGATTCTGGCCAGGCCAGTCCTGAGCCCAGGACGGGCCGGGCCACGCTCGGTGCATGTGCATATTTTAGCATGGGAGAAACGAGTCCTGAGGGAAACGGATCCTGGACCCCGGGGCCTTCCCCCAGGACGAATTTTTCATCCTGACCCGTTTTCTGATAGTCCCGGGACCCGAAAACGGGGAAAATCTCAGGGTCCGTTTCCCTCGTGACGAATACTGATCTCCGCCCGCGTCGGGAGGACCCGAGAGCCCGAAGGCTCGGCAGCAGCTCGGCGGGAGCGCGGAAGCCGCCCTCCGATCCCCGCCTGGGGTGCGGAAGCGGTGCGCCGCAGTGCAAAGCGAAGCCGGGGCCGGGACGACATCAGACAGGGTTGCACATCGGGGATCTCTGAGATCCGGCGGTTCTGGAGGATCCCCTCCTCCTCCTCCTCCTCCTCCTCCTGATTCTCCTCCTCCTCCTCCTCCTCCTCCTCGTCCTCGTCCTCGTCCTCGTCCTCGTCCTCGTCCTCGTCCTCCTCCTCCCCCTCCACAATTACTCAATATGAATACTACTCTCCCTCTTCCCCCGATGGCGGCCTGCAAGTAGCCGCCCCCCCCCCCCGCGTACTGTTTTTTTACACACAGGATTCCCGGGAGTTGGGTTTTCGCCCGCGTTTGTTTCAAAATGCTGCTCTCGTTGAGGCGCCGGCCTCATTTCTGCTCCCGAATCTTTCCGAATCGTGCTCCCGCTGCAGCGTGGGCCTCATTTTCGGATCGGTGTTTGGCCTCCGTCGTTCAGGATGGCGTTCTCGCCCCAGCGCGGGCCTTTTCTCATCGCCGCAGCACCATCCAGCCAGGCACACCACACACGCACGCACGCACGCACGCGCACCACCACCCACTACGCACGCGCGCGCGGAGCCACAGGTCCGCTACGACACGCGTCCGCGGATAGAGAAAATCAGCGCCATGGTAAGGGATGGGAGGGAGGGGTAGGACGTCAGATATGACGCGAGCGCACCTAGCTTGTCCTCCACCCCTCCCCTCCCTCCCCCCTCTTCCTCTTCCCCCCCCCCCCCCCTTTCCACAATTAGACCAGATAAATACGTCCGGAAGATGTCCGAAAGATGTCTGGCCCCCTTCCGCGCACTGTTTTCACACAGGAATCCTGGGAAATGGGTTTTCGCTTAGGCTTAGGCTTGTTCTCAAAATGTTGCTCCCGCTGAATCGGTGGCCCCATTTCTGCGCCTCTAGTTGTTTCAAATCATGCTCCCGCTGCAGCGCGGGCGTTTTCTGCCCTTCCAAATGGGCCCCAAAATCTGAAAATCCCCCCCCCCCCCGAAAAACCATCGGAAGTGATTACATTTTCGGTGTCGATTCGTTGATTGTTCGGGCCGCAGAAGCCCCCCACTTTGAGGCGTCGTCGCCGTCAGGAAGTATCAAGAGGGATCCCCGTTTCTGCTTTGAGTGAGAAGGCGATGTTACGATGTTGGAAGCAGAGCCAGCGGGTGCTCTCCATCAGCCCCGCCTTGTGTGGAGCTTTTCGAGGACCCCAAGGAGCTAGGCATGGAGCCACGACTTCAGACCGGCCCAGACCTCTCGAAGACGATCCACTTACCCTCCAGGGAACCTGGCGCCATGCCATGACATGCTGTGCGGTGTTGTGTTCTGCGCCGCTGTGCGATGCCATGCTTTGCGTTGCAATGCTATGTGATGCAATGCTTCACTGCGCAATGCCACGCCATGCTATGGCATGCTACGCACTGCCGTGCTCTTCTACACCATGCCATGCCGTGCTCTACCATGCATCGCGTACCCTCTCGCGATCATTGGCCTGCTCGACATCCGACTGTGCGAATTGAGAGAGGATATCTACGCCATGGTGTGGGATGGGATGGAGGGGTAGGACGTCAGATATGACGCGAGCGCACCTAGCTTGCCCTCCCTCCCCCTCCCCCTCCCCCTCCCCCCCCCACTCCTTCTCGTCTTCTAGGTCAACGGCACCGGCCTCGAGGCCTGCCAGGCCTGCACAATAACTCCTCCCTGTCGTGCTCCGAGGCGTGTCGGCAGGGCGGGCCGGGCGTTTCGCCTGAGACTTCCTAATCGCTTGTGGCCCTTAAGCCGAACATGACATGTGCAAGAATATCACGGATGTAAGGCGGGCCGCTTTCAAAATGTGGCGCTCTCGCCTTCGCGCCGCGCGCATCTGTTTGAAGTATTTGCAAGGGCTTCACTGATGGAGGGCTGTCCGCTTTCACAATGTGGCTCTCGCCTTAGCGCCGCGAGCCATCGTGCTGAAAACTTGAAAAACTTCACGGGTAGAGGGCGGCCCCTGTTCAAAATGTGGCTCTCGCCGCGCACGCTGGTTTTGAAAAGTCCACAACAATTGAAATGAATCCCAGAAACAATATCTTTTGGCACGATATCGGACTGTCAGGGCGAGATCATTGCGTTGATTCGCAGTTTTGGAATCCCAGAAACAATGTTATGGCACGATTCCGGATCGTCAATGCGCAACAGTGACGGTGATTCGCGGCGTTGAAAAACCAGGAATGGTGATACAGCATTCTCCAAGATTTTCAAACGGTTGTCTTCCAACGAGGCACTTCCCCCAGCGGAAATGAATCCTTGTACGGTGCCCATCGAGAGGAAACTTGGAACGAGTGTTCATTGCAACATCGTCCCTCCTCCTCCTCCTACTCCCCCCTTCATCGTCCTCCCCCCCTCCCCCCCTCCTCCCCTCCTTCTCCTTCCCCCCCCTCCTCGTGTCGGGCACTGCGAAATTCTTAAAGCGTTCTGGCGCGCCCTGAAAGCGTTCCGGAGCGCTCTGGAACGACTTCTCCGTCCCAGCCCCGCCCGACGCCGCTCCCTCTCGGAGGTCGAGGCCATCTGTCACGGAGCAGGCCTTATGAAGCCGTCACAGAGGGGCTCCCACTCGGGGCCGGTGAACGGCACCAGATCCCGCTGTCTCTCCTCTGCGCAGGAGGCCTCTATACACCGCCGCCGCGTCTGGCCAGGGCCTCCCTGGGCCCTAGCGTTGTGCATGTGCCTAGCGGCCGAGGCCAGGAGGGTGTACACACCATCGTGGAGCCCAAGACAGCCCTCGCCAGGTACGGTGGCGCATACGGGCGGGAACTTGTACTTCGCGTGCGCTATGCCTCACGAGTGGATGGCGTGTCGCTCCACTTTTCGGGGCGGGAGGCCGGGAAAATCTCGGGCCGTTGACGCCCGGAGCCCAGGATGTGGATAGCGTGTCGCGCCGAGGCGTGGTGGGCCAGAGCCGGCGGCGCGACACGCTAAGCCGAAGTTCCCGACTGTACGCCTCCTGGCCGAGGCCAGGAGGGTGTACAAGACATCGTGGGGCCCAGGATGGCCCTCGCCGGGAACGGCGGTGGTGTATAGATGCCGTCTGCGGATCCTCGGCCAGGAAGCACAGGTCCCGCCTGAGGAGGCCCAGCACCATGGGTTCCGCATAGCAGGCCGCGAAGCGTATGGAGCAGGCGAGCAGGCGCATGGCCTCCAGCAGCTCGGACATGTGCCTGACACGTCCTCCTCCTCCTCCTCCTCCTCCTCCTCCTCCTCCTCCTCCTCCCTCCTCCTCCTACCTCCTCCTCTCCTCCTCCCCCTCCTCCTCCCCTCCCTCCTCCTCCTCCTCCTCATCATCCGGAGGAGGAGGAGGAGAGGAGGAGGGGAGGAGGAGGAGGAGGAGGTGGAGGAGGGGCAGGAGGAGGGGGAGGTGGAGGAGGGGCAGGAGGAAGAGGAGGAGGAGGACCACTCGAAGACGTGCCTGAGCGGACGGGTGAAGTTCTCGGGGTGCTGCACGGAGGGGTCCTCGTCAATCGCCGCGAGCACCCTCCAAGTCATGGGGACGACCGTCTCCTCCCGGGGTGGAAGGCTGCCACGTGCTTCTCGTCTTCTTGGCGGCGCGCACAGGAGGCTTCTGGAAGGCTGCTTCTTAGAAGGAGGCTGCTTCTTAGAAGGAAACTGCTTCTTAGAAGGCGCCGGCCCTACGCCTATGGATAAGGCCCGCGCCTTCTACGAAGAAGCAGGGGTGGTTCTAAGAGGCCTCCCCCCCTCCCCCTACCCCCCATCCGCGCGTGGCCGATCTTCCTTCTTCCCTCCATGTCAGGCCGTCGAGAAGAATCGTGACGGCCGGTTCGTTCGGCGGCAGTTTCAGCGTCCTGGGGCCGCTTCCAGGCACCACGATTTTTCATAAAGCGGCTCGGGATAGAAAGCTGGTCCCTGGGAAAGGTGTCGATAAGTCTGGGAGCCAGCGGCTGGAAAAGGTCGAGTTGTCGGAGGCATGTGTCCTTCACCTTTCCCCTCCAGCTTCTACTGCCCCCTCCTGTATCCCTCTGTCATGACCGCGCTCCCTTCCCGCCGTGCCCGAACTGGAGAACGACGTCCAGGCGCCGCACATGCGACCAGGAGAACGAAGCGAAAGAAAGGCACGCGCTGGCGCGGACAATGGTTCGCATCGTCTTCTGCACCTGACGCCTCCTCTCCGCTCGCCCCCCCCCCCCCCCCAAGCCTGGACTCGTCCGAACGGCTCGTTGGGCAGCCTTCGGTCGGGGGACCCGGAGGGGGGCCACGGGCTCTGCGCCACCCTGCCAGGTGCGAGTGGTGGGGGCTGCAGGAGAGAGCGGGGAAGCACTCGGGCCAGGCCACAACAGAGGTGGTGCAACAGGCTGTCGATGTACAGGAATGTCGATGTGAAGGGGTGCTTTTGCTGCAGCTTCCCGTGCATTGCCTTATCGAACGCCCCGCTGAAGCAGCCGCCTCGTTGGAACGGAGCGAACGAGAGGCAGGCGGGCCTCACGCCAGAGCACAGGCTTCCCTCCGGGGCCCCTGCTCGGACCGCAACCGGGGCGCTCCCCCAAAACGTCGACCTCGGCTTCCGCCGTATGGTGGAGATCCACCGAGAGTTCGGCCAGCGCCCATGTCTCGGCGGCGCGCGAGGGGGGGAAGTGAGAGGGGACGGGCCTTCTCAGAAGGCTCGGAAGTCCTCTGGCCTTCTGGGGAGCTTTCTGAGCCCTCCCCAAAGACACAGAAAGCTTCTTTGAAGGTCGAATGGCTTCTGAGAAGCCCCGCCGCCTTCTGAAAGGGCCTCCTCCTTCTCATTCCCCCCCTCGCTCGCAGCCGAATGTCTACATCGTCTCCATGTTCACCGCGTTGGCTGTCAGCCCACTGCGTCGGGCCCCGTCCAGGCCGGCGCAGCCTTTGCTCAAGAGGGCTCTGGCCGGCAGCCAATGGAGGACACTCCGAAGCGGCTGCGGGATGCCATCGTCACACGCGTCAATCCAATCAAACCTCTTCCCCCTTCCCCCTGGGTGGGGGACAATGGATATGATCGCGTGGGAGGGTATGAGGGGGAGGAAAACCAGCAAGGATGAGGAGGTCGAGGAGGAGGAGGTGAAGAAGGAGGTCGAGGAGGAGGAGGAGGAGGAGGATAATGAGGGAGAATGACGAGGAAGGAGAGAGGAGGGAGGAGCAAGGAGATAGGGAGAGGAGAAGCAGAAGAAGGAAGGAGGGAGGGAGGGAGGGAGGGAGGAAGGGAGGGAGGGAGGGAGGAAGGGAGGGAGGAGGAGGAGGAGGAGGGAGTAGGAGGGAGTAGGAGGGAGGAGGGAGGAAGGAGGGAGGGAGGGAGGGAGGGAGGGAGGAGGAGTAGGAGGAGGAGGAGGAGAAAAAGAGGAGGAGGAGGGAGGGAGGAGGGAGGTGTAGGAGTAGGAGTAGGAGTAGGAGTAGGAGTAGGAGTAGGAGGAGGAGGAGGAGGAGGAGGAGGAGGAGAAGGAAGGAGGAGGACGAAGGAAGAAGGAATAAAGGAAGGAAGAAGGAAGAGGAAAAGGATGAGGATAAGGATGAGTAGGAGGGGGAGGAGGAGGAGGAGGAGAAGGAGGAGGAG
Organism: Prorocentrum cordatum; assembly: GCA_963575745.1. NCBI lineage: Eukaryota > Dinophyceae > Prorocentrales > Prorocentraceae > Prorocentrum > Prorocentrum cordatum. The sequence continues at coordinate 1,199,868 of CAUYUJ010000447.1, forward strand.
ACACTGGAGGTACTACTAAGACGAGGTCTTTTGCCCAAGACGCAAGCAAGGAACAAGGAGGATACCTCGTCGCCCGTGACCTTCTCACCCGAGACGGCGTGGTGCGTAGGGTGGCTGGGCCCCTGTACAGGTGCCTCGGCTAGGAAACCACAGTCAACCTTTCAGAATCAAGTGACATGTGCAACTGGGTTCGTTCCCCAGGTTGAATGGACATGAGGCCCCATGGGATTTACGGAACTAACTGTCCCACTTCTCAACCACATGCACACTCCCCGCGCCAGGTCCCCATCTCCAGTACAACGGGCGCAGAAGTGGAGGAGTAAGAGGAGGAGGAGGAGGAGGAGGAGGAGGAGAAGGAGGAAGAGGAGGATGGTGATGATGATTAGGAGGAGGAGGAGGAGGAGGAGGAGGAGGAAGGCGAAAAGCTGGAGGGGGAAGGGAGAAGGAGGAAGGAGGAAGGGAGGGAGGCAGCAAGGGGAGGAGGAGAAGGATGAAAAGGATGATGATGATGATGATGATGATGATGATGATGATGATGATGATGATGATGATGATGATGATGATGAAGATGAAGATGAAGATGAAGATGAAGATGAAGAAGATGATGATGATGATGATAATGATGATGACGATGATGCTGATGATGATGATGATGCTGCTGATGATGCTGATGCTGATGATGATGGGGAGGATGATGTTGAGGATAATGATTATGATGCTGCTGATGGTGATGATTATGATGATGACGATGCTGCTGCTGCTGCTGCTGCTGACGATGATGGTGACGACGATGATAAGGAGAAGGATGAGGATGGTGAGGATGATGATTAGGAGGAGGAGTAAGGCGAAACAATGAAGGGGGAAGGGCGAAGGAGGAAGGAGGGAGGGAGGGAGGCGGGAGGCGGAAAGTGGAGGAGGATGAGAATGAAAAGGATGCTGATGACGATGACGACGACGATTGTGATGATAATGATGAGGATGAGGATGAGGATGAGGATTATGATGGTGATGATGACAATGATGAGGATGAGGGTGGTGGTGGTGGTGGTGGCGATGATGATGATGCTGGTGGTGATGATGACGATGACGGCGATGATAATGATGCTGATGATGATGACGATGATGATGCTGATGATGACGATGATGATGCTGACTATTCTGATGATGATGCTGCTGCTGATGATGATGAGGATGGTGGTGGTGGCGGCGATGATGAGGATGCTGCTGCTGATGATGATGCTGATGGTGGTGATGTTGATGATGATGATGACGACGAGAATGATGACGATGCTGATGATGATGACGATGATGATGATGACGATGATGACGATGATGATGATGCTGACCATGCTGATGCTGCT
>CAUYUJ010000447.1:1203728-1213926 GCA_963575745.1 Prorocentrum cordatum
CATCATCATCTAACACATCATCATCGTCATCATCAGCAGCATCATCATCATCTAACACATCATCATCGTCATCATCATCCGCATCTTCATCCTCCTCCTCATCATCATCAGCATTATCATCAGCATCATCATCACCACCACCATCAGCATCAGCACGATCACATCATCATCAGCATCAGCATCAGCACGATCACCATTAGATCATCAGCAGCAGCATCAGCATCAGCCATCAGGCATCATCATCAGCATCATCAGGCAGCATCATCATCATTCATCGTCATCATCATCAGCAGCATCAATCACCAATACAATCCTCCTCCTCACCATCATCACGATCACCATTACCACCACCATCATCCGACATCGTCATCATCCTCATCTCATCCTCCGTCCTCGTCCCCTCTTCCTCCTCCCCATCATCATCAGCATCATCAGCATCAGCATCAGCATCAGCATCAGCATCAGCATCAGCATCAGCATCAGCATCAGCATCAGCATCAGCATCATCACCATCATCCTCATCATCATCATCATCATCATCATCATCCCCCTCCGTGCCTTCCTCCTCCTCATCCTCCTCCTCCTCCTCTCCCTCCTCATCCTTCTCCTACTCCTCGAGCTGCTTTGGATCAAGCTTTCTTCGCAGGCGCCCTCGGGTCGACCGCAGCGTGTCCGATGTCGCTGCTCCTATTGCTCCTCCTCCTACTCCTCCTCCTCGTTCCCTTCCTCCTCTTCCTCTTCCTCTTCCTCTTCTTCCTCTTCCTACTCCTCCTGCTCCTACTCCTTCTCCTCCACCTGCTCCTCCTGCTGCTCCTCCTCCTGCTGCTCCTCCTCCTCCTCTTCCCTCTCCTCCTCCTCCCCCTCCTCCTCCTCCTCCTCCTCCTCCTCCTCCTCCACCTGCTCCTCCTCCACCTGCTCCTCCTGCTGCTTCCTCCTCCTGCTGCTCCTCCTCCTCCTTGTCCTCCTCCTCCTCCTCCTCCTCCTCCTCCTTCTCGTCCTCCTCATCCACCTCTCCTCCCTCCCTCCCTCTCTGCCACGGACAGCTGACGCATATCACACGAATATCTCTCTCTCTCTCTCTTCCACCTCCTCTCTCCCTTTCCGTCCCTGCCCTTCTCTCGCTCTCCCCCCCTCCTCCCTACTCCAGCCTCCCGCTCTGATCCCTCCTTCCCCTCCCGCAACCAAACAAAGCTTACGTATACCAAGCCGTGCTGTGAGCCACTCAGCGGGGCTGTGGCTCGGTCCAAGACCAGCGAAGCACCGCCCCAGCCCTCCCCACGGGGGCTGCACAGGCCCGCTCCGGCAGAAGCCCAGCCTCGCAGAGCTCCAGCAAGACCGCTCCCGCAGAGGATCGCTCCGCTCTGGCGAAGCCTGCAGCGGCATCAGAAGCCCGCTGCCGCAGAAGATCCGGTGCGCGCTGACATGGACTAGAGATCCGCGGATCTGGCGCGTGGGCGCCAGCTCCGCGGATCGGGGCTGAACATCAAGCCATCGACGCCTGATTTGGCGACAGCATGCCCCGATGTTGAACGGAAACGGGACCGGTGGCTAACCACCCACGGGCCTCGATCCATCCTTGCGCTTCCGCGAGAGAGCTGGTCTATCGGGGAACAGCTCCAGCAAAGGAGCTCTCCTGAAAGGCCCCCGTCCGCCCGCTTTCACATCTCGCCCGCCCGTCCCGCCCGCCGCTCGACCCGTCCGTCAGAGCCGCCCGCCGCTCGATCTGCCCGTTGGGATCCGCCTGCCCGACCCGCCGATTATGGTCCGCCTGCCCGACCCGCTCGAGGAGGAGGAGGAGGAGGAGGAGGAGGAGGAGTAGGAGGAGATGAGGAGGAGGAGGAGGAGGAGGAAGAGGAAGACCCGCCCATTATGGTCCGCCCGTCAGGGTCCGTTCGCTCGACCCGCCCATCAGCGGTCCTCTGGGCTGGCGGTTTTCCGGGTGGTCCCACGGGTGATCGAGTAAACAAAACGGAAACAGACGACGCGTCAAACTCACCCTTTCGCGGCTTCATTGATTGCGGCGTGTGTTCGTCCCAATACAACAAAACAAACCATATAGCCCCATTCAGACGATCCCACCTGGCCGTACCCACAAGGACTCGCCTGTGTCCGCACATATGCTGCCGCCACACCAACAGGATCTCCCTCCCATACGTTCCCGCACATGGGGCACTACCTCTATGGCCCAACCCAGAGGGTGAGGAAGACACGTCTACAGGTAACAGGGCTCTCTCTCTCTCTCTCTCTCCCTGAATATAACATTACATTCATGTCGGATTATCATCGTGGGGGCTCGTGGAGATTCCTGGGGGATCTCAGCGGAATCCTGGGGGAATCTGGAAGACCCCATACAGGATCCATGAGCGAGTCTTGAGGAACTCTGAGGATTCATGAGGGAAGTCCCTGGGAATCTGGAGGAATCTGGGCATTATCCGGAACTCGAGGGGAATATCGAGAAGACCCTGATGTACTCCTTAAGGAATCCCTTGGGGAATCCTGGAGTGGGGAACCTAAGAGAATCCGAATTGAAATCGGCATGGAATCCTGAGAGAATCAGGACGGGCCTGGCGAATACAGCTGAACTCAGGGGACAATTCGAAAGCACTCCTGAGGGAGCATTGGGATAATCACTATAAGGGATCCACGGGAATCTGGCGAAAATCCTGAGGGGTCCAGAGGAATCCTGCAGGTCCCAATTGATTACTGCAGGATTATGGTAAGCTCCGACGGTGCCCTCGGGACTTGTCGTGGTGGTCTCTAGGAATTCGACTGTATCCTGAAGAAGCCATCGGGGGTCGTCAGGATTCTGAGGAGGCGCCCCGAAGGCTCCCGAAAGGATCTGAAACAAACCTGGGATGACGGAAGGATGCCCGAAGGAAGCTTGCGGAAATCATGACGGAGTCCTGTGGGAATCCTGAGGGCCCGCGGCTCGTGAGGTCCCTGAGGGATATCTGTGCAAACCCAACACGCACTGTAGCAGGAAGCTCCACGGCCCTGCGTGTCGTTCGGATTCCATGATGGTCCCCTCCAGGGCTCCTTGGATTTCCTGTGCGCTTCCTTGGGTCACATGAGCGTGCATCATCTGATCGTGCCTACTGATAGTATGCTGCTTCACTGATGCAGCGAGCGCCACGAAATTTGGGAGGGCAGCCAGTTAAACATCACGCAAGCGCACAGCTTGCTTTGTGTCTGCACGACCTGCTCCAACTAGAACTTGTTAACACGAAACTTGCATCCCGCATGTCTTTCTGCAACAGCACACACTTGCCGTGTGTCTGTTGTTCTTCTTCCCTGAAAAGTTATGCGCGACGCGAAGGTAATCAGAGACTCGCATCGGTACGTTTCGTTTCACGTCCATGGTCAATTCACTGCGGCCCACATTGGCGGCACGCACGAAGGAGGCAGAAGGATGGGGGAAGGCTTCTTAGAAGGCGGCTGCTTCTTAGACGGCGCCAACCCTACATCTATAGATGAGGCCCGCGCCTTCTATGAAGAAGCAGGGTGCTTCGAAAAAGCCTTCCCCCCTCCCCCTAATCCCCTTTCTACGCGTGGCTGAGCACACAGCAATCAACTAGGGTTCAGGGCGAGCCGGCTTCCAGGCGACCACTTTCCGGGCGAGCGGGACTGTGCCCCAGTGTGGGGTCTGGTCAGTGGCAGGGGGAGGAGAAGGAAGGAAGCACGTGAGAATGAGGAGAAGGAAGGACGGATTGATTGAAGGACGGAGGAGGTGTAGGGGAAAGAGGAGGACAGGGAGGGGGATGTGGAGGAGCCGGGCCCTCCCAAACCCAGAGTGAGGAAGAAGACGAGGAGGGGCGACGGGCGAGGAGGATGAGGGTGACGTTTGGAATATGTCCAACAAGGTTCTTTTGAGGTTCTTTTGAGAGGATGCTGATGAGGTGTTGCGGGGCTCTGGGAGGCTCCTCATTTTGGGGGGCTCCTGGAGTTCAGTAAAAAATGGCAGGATCGATCTTGGAACGTCCCCCCTTTGGCTGCACTGGGCTCCTTGAAAGCAGTCCAGGGCCAAAGCACACTGCAAGAGGACGTGCGCGAGGGCACCAAAAGGCTCAACGCCCGCGGCGCTCAGAGGAGCGAGTGCGGGCAACGCGGGAGCTTCTGTCCACTGCGGGGCTCCAATCTGGCCGAAACCGGCGCGCCCCCCCCAAAGGGATTTTGACCGGGTCGCACCGCCCCATCGGTCCGATCCTCGCTTCAGGCCAGGCGCCTGTCACCCCAAGAGAGGGCGGGACCCCACCCTGCCATCCGGCCTGGCCTCGCGACCACCAGTCCTCCCAGATGCTCAGCGACACGCCCCTTGTCTACACATCGTCAACTGGGTGCTCATGCATACGGCAATCGATACGGCACTGCTCAGGGCCAGCCTGCTCAAGTCTGCTCGTGGGCAGTCTGCTCAGGGCTGATAACTTGGTCTGGTCAGGGCAACCGAGCAGTAATTGAGACGCCACTGTTCCGTCTCCTCGACACACTCCTCGTCCCCGTATGCGGCATTGATGTTCTCTAACATGTAGTTGTTGTAAAACTGGTCCTGCATGATGACAGCAGTACCACGGGCTTCGAGGACCAGGTCCTCTGCAAGCACCCTGCATCGATAGGTCATGCCCTCGGGGAGCGACATTGCGATTCCACCACCCAACCTGCCGTGTGCCAAATGCATATGTTTCAAATGCTCCGCGACTGTATTACCAAATGTGTCTTTTTCTGGGATCTTGCGAGAGAGTAGGTCCTTCAGCCCAGAATTGTCTGTCAGCGTTGGGTCGACCTGCTGCGAAATGGCTTGCATGATGAAAATCCGCCACCGTGCCCTGAGGCACGAGTTGGAGTGTCCTCAGGTCTGCGCGTTTAGCTTAGCATGCATTCTTTCTTAAAGGGGCCCACAATCTGGAATTCTCGGCGCTCTCGGGCGCTCCCTGGCGTTCCCGCGCGCTCTGAGGGGGTCCCCGCGTGACTTCTCGGGGGGCCAAGAGCTCGTTGGTTGAGAGTCGAAACATTCATGTCCAAAATGGTTTCAGGTGGCCCTGGGGATCGTCCTGGAGCCCTCATGGGCGCCTTTTGTGCCGTCTTGGGGGCCCTGGAGGGCGGCTCGAGAGGCCAAAACCGTCAGAATCCATTGATTGTACGGTTTTCGCATTACGGTCTTTTCTGTCTTCAGGGCGTCTAAAACGGCCCATGCGGCGCTCAAGATCTCCCCAAAACGGCCCAAGAGCCCCCAAGACAGGCCCAAGAGGCACCCAAGATGGTCCCAAGAGGAGCCCAAGATGGGGAACACGAACTGACAGTTTGAACCCTCCGCCCCAAAATGGCACCAAGATCCCCCCCCCAAGCCCTCGAGGTGCGCCCAAGAGGCCCTGAGAGGCCTACATGAGTCCCACGAGGCCCCCAAGACGCCCCAGACCCCCAAGAGGCACTTGGGAGGCCCAAAACGGCCCAAGATTGCCTCCAAGACGCTTCCAGGATGCCTAAGATGGCCTCCAAGACCGTCCCAAGATGCCTCCAAGACGACCATATGGCCTCGAGAGAGCCCAAGATGGCCCAAGATGGGCCCAAGACGACCCAATATGGGCTCAAGATGGCCCAGGAGGCCGCTAAGACGTCCCAAGAGAGCCCCAAGAGGCGACATCCATTGAGTTCCCCTACGGTGTTGACATATGCTTCCAAGGTAGCTCCACAACAGCCCAAGAGGGCTCCAAATTGGCCTCAGAAGACCCCAGTATCGCCCAGACGGCCCCACGAGGGCCTTTTGACGGCCCAGCAAAGTCCAAGACGGCCCTACGGCGCCCCGAGAAGGCCCCAAGACGGCCCAGAGAGTTTTCCAAGACTGCCTCCGATGCCGTCAGACGGGCCTAGAGCGCCTTAAGACGGCCGAAGAGATCCCAAAAGGCCCCCAAGAGGGCCCTAGAGGCTCCCAAGAGGACCCCAAGAGGCCTTCAGGAGGCTCCCAGGAGGAACCAAGAGAGCCCCATGAAGCTCCCAAGAGGTCTCCTTCTCCTCCTTCTTCCTCTGCCTCTTCCCAACTGCGCGTTCCCCCAAAGGTTTCCAGTGGTTTCCACAGCGGCTGGGGAAACACATAGTCCACCAGCTGATCCAGAAAGTGGCCCAACGTTTGGTCACATACGCGTGTACAGAAGCGCAGGGGGCGGCGGTGGTTCGCCGTAGGCGTCTTCGATGTCACCGCCTACCTTCAGTTCATAGACCTGTCTGCCTTTTCGCCATATTCGCTTCCCAATGCGCGAGATGTTCAAACGGACGAACGGCTGGTTTCCTGTCCTTAAATTTTCGACCAGGGTGCTGTATGGAACGTCCAGCTCTTCACTGTACCTATAGGTGATGCCGTCAAACACCTCCGTGGAGTATCTGCCAGTCTTGTCAAGAGACCCTGGAGTTGGCTCGTCTCCACTCACGAACATGTCGGCCGTCCAGATGCGTGGTCCATGAGGCCGTTTTTTACTGTTCCATGATCCTGCCCTGAAGGCTGTCGCATCACAGCCGCAACCATACGAACTCCAAACCTTGACGTTCACGTTGAATCCAAACCCTGCCGTCAAGACTTGGCAAGAAAAGCCCTGGTCCTGAGTGCAATATACTGGCCCCTGCTTGTCAGGGATGAGAAGGCGGGTGGGATGATGCGAGATGATCGGCTGTCCCCCTCCCCTGGGGCAACACATCGCATTAGAGGGGGGGAGCATGAGCTCGCCTACGCACCCCAAGGCCGCTCCTGAGCCACCAGGGAGCCCCACAACGGCCCAATGAGCGCCGAGACAATCCTTCCAAGGGGACCTTCGAGAGGGCCCCAAGAGGCAAACATCGCTCCACTCCCGCCAGCAGACGTACATGTTCGACATGCACGCCTGTTTCGTCTTGACAGCGTCCACTACGGCCCAAAGAGCCTCCAATATCGTCCCAAGATCGTCCCAGGAAGGCCCATGAGGTCCGCAAGATGGTCCCAGGACGGCCGAATAGAGCCCCAAGAGGGCCCCAGGGGCCCCGAAGACGTCCCAGGAGGGCCCAGGAAGGGCCCGAGAAGGGCAACACAAACTGACATCTCGAGTCTTTCATGCCGTGATGGCCCCAAGAGCCCTGCAGTGACCCTCTAGGCGCCCCCAAGAGGCCACGAGAGGCTTCCAAGAGGCTCCCAAGAGGCCTCATATGCATCCCCGAGGCTCCAGACCCACAGGCCAGGCACGATGGCACGACTCTTGCCGAATCCAATGTTGTGGGGGTCGGCGGAATGGCGTAAGCCTCTTGAATAAATATTTCGGGTCTGAACACCCTCTGGCCTCGTGGTGTGGCAAGCGTCCAATGCTGGCGGCAAATCGTCAGTTACACGCTTGCCATCCGAGGTGGCCATGCTCCAAAGGTGCACTGCAGACTCACCTGTCACACGGGAGAGATAACCCAATTCAACTTCACAAGCAGGCGAGGAGTAATCGTAGCTGTGGAAATGATCGCCAAACATGCATCCACACCCCTCCATGTCCATGCACATTGTTCGCTCTCTGGGAAGATCCTCGGACATGTCTTGCAGATTCACTGCTCCATTCCGGGAGTGCACGCAACACTTGAAGACCTTCCCATTCAGTATGAGTTTGCTTTCAGCGATTGGGATCATGATCTTGGCCGCGTCGACTATCTCTTGACCCGTTGGGGTTGCAACAAGGCCAGCATCACTAGAAAATGTTCGACGGCATTGGCCAGGCACCACCGATGAAAGTACCAGTGCCACCAGGAATGTGATGGGCATACGCGCTGAAGTCGCCATAGTGGATGGTATGCATGCAGTTTTGCGCAGCAGACGTGCAACAAGTGGAAGCAACGCTCGAGCCCCAATGGCTCGATCTGGAAGACTGTGGACTCGAGAGGAGGAAAATAAATAGCAGGATGAGGAGGATGAGGAGGAGGACGAGGAGGGGGACATGGACGAGGACGAGGAGGACAACAAAGAGAACGAGGACGAAGGGGAGGAAGATGAGGAGGACGAGGAGGACAAGGGCAAGGCCGAGGGGGACGACGACGACGACAATTACGAGGAGGAGGAGGCGACGAGGACGATCTTCACTACCCAGAGAGAGAGAGAGAGAGAGAGGTCCAGGGAAAGAAGAGGATCAGTGGACAGCGACAAAGGTGAGGACAGAAAGGAGAAAGAGGAGGAGGAGGAGGAGGACGACGAAGTCGAGGAAGGACAACGAGGAGAAGGTGGAGAAGGAGGACGAGGACACGGAGGAGAACGACGAGGAGGAGGAACGAGGCGGACCTGCTCTGCTCCACCCGCCACGCCCCGTCGGGAGCTCTCGGAGGGCGCTGGGGGCCACCCGAAAGAGCACCGCGGGGCCCGAGGGCTGGCTGGCAGGACCAGGCCAGTGCTCGAAGGGCGTCCCTAAGGGGCTGGCGAATAGCCAGCAGGCGGGACGCAGACATGAATGGAAGGGGGAGGGAGGAGGGAGGGGAAAGGAGGGAGAATGGAGAAGAGGGAAGAGGGAGGACGGAGTAGGAGGAGAAAGAGGAGGATGAGGACGAGGAAGAGAAAGAGGAGGACGAGGAGGGGGGAGGACGAGGAGGGGGAGGGGGAGGGAGACGGGAGGAATGAAGGAGGGATGGATGAGGGAAACGGAGGAAGGAGGCGAAGAGGAGGGTGGAGGAGGAGGGTGAACAGCTCGCAGCTCCGGCCAGGGCAGTGTTTGGGACAGAGGGGCGAGAGCACTTCTCCTGGACAGAAAATGGATGATGAAGGAACGGAGAGGTGGGAGGGAGGAGACAGCTAGGAAGGAGGAGAGCGGGAGAGGGAGGGAAAGGAGAGTAGGAAGCATGGAAAGATGGAGGAGGAGGAGGAAGGACGAGGGAGCAGGGAGGATGGGGTGGGGGAGGACGCAAGAGGGAGCAGGGACGAGGGAGGGGGGGGAGGAGGGAAAACAAGGGAGCAAATATTAGGGGAGAAGGCAAAAAGAAGAAGCGGGAAGAGGGAGGGGGATTAAGGGAGAAGCGATGAGGGAGGGGAGAAGAGGTAGAAGAGAGAAGCAGTGAAGAGCGGGAACGTCAACTCTGCAACGCGTTTGAGGCCGAGAATGCCTACCGAATGCGCGACACCGACCTGCTTCCCTCCATGGAAATTTCGAATGTTATTATCATTATCATCATCATCATCACCATCATCATCATAATCATCATCATCATCATCACCATCATCATCAACAACAAATCATCATCAGCATCGTGATCACCATCATCATTGTCATAATCATTGCCATCACCATTATCATCATCATAGTCATCATCATCAGCATCAGCATCAGCAGCATCATCATCAGCAGCATCAGCATCAGCATCAACATCATCTTCAACATTATCCTCATCAGCATCCGCATGACCATCATCACCATCACCATCACCACCACCACCATCATCAGCAACAGCATCATCATCAAAATCATCATCATCGGCTTCATCTTCTTCTTCATCATCATCGTGATCATCATCGTCATCAGCATCATCAACAGCATAATCGTTATCGTCGCCAGCATCTTCGTCATCGTCGTCATCATCAACATCATCGACATTGTCATCGCCATCGTCATCATCATAAGCATTATCTTCATCATCAGCATCATCACCAACAGCATCATCACCATCATGACCATCATCATCCTCATCACCCCTACTACCATCACCATCACTATCATCATAATCATCCTCAGCATGAACATCAGCATCATCATAATCATCCCAGAGCGACCCGACCTAGGAGTTGGAGCCCCGAGGAGAGCAATATTAGTAGTAACGGTCTATGATATGATATGCTATGCTGCGCTATGCTATGCTATGCTATGCTATGCTAATGTGCGCTATGCTATGCTATGCTGCGCGATGATAGTATGCTATATTATGCTATGCTGCGCTATGCTATGCTATGCTCTGCTATGCTATGCTATGATATGCTGCGCTATGCTATGCTGCGCTATGCTATGCTATGCTATGATATGCTATGGCATGCTATGCTATGCTATGCTAGTGCTGCGCTGCGCTAAGCTAGGCTGAGCTACGCTAAGTTAAGCTAAGCTGAGCTAAGCTAGGCTAGGCTAAGCTAAGCTAAGCTGGTTAGGCTAAGCTAAACTAAGCTAAGTTAAGCTAGGCTAAGCTAAGATGCGATAAGCAACGCTAAGCTAAGGGGACGTAATTGGGGGAACCGCGG
>CAUYUJ010000447.1:1214026-1221526 GCA_963575745.1 Prorocentrum cordatum
CTCCTCCTCCTCCTCCTCCTCCTCCTCATCATCATCATCATCATCAACAACATCATCACCATCACCATCACCATCACCATCACCATCACCATCACCATCACCATCACCATCATCAGCATCATCAGCATCATCATCATCATCATCATCATCATCATCAACATCATCATCATCATCATCCGAATCAGAATCAGCATCATCATCAGCATCATCATCGTCATCAGCATCATCGTCATCATCACCATCATCACCATCATCAGCATCAGCATCATCATCAGCATCAGCATCATCAGCATCATCATCATCAGCATCATCATCTTCTTCCTCCTCCCTCTGCTCCTCCTCCTCCTCCTCGCCTTCAATCTCCTCCTCCTCCTTCCCCTCTCCCCATCCTCCTCTTCCTCCTCCGCATCATTATCCTCCTCCTTCTCCTCCTCTTCCCCCTCCTCCTCCTCCTCTTCCTCCTCCTCCTTCTCATCCCCTCCTCCTCTTCTTCCTCATCCTCATCATCATCATCATCATCAGCATCATCATCATCATCAATATTATCATCATCATCATCATCATCATCATCATCATCATCATCATCATCATCATCATCATCATCAGCATCATCATCATCATCCTCATCCTCATCCTCCGTTCCTCTGTTCCTCCGTTCTTCCGTTCCTCCTCCTCCTCCTTCTCATCCTCCTCCTCTTCCTCCTCCTCGTCCGTTCCTCCTCCTCCTCCGTTCCTCCGTTCCACCATTCCTCCGTTCCTCCCTCCGTTCCTCGGTTCCTCCGTTCCCCCTCCTCATCCTCCTCCTGCTCTTCCTCCTCCTCCTCCTCATCCTCCTCCTCCTTCCCAATCTTCTCCTCCTCCTCCTCCTCCTCGCCGCCCTCCTCCTCGCCGACCTCCTCCTCCTCCTCCTCCTCCTCCTCCTCCTCCTCCTCCTCCTCCTCCTCCCCCTCCTTTTCCTCATAAGTAATTTCTCCCTGTCGCACTCCGGGGCCAATGTTTAGGGCGGTCTGGGCGTTTCGCCCGAGACTTCCTCACCATGTATGACTCTGGAACTTACAATGTGACAACAATTTCACAGATGGAGGGCGGATGGTTTTCAAAATGTGGCTCTCGCGTTAGCGCCGCGCACATTCGTTTTAGAAATTCGCAAAGGTGTCACCGATTGAGGGCGGGTCATTTTCAACATGTGGCTCTCTCCTTGGCGCCGCGCACTTTCGTTTAAAATTGAATTAGCCTGGCGAAGGACCCAACCATACGCAGTTGTGAATACCGCAATTGTGAATACCATCTTCGCCCGCGCTCCCTATGTAGCCACGGCTCCCCGCCGGGGCCCAACATGCTCAGGGACACGTTCGTGGCCGTCTTCGCGGGCGCGGACGACGACGAGGACGGCGTCCCCCTGACCGAGGATCAGAAGCAGGAGAGGGCTCTGAGAACCATGAAGGATGCTGCCACGGGCGACATCGGTGGGGCTCCCATGGGGCCACGAAACGTGTGAGGGGTGTGCCGACATGGCCCAAGGCCGCCATGCGAACCCTGAGACTGGGGCTTTCGGTGGAGCTCCCTATGGGGCCACGAAACGTGTGAGGGGTGTACAGACATGGGGCAACACCGACATGCCGAACCTGCCGCTGCGGCATTCGGTGGTTCCGCCTCAGACCACGAAACGTGCGAGGGGTGTGCCGAAATGGAGGGTGGAACCGCATGCGAACGCAGCCACTGGGGCCGTCGGTGGAGTTCCCTGTGGTGCCACGAAACGTGTGAGGGGTGTGCCGACATGGGGGGTGGAACCGCATGCGAACGCAGCCACTGGGGCCTTCGGTGGAGCTCCCTATGGGGCCACGAAACGTTTGAGGGGTGTGCCGCAATGGGGGGTGGAACCGCATGCGAACGCAGCCACTGGGACCTTCCGTGGAGCTCCCTAAGGGGCCACGAAACGTGTGAGGGGTGTGCCAAAATGGGGGGTGGAACTGCATGCGCCGCAAAAGCGAACGCAGCCACTGGGACCTTTGGTGGAGCTCCCTATGGGGCCACGAAACGTGTGAGGGGTGGTGCCGAAATTGGGGGTGGAACCGCATGCGCCGCAAAAGCGAACGCAGCCACTGGGGCCGTCGGTGGAGCTCCCTATGGGGCCACGAAACGTGTGAGGGGTGTGCCGACATGGGGGGGGAACTGCATGCGCCGCAAAAGCGAACGCAGCCACTGGGACCTTTGGTGGAGCTCCCTATGGGGCCACGAAACGTGTGAGGGGTGTGCCGAAATTGGGGGGTGGAACCGCATGCGCCGCAAAAGCGAACGCAGCCACTGGGGCCTTCGGTGGAGCTCCCTATGGGGCCACGAAACGTGTGAGGGGTGTGCCGACATGGGGGTGGAACCGCATGCGCCGCAAAAGCGAACGCAGCCACTGGGGCCTTCGGTGGAGCTCCCTATGGGGCCACGAAACGTGTGAGGGGTGTGCCGACATGGGGGGTGGAACCGCATGCGCCGCAAAAGCGAACGCAGCCACTGGGGCCTTCGGTGGAGCTCCCTATGGGGCCACGAAACGTGTGAGGGGTGTGCCGACATGGGGGGTGGAACCGCATGCGCCGCAAAAGCGAACGCAGCCACTGGGGCCTTCGGTGGAGCTCCCTATGGGGCCACGAAACGTGTGAGGGGTGTGCCAAAATGGGGGGTGGAACTGCATGCGCCGCAAAAGCGAACGCAGCCACTGGGACCTTTGGTGGAGCTCCCTATGGGGCCACGAAACGTGTGAGGGGTGTGCCGAAATGGGGGGTGGAACCGAATGCCGCATGCGCCGCAAAAGCGAACGCAGCCACTGGGACCTTTGGTGGAGCTCCCTATGGGGCCACGAAACGTGTGAGGGGTGTGCCGAAATGGGGAGTGGAACCGCATGCGCCGCAAAAGCGAACGCAGCCACTGGGGCCTTCCGTGGAGCTCCCTAAGGGGCCACGAAACGTGTGAGGGGTGTGCCAAAATGGGGGGTGGAACCGCATGCGCCGCAAAAGCGAACGCAGCCACCAGGGCCTTCGGTGGAGCTCCCTACGGGGCCACGAAACGTGTGAGGGGTGTGCCGAAATGGGGAGTGGAACCGCATGCGCCGCAAAAGCGAACGCAGCCACCGGGGCCGTCGGTGGAGCTCCCAATGGGGCAACGAAACGTGTGAAGGGTGTACCGAAATGGGTGTGGGAGGGGGAGGAGGGGGGAGGAGGGAGGGAGGAAGGAGGCGGGAACGCGGGGCACCGTCTCTTCAAAACGAGGACCCAACACCACAGGATGGTTGGGAAATAGTTTCGCAGATTGAGGGCGGTTCCTTTTCAAGATGTGGCTTTCGTCTGAGCGCCGCGCACATTCCTTGGAACATTGCAGAGAGTTCCACGGATTGAGGGCGTGTCGCTTTCAAAATGGGGTTCTCGCGTAAGCGCCGCGCACATTCGTATTAAACATTTGCAAGAGCTTCACGAATTGAGGGTGGTTCCTTTACAAAACGTGGCTCTCGCCTTAGCGCCGCGCACATTCGTCCATAACATTTGGAAGAGTTTCACGGATTCCCATGATCAACGTACCAGAAATGGCGTTCTGGAAGGATTCAAGATTATGCGGGTGCAGCAAGTATATAGATTCGCGGTGTTGAAGTCCCAAAAATGGCGTTCTGGCACGGTTCTAGATCGTCAAGACGCAGCAATCAGGTTGATCCGTTGCGTTGAAGTCCCGAAGACAATGTTTTGGCATGCTTCAGGATCTTCCGGGGTGTCTTCCAACTAGGCAGCTCCCTCAATGGAAATGAACCGTTGTAGGGGCTTGTGAAGAGGGAGCTTGGAGGGAGGGTTAGTTCCATCATCGCTGATGACTCTTTGGTTTACACTGGTCCTCCTCCTCCTTCTCCTCCTCCTCCTCCTCCTCCTTCTCCTCCTCCCCCTCCCCTTCCCCCTCCTTCCTCCTTCTGGCGCGCCGCCGAGAGACTCCAGGGCGGCAAGCCCGAGTCTGGAACTTTCTCGGCCGGGGTGAGCTGCTGAGGCAGGCCGCCCAGACCCCGACCTCCGGCGTCTCGGGGGCAGCACGACCGGCATGTGTGTGTGTGTGCCTCCGCCGCTGCGGCCACTTGGAGCCACTCTCGGGCCCTGGGGCCGCCGGATGAACCTGGCGCGACCCAAACCAGGGATCTTCGAGCGTCCAGAGCAAGTCAAGGCAGTTCTGAGCAATGCAAAGCAATGTAGTGCAATGCGAAACATTGCTCGGCAATGATCGGCATCGCTGTGCGCTGCTTGGTGTTGCCTGGCATCGCGTGGAATTGATGATTGGCATTGCTTGGCGGCAATGCTTGGCGTTGCTTTGCGTTCATTTGCATTGCTTGGCATTGCTTGGTATGGCTTGGCGCTGCCTGGCATTGATTAACACTGCTTGACATTGTTATGGCTGGCCTTGCCCTGGTTGGCATTGCATGGCCGAGGAAGGCGGCACGGAACCAAGGCCCAGACCAAGGAACCCGAGCACCGCCGGGCACCGCCTCTAGAGGCCGACGTCGCGACCGAAGCAGGAAGCCCTCAGGCAAAGCCCAGCTGGGGAAGAGCGGCCCGCAGCAGAAGAACATCGCCTCGGGGACGGGGTCGAGAGCCGAGAGCTCCGGGGGGCCCACGTCGCGAAGCATCGCGACGTCGAGGTCCGGGTTGGGGAATCGCCGCCCTCGGGAGTCAGGCGTCGCTGTCGTCATCAGGGGCGAAGACGTAGCCAGCGTGAGGGCCGTCCACGTCCTCCAGGTACTGGGCGGAGACCCAAACGAAGAGCGGCAGGTGGCTCGGTGGCAGCTCCCGGACAACGTCGGCGAGCTCGCAGACCACCCTGCCAGCCGTGCGCACCATGATGAGCTTCCTGAACTCCTCGCAATCCCTCTCGCAAGCTGGGTCCAGCTTGCGCATTCCGCACGACCGCCAGAAGTCGACGGTCTGCTGCAGGAGAATGGAATGGCAAGCCAGGCACACACAGCGCATGGCCGAGAGGGTGGCCCAGATCGTTCGCCCTGCTCGGAGCCCAGCCTCTGCGGCGCAGGAGTCGATGTAGCCTATCGTGGTGCGGCCGATACAGCAATCGAGGTCTGAGATGGGGCCCTGCAGATTCAGATGACTGTTGCCTTGCACCACCTGGCGGGCTCGGACCGAGAATCGCCTGACGATGGCACCGCCTGCTAGCCTTCCAGCGGCGGCGACGTGGACGATGGAGGCGCTGTCGTCGAACAGCTTGGTCTCCAAGGACTCGCGGGAGGGAAGCTTGTCCCGCTCTCCGTCCCAGAGGCTCTGCAGGTTCTCCTCGTAGATCCTGCGATAGCAGATGCCGACGACCTCGCTGTACAGCCGACGCCTGGCCTCGCTGGCCACGCAATTCTCCCCGAGGCCGCCCTTCGGCTTGCTCATCCTGCGCAGCAGCTGGCCGAGCTTGGGGTGCCGCTTCATCATCCAGGCCTGAGCAGCTGGCGCATCCTCGAAAACCGCTGCACCGCCATCGCCATGCGCCCGTGGCCCGCTGGTGGGGCAGGGGGCGCTTGTCTGGCGGATGGGGCTCACAGCGCCGAGGTTCACCGCGAGGGCGCCCGAGCCTGGCCGACTGCAGCGCACCTCCGAGTCCCTGGCGAGCTCGACCCAGTCGCCACGGCAGCCGCTCACGCCGACGACGTCGCCCTTGACCATGATCCCCAGCAGCTCGGCTGCTGCGGAAGGCTCCCGCCTCACCGCCACCTGCTCGTGCTCCACGATCCACGGCACCCCGTACGCAGCTACCACCTTCACGGTAAAGCCTGCGCGCGGCACCTTTGTCGCAGCCGTCGCTGGCGTGTGGGGCTCGAGCTTGGCGCACAGGGTGTCGGCGTGAGGTAGCTGCAGGAAGCCACCCTCCTCGAAGCGCTGTCGTGCCCAGTCCGGTGGCACGCGCGTCAGCAAATCCCCATGCCGCGGGTGGCTGCAGAGCAGCCAGCCGTGACTCTGCAGCTCGACCTTGCCCTCCCGAAGTTGATGGTGCTTGTGCCTCACGTGGGATCCCTCCGGGACCATTGCCCAGGGCGGCTCCAGCAGGCTCGCGCAGGCGAGGTCGCCGCACAGCAGGGTCCCAAGGATCTCCGCGTCGCCCCTCAGGCTTGCGCGGTCGAGCACGTGGGCGAAGCGCGCCTGCACCACGAGCGCGTGCAGGGGCTCCTGCACGATCTCGTGGGAGACCCATGACACGAGCTGGCACGTGGCGAAGCCGGGGCGGCCCGCGTCCGCCGGTCCCTGAGCTGGAGCTCCTCCTGCACGGCTGGCCGGCTCGGTCATGCCCCTCTCAGGGCCGCCGGGGCCGCCGCTGCGATCGTTGGCATCCTCAGCGCAGGCCCATGCACCAGGGAGGGCGGGGCCGGCGCCGCGTCGCGCGCGCGTGGGGGGCGCTACAGCCCCGCACCGAGACGCGACCGCCCTCGGGCCAGAGCCTGTGAGCATTCACCCGGCCCACCAGGCCACTGTGCAACGAGCATCGGGCCCACCTTCTCTGAGGGAGTCTCGAGGTTACGTGGGGTAGCTGGAACATAACACCCATTCGCTGGGTGGCCGGCCCTGAGATCCCAGTTGCTTAAGGCGGGAGCGAGAGGTCCTGGGGCGCAGGGCGGGCGGTTCGGGGAGACCACGTGGGGCTGTCAGCGCCGAGTGTTCAAGTGGCTTTCTCTGTCTTTCGCGCACGTTCGCACCCAGTCTCCCTCTCTCTCCCTCTCTCTCTCTCCCCCTTGGGGTGGGAGTAAGGAGCGCCTCCAGCCAGGGATAGCGGACGAGCACTCGGATTGTACGAGGCGGGGCGAGGGAGAGGGGAAGGAGGACGAGGAGCAGCAGGAGTGGGAGGGGAGATCTGGTCAGCCAGATCGAGCGAGCCAGCGGGCCCCGCCCATTCCCACCCTCCCACTCGCAACATAAAAGCACACATGGTGGCACAGCTTGACGTTGGAACTGGCTCGCGCTCGCCCTCGGAGAACAGAAAGCGTTCGCGCGCGGTCTCGCTTCCGACGACTCGGCGGGAGGGGAAAAAACACGGGCCGCGCTCGGGCGGGAGCGGAACTTCTAGAAAGTCCTTGCGCGGCCATACAGCGAGAGCACGATTTAGCCCAATCTCGCGCGGCCAAGTTTCCGACGAGCGCGATTGCGACGAAGCATGCGCCGCGCTGGAACAACACTTCCGCCAAACTCTGCGCGGCGTTTCGGCGATAACAACATGTCGCCAGTTCTCGCGCAGCCCCGCTGCCGCTACCGCTCGCCCGCGAACTGGCGAGAGGAAAACAGTTTGATCAGCGGCGGGCCGGATCCAGCAGGTGGTCGGTTATCGGCGGGGCGCGTCGGAAGCCAATCGGACACAGTGGGAAGGGGAGGCAGGAGGGAAAGCCAGGGAGGGCCGCAAGACCGTGAAGACCTCCGGGCCAGAGCGCCCTCGGGACGTAAGAACCTTCGGGATGCGCCAAGGTCAGGCTCAAATGCTCGACGCTGTAAGTGCGGGCGC
>CAUYUJ010000447.1:1226526-1249640 GCA_963575745.1 Prorocentrum cordatum
GGAGGAGGAATTGGAGAAGCAAGGAGCACGGATCAAGGCACAAGAAGGTGGCAGGGAACAAAGAGGAGGGGAGGGGGAGGCGGAGGAGGAGGAGATGGAGGGGGAGGGGGAGGAGGAGGAGGAGGAGGAGGAGGACGACGACGAGGAGGAGGAGGAGGAGGAGGGGGAGGAGGAGGAGGATGAGGAGGAGAAGGAGGAGGAGGAGGAGGACGAGGAGGAGGAGGAGGATGGAAGAAAGGGAGGAGGATGATGAGGATGAGGATGAGGATGAAGAGGAGGAGGAGGAGGAGGAGGAGGACCAGTGGAAACCAAAGAGTCATCAATGATGTTGGAACACGCCCTCCCTCCAAGCTCCCTCTTCATAGGCCCCTACAAGGGTTCATTTCCACTGAAGGAACTGCTTCGTTGGAAGACAACCGTTTGACGACCCTGATGCATGCCAACACATCGTTCTCGAGATTCCAACGACACGGATCAACCTGACTGGTACGTCCTGTCGATTTTCAATCGTGTCAGAACGCCATTCTTGGGACTTCAGCACCGCGAATCAAAGTAACTGCTGCGCCCTCAGAATCCTGAACCCTTCCAAAACACCATTTCTGGTACGCTGACCATGGTGATCCGTAGAAACTCTTGCAAGTGGTTGAAACGAATGTGCGCGGCGTCGAGGCGACAACCAAATTTTGAACAGGAACCACCTTCGATCCGCGAAGCACGCTGCAAATTGCTAAAACGACTGTGCGCGGGGCCAAGGCGAGGGCCACATTTTGAAAACGACCCGCCCTCAATCCGTGAAGCTCTTGCACCTTTCTGTCAAACGAATGTGCGTGGTGGTAAGGCGAAGGCCACAATTTGAAAACCACCAACCCTCAATCCGTGAAGCTCCTGCAAACTTGTAACGCGAATGTGCGCAACGCCACAACGAACACCACAACTGTAAGACCACCCGCCGTCAACCCGTGAAACTCTCGCACATGTTTAAAACAAGTGTGTGTGGTGTTAAAGCGAGAACCAAATTTTGAAAACCACCCGCCATCAATACGTGAAGTTCCTGCGAAAGTTTCAATCGAATGTGCGCGGCTTTGAGGCGAGAGCCACCATTTTGAAAACGGCCCGCCCTCAACCCGTGCAACTCTCGCACATGTTTAAAACGAATGTGCGCGGCGCTAAGGCGAACACCACATTTTGAAAGCCACCCACCCTCAATCCGTGAAGCTGCTGTCAATGTTTCAGCCTCAGGGTCGTACATGGTGAGGAAGTCTCAGGCGAAACGCCCAGCACGCCCAAAAACTGGCCTCGGGGCGCGACAGGGAGAAGTTAGTTATAAGGAAAAGGAATGGAGGAGGAGCAGCAGCATTAGCAGGGAGCACGGATCAGGGAACAGTAAGGTGGCAGGAGACAAAGAGGAGGGGAGGGGGGAAGAGGAAGAGGAGGAGGAGGACGAGGAGGGGGAGGTGGATGAGGATGAGAAGGAGGAGGAGGAGGAGGAGGAGGTGGAGGAGGGGGAGGGGGAGGAGGAGGGTGGAGGAGGAGGAGGAGGAGGAGGAGGAGGAGGAGGAGGAGGAGGAGGAGGGGAGGAGGAGGCGGAGGGGAGAGGGGAGGAGGAGGGGGAGGGAGAGGGAGGGAGAGGAGGAGGAGGAGGAGGAGGAGAAGGAAGAGGAGGAGGAGGAGAAGGAGGAGGAGGGGGAGGAGTACGAGGAAATAGAGGGAGCAGGGAGCACGGATTAAGGAGAATGAAAGTGGCAGGGAACACAGAGGGGAGGGGGCAGGAGGAGGAGGAGGAGAAAGAGGACAAATAAGAAGAGGAGGAGTAGGAGGAGGAGGAGGAGGAGGAGGAGCCGGAGGAGGGAGGAGGAGGACGAGGAGGAGGAGGAGGAGGAAGAGGAGGATGAGGACGAGAGGAGGAGGAGGAGGAGGAGGAGGAGGGAGGAGGAGGAGGAGGAGGACGAGGAGGAGCAGGGAGCACGGATCAAGCAACAAAAAGGTGGCAGGGAACAACATGGAGGGGAGGGGGAGGAGGAGGCGGCGGAGGAGGATGAGGAACAGCAGGAGGAGGTGGAGGAGGAGGAGGAGGAGGGGAGTGTGAGGGGGAGGAGGAGGGAGGAGGAGGAGGAGGAGGAGGAGGAGGGAAGAACATGAGGATGAGGATGAGGATGAGGAGGGGGAGGAGGCGGAGGAGGAGGTTTGAAAGAGGCTTCTCAAAGGTGAAAAAGGGGCACAGCAAGGATAATGAGGAGGAAGGGGAGAGGGAGGAGGATGAGGACGAGGAGGAGGAGGACGAGGAGGAGGAGGAGGAGGAGGAGGAGGAGGAGAAGAGGAGGACGAAGATGATGATGAGGAGGAGGAGGAGGAGGGCGAGGAGGAGTAGCAGAGGCAGGATGACTAGCAGCAGGAGGCTCTGCCATGCCCGAGCGGAAACCCCGGACGCATGCCCTTCCCCGCGGGTCGGCCGGCGGGCAGTACCACGGCGCCAGCTCGGAGAGGACAATAAGGAGAAGGAGGAGCAGCAGGAGGAGGAGGAGAAGGCAGAGAAGGGGTTCAAGGAAGGAAGGACGGAAGGAAGGAAGGGAGGAGGGCAGGAAGCAGGGAAGACAAGGAGGACGGGGTGGTTTGAAAAAAACCCAGGGGGGTCAGAGAGCCTTCTGACTTTCGAGGGGCATAGCAGAGAGGAGGAGGAGGAGGAGGAGGAGGAGGAGGAGGAAGAGGAGAAGGAGGAGGGGGGTGGAGGAGGAGGAGGAGGGGAATAATATGATGATGAGGGTGATGATGAGGATGCTGATGATGGTAACGATGATGATGAAGATGAGGATGAGGATGAGGATGCTGATGATGCTGATGATGACGATTATGATGATGACGCGGATGATGATGATGGCGATGATGATGATGATGATGATAATGATGATGATGATGATGATGGCGCAGCCCCTTCAAGCTCCAGATCCCCAGGAGTCCAAATCACCGTTGAAACAGAACTCGAATGTGAGGTTTCCGCTTCGAGATAGCCCTCGTACGAGCTTTGTAAAAGGTGAGGATGCACTCAGGACCGAACCGTTTCAGATTCCTGAGATAATTAAACGTGCTAAATATAAGATCGTGAGCTAGCATGGTAGAGCACAGGGCAGGAGAGGTAGACGCGTTATGACTGTGAAGCAGCAGGCGGTCCTGGGCCGTCCGGGAGAGGAAGTCAGGAGGAAGATGGGGCAGAACCTGACAGAGCGGCTCGAGGGCACATGGGCAGTCAAAATAATGGAGGATGTGATCTCCACCACACGCTCTGCACCCGAACTGACATGCATGCCGCCCCTGGCGATACCTAGCACTGGTGGCCCAGGAATTACAAACTCCTTTCAAGACCGCAGCGCCCACACATGGGGCAAGTTTTGTGACAGCTAGCTTGATACGCGTTACAATTAAATCAGCCTTGGGAAGCTGAGCAGTGTTGTCGAAATATCTGATACGAGGGAGGAGGGCTAAATTGGCAAAGATCGGAGATTGCCTACGGCTCAGAAGGATATTCACTTTTTTCTGCAGCATGTCAGTGTCGGGGCCATCTATCATCATGGGAATAGCGGTCATCTGGTTGTAGTAGGCAATCAAGGAATAACAGACGCTGGATTCATACCACTCTGTGTGGCGTAGTACTGCTAGTCGATCAATCTCCTCATTCTCCATCCAGGCAAACCTTCCTCGCACTTCAGAGAACCATTGAGATCTTAAGGCGACCCGATAC
Organism: Prorocentrum cordatum; assembly: GCA_963575745.1. NCBI lineage: Eukaryota > Dinophyceae > Prorocentrales > Prorocentraceae > Prorocentrum > Prorocentrum cordatum. The sequence continues at coordinate 1,230,260 of CAUYUJ010000447.1, forward strand.
ATGCTGGCCCCGGATTCTCTCTGGAGGTCTCTGGGGTCGTGGGGGAAGCAGAGCACCGACGGGGACCTCAGTATATCAGCTGGAATGGAATGCCTGGGAGCGGACGCTAGAAGCTGGTGAGCTTCTTTCTCTTTTTTCAAAACAACCGGCGGAGCCTGACACAGCTGGCCCACAAAGCTGAGCACGGAGAAGGCCAGCGAGTTGTACGCTATGATATTCTGACATAGCCCTAAAGACAGACCTTTGATGTGCCAGACTCGCTTGATGTATTTGACCCCAGGAGCGTCCCAGGACACCGTGGGCCCTTTCGGGCCGATGTAAACTCCCAGGTACTTGCCGAAAGTGTCGACCCGATACAGACTAGTTCTAATGCCAGATCCACGAAACATCTCAAATATCTCTCCTGGAGTATGGCACAGCAAATACCAGCGAACACTTGCCTGGGTTCAAGATCAGGCCCGTCACCAACGCGGCCTGAAAGAGCAATCTCAGCACGATAGGGAGCGCGCGGACAAGGTCACAGGAAACAATGCCTACGTCGTCAGCGAACGCAAATGGCCGTGCCAGCGGAATCATAACCGAATACATGCACCTGAAATAGGATCTGCAGCTAGAGCAAAAAGTACACCAGATAATGGACAACCCTGTTTAATTCCTCGTGTGATATAGTAGCCTCTGAACGTGCCTCCTCCGAGTCTGATACTTGTGTATATATCACGATGCAACTGTTGAACCGCGTCCACGACATATTCAGGGATAAGCATATGTTGTAACGCGGTCAGGATCCACGCATGCGCTAGGCTCGGGAAAGCAGCGGCAAAGTCAAGCAAAAAGAGGCCAGCTCGCTCGGCTCCGTGAAACACTGCATGCTCCAAGAAGTCAGACTCTAACAGCATTAGGTTGTCAAGCATACTCCTGCCTCTGATAAACCCAGTCTGATTTTTGTGCACAGAAAACTGCGCCTGTTGACCAAAGGGAATACACAGCAGTGAAGCGAAGGTTTTATTATCAGTATTGCCCAAGAATAATGATCGGGTCTCCTTTGCTTTTTTCTGCACCTCCCTCAGGGAGTCGCCCTCGAATTTCTTGGCCAGGAAAACCGTCGCCCCGTGATCGAAGCCTCCAGGAAGAGAGTGTCCATGCATAAAACTCAAATATGCTTGGTACATGATCTCCTTACATTCAATGCTACTCTTTGCCCAACCTGAGTACGGAATGCCATCGGGACCTGCCGATGCGTCCTTCTTGCGATGTAGAAAGCCCAGCATGTCAGAGAGGGGGACAATCCAATTGATACCAGGAGAGACTTTCTGGCAATGAGCAAGCGGCATCTCTGAAATATGCGTGGGCACGTTCGGCACATCAGCGGCGGTGCGTGCCCGGCCCCAGCGTTCAGCAAGTCGGGCGGCGCTGCCCCTTAAACTGGCGGGCGCGTGCCCTTGGTTGCCCAGGATGCCCACGAGCGACATGCGCCTATGCTTGGGGGACCAGGCCTTCAAAAGCTTGTGCAGCTTAACTGCGCGCTCGTCATCGCACTGGTACTCTGGGGCCTGCTCGTGCTCACGAAGCTCAAGGACCAGGATGCGCTCTTGTATGATGCGGATGTGTTCGTAGAACCTCGCCTGATCTATGATGTGCTCGTGCTGCTCATCTGTGAACTGTGCGATCTGTCGTATGCGCGTGAACACTTGCGTATGATATGGCTCTGTCCGTTCGTATTGGCACGCATGCATTTCAAACAAACCATGAGACGATGAGTATCCGTTTGTACACCATAACGGTATATGCGTGACATAATATCAGTAGTCGCTATGTGCACGCATTCTTTGATCTCTTCTAAGGCGAGGAGGGGGTCCGTGGAGGGGCCAATTTGGGCCCGAGCTTCATCAACTAGCTGTGCAAATTCAGGATGTGCGGTCACCCATGATGGTGCACTGGCCTGGGGCCGAAGCCCTGGAGAAAAGTGAACGAGGACAGGAACATGATCACTCGGCTCGCTAGCTTTGAAGACGTGCCCGACGATTCCAGCAGTAGGCTTGGCCTCCAAAACAGTAGCCGTGGCAGCAAAAGTATATATGCGATCAATGCGTCCCAGAGACTGAATACCTTCCCCAAGATCCCCTGTCCAATGCGTGGGCTCGTCTTGCGCCAGCTCGAGCGCGTTCGGGAAGAGCTCTCGAAAGCGTCGAAGGAGAGCAGGACGCTCAGGACGCTGGTATTCACCATCTGTCCTGACTCGGGTCCCTCCTGACTCAAGGAAGTTAAAATTGCCTGCCAAGAACGTCAAGCACGAGTTGCTGCGGGGAAAGGTCTCGGCAACTTGTTCGAGCACAAGAAACTTATTAGCATCATTGAGAGTGGAATCGAGGTGGATATTGTACACTTTGAGGTCACCCTGGGGTCCTTGGAGAGATAGAGAGAGGAGACGGCCGTAAACATGCTGGCGAGGCTCCACATTCGTGAAGTTGGCAAGGAAAGAGTTGGCCACGCTGATCGTAGCTCCACCCGCGTTCGGGTTCTCGCAAAACGTGCCGAAGTGCGTGCGCGTGGGATAATATCTGCGCAGGGTCTCGAGGTCAGCATATGTGCCATGTGTGTTCTTGCATGAGTATCATGGTATGTGCTTTGATAAGAGTGCGGAACTTGCGAATCCGATTTCTCTGCAGTGTGGGATCACCATACACACTTCCAAAGAGGGCTCTTGAATTCCATGTGCTTAGCGCCAGGTGCTGCTTTATCTGCCATGGACATTCAAGAAGAATGTCTGCACTGCCGCCAGAGGGGGGAGGAGCAGCAGGGCTGCTCCTAAATCGCTTCCCAAGACTGCGAACGAAGGAGGGGGCGCGAGGAGGATAATCAGCAGTATGGGCAAAAACAGATGCGGCAGCGGCGGCATCTTCCTCAGAGCATGGTGCGCCTAATTCCTACTCGTGGTAGGCGCTGTTGACCACGGCAGGCAAGTCCTGGACCTGCTGCTCTGTGAGGCCGAAATCGCGCAGCTCCTGGGCGCACGTCTCGACCACAACCTCCGATTCGGTCCACGACGAGAGCATCGCCAGGTCGATCGGCTCGTCGCGCACAGTGGTGTAGCATAGGCCCTGGTACTTGTTGCAGGCGAGCGCTGTCGTAGATGTCCAGCGGCCGTTCGTGCGCATGTACGCGCATATCTGCTTCCAGATGAGCCCGAGGATGCAACCCGTCTTCTTAATGTCATATGGCTCGTCGAAGCCGGTGCGCAGATCATGTTGCGTGCCAGTTGAGGCTTGGGTGAACTTGATAGGGTGGTCGCGGGCCCGCTCGTAGAAAGACTTTGCGTGCTCCTGCGATTGAAACTTGATAGCATCTGCAAAGCGTAAGCTCTGACAGCGAGGTACACGTTTATCGCGATACTCCTCTGGCATATTGGTTTTGAGGATCGCAAAGCGACGTTCGAATACATTATTCAGCTGCTTCTTCGGAAATCCACGTATCCAGATCTTCGTCTTGTCAGCAGGCACCGTAGGTCGCACCGACGATGGAGCCGTGGATGGTGGAGCAGTCGAACGACCCGAAGCAGAACCACGCACGGCGGCCCATGGGTCAGAGGACGGCTGGTCCATCTTGCGCTGCATCTCCGCGAAGCTGGCCTCGAGACTTTGCAATCTCGCTGACGCCGAGCATGTGCTTGCCATCCCATCAGCCTGCTCCATCTCCGTATCTGCTCCCTGTTGCAGTCTCTGAAGTTTATTGAAGTTTGAGGCCCAGCTCGTCCATGCGCTCGCTGTGGGCCTGAATGTCATCCTTCATGGAGTTGATGGTGGCCGTGTTCTGCTGAACCCCTGCAGAGAGCCGCCCATCCATCTCCTTGATGGCTGTCAAGTTGCCAGCAAGCGTTGCGTTCATCGAGTCCATCTGAGAGTTGAGCGGCCCAAGGGTTTCATTCAGCATGAGACACGAAGGGCCGCTGCATCGAGAGCCATCGCACCAATGGAGAACTGCACTCGCTGGCGAGTACGGTACACAGAGGCAAAATGCGTGTGGGTGAGATAAAACATGCGGTGACCCCTGTCCTTGGGGCCTCTCCAGGATCACACTCGTGCGCGGCGGGCGCTGGCCACTTGAGACGGGGGGGTGAGTTCCCGAAATGGCCTTGAGCCAAAATGGCTTGAGCCAAAATGGCTACGGATGATGATGATGATGATGATGATGATGATGCTGATGATGATGATGATGATGATGATGATGATGATGATGATCATTATGCTGATGGTGGTGGTGATGATGCTGCTGCTGATGATGATGGTGGTGATGATGACGTTGATGATGATGACGACGATGACGATGACGATGACGACGACGACGACGATGATGATGAGGAGGAGGAGGAGGAGGATGAGGAGGAGGAGGACGACGACGACGACGAGAAGGAGGAGGAGGAGCAGGATAAGGAAGAGGAGGAGGAGGAGGAGGAGGAATGAGGAGGAGGAGGAGGAAGGAGGAGGAGGAGGAGGAAGACGAGAAGGAGGAGGAGGAGGAGGAGGGAGGAGGAGGAGGAGGAGGAAGGAAGACGGGAGGAGGAGGAGGAGGAGGCGGAGGAGGAGGAGGAGGAGAAGAGGGAGGAGGGAGGAGGAGGAGCAGGGGCAGGAGCAGGAGGAGGAGGAGGAGGAGAAGGAGGGGCACAGCAGGGATAATGAGGAGGAAGGGGAGAGGGAGGCGGAGGAGGACGAGGAGGAGGAGGAGGAGGAGGAGAAGAATCATATTACGAATGATAAGAAGAATAAGAAGAGGAGCAATAATAAGAAGAAGGAGGAACAGGAGAAGGAGGAGGAGGAGGAGCAGCAAGAGGAGGAAGAAAGAGGAGGAGGAGGAGGAGGACGAGGAGGAGGAGGAGGAGGACGAGGAGGGGCGAGGAGGAGGGAAGGAAGCAAGGAAGGAGGAAAAAAAGGAGGAGAAGGAAGAGGAGGAGGAGGAAGAGGAGGAGGCGTAGGAGGAGGCGGAGGAGAAGGGATGTGTGAATAAGGATGGGAGAGACTGGAGAAGGAGGATAAAGAAGAGAAGAAGGAAGCAAGACTGTCCCCCTGCTAAGCCGACTCACATCCTGCCGCTCTGTAGGCATAGTACGCGGGCATGGCTTAGCTCGCTTCGCGGAGGTCGCGGCACAGTTGTTCCAGCAAAGCCTGTGATACAACATGCCTTGTCCTGCGGCTTTATGAAATACGGCACCCGTCGGCATTCGGATAAACAATTGTCGCCCCCACCTGGACCCCGCCCGAGCAAGCAGCCACAGCGGGCTGGGAGGCCGACAAATCGGCGAGCTCTCCTCTGACAGCTGGAAGTCGGGTCAAGCAAGCCTGGCACTGAGGCGATGGGCCAACTTTGACTGGGCCATGGCCCTGATCCGCCGGCGCTCCTTGCGCTGACTCTGGCCCCACATAGCCCAACGTCGCGCATCGGGCCCCGCGATGCGCGACGCGCGGCTATCTTCGCGCCCTCGCGCCGCCGCCGCGGAGAAGGACGCCCTCGCGCCGCCGCCCTCTCCGCTGGGCAGCACAGCCTGCTGGGGATCAGCGTGGCGGCACGCAGGGCTCTATCGGCGCATCTGAGGCGAGGCTGGGACGAGGATAAAATCGGGTACGGTCAAATAGAGAATCTCTGAGATCCAGCGGATCTGGGGGATGTGTCGGGCACCGCGGCCTACCCAGTGCGTCCCAGAACGCTCGAAGAGCGTTCTGGAACGCTCTGAAACGGATGATCTTCGTCCTAGCCTTGGGTCGAGGACGTCCCCCTACAGGCAGATTTTGGAGGAACCAAAAGAAAAAAATTAAAAACACCAAACATATTCAAGAAACCATCAAAAAATAGTCCCCAGACTATTTTCTGACTATTCTTGAATCTCCCTCCTGTAGGGGGACAGGCCCGACTTGGTCCCAGCCCCGTCTGGGCACCACATTCCTCATGTAGAGGGGCAGGCCCGACTCAGACCCGGATTGCCCCGCGAGGCGCAGTCCCCCTGCGCGCCCCCGCTGGTGGCCCAGTGGCCCGATCCCTGGACGAGCGCGCTCCAGTACTCGCCCGAGCACCTGATCGCAAACGGCCCAGATTCGCCGCGGGGGGCTCGCGATCCACTGCGTCGAGGCGAGGAGGAGGAGGAGGAGGAGGAGGAGAAACATGTGCTTTTCTCGGACGCCTGCGAGCAGGCACTTTGCGAGTACAGTGGAACGCGCTCGGGCATGTCCCCCTACAGGCGGACTTTGGACGAACATGAAAAGAAATAGTCCAAGAACGCTCTAAAATGGTCAAAAGAAAATCGAAAAACCGTCCCCAGACTATTTTGGGACCAGCGCTACATCGAGGCGAACATGTGCTTTTCTCGGACGTCTGCGAGCAGGCACTTTGCGAGTGGTGGCACGCGCTCGGTGGATCACGGCACGGCGCTGTGTGCCCCATGCTCCGTAGTGCCGGCCGAGGCGATGCTCCCGCGGCCTGGGGCCACGTGCCCGCGGGTCGCTGGCAGCTTCCCCGCACCACTGCAGCAGTTGTGTGGGCAAGTGCCAGAATGGGCTGAAATGGGTGGAGGAGGTGTTCGGGGAGGTGGGGAGAGAGGTGTTTACATGGGTGTCGATCTTCAGCCCCCGAAGCGCATGCGAAAAAAAGTACTGCCTGCTGCAGCAGCAGGCTGGCAGCAGGCACACTGGCGCCGCCCGAACAAAAGCATACAGCAGGAGCTCGACCACGAGAAACCTCCCACAAGCAACCCAACCCTGAGACCCCAGGACGTCCATTGATTTGTGGAATATCACGCTTCGGACAGCGAAGCCATCGAAACCCAAGAAATCCAGGGCACCCGGGAGGCAAGCAGGGTGTTTCTTGGCATGGGTTCCACTATATGCTGACGACGTCGTCGAAGCTGTCGCCGACGATGTTGCCGACGGACGTCGACGAAGTCGTCGGCATCATCGTGGTCGTCCTCGTTTTTCGTTGTCAGGGTCGCGGTCGCCAAAGTCGTCACCGCCGCCGTGCCCGTCGTCGCCGTGGTGCACGGCGCACGCTGTGGGCATTACCTGCCAGAAGCTGGCGACTCGGAAGAGCGAGCAGCATGTTGCACTCCGTGCTCCCAGCGGGCTGAACTTGCATCTCAAAGATGCGCCGCTCAAGTCTTGCGAAACAGATCTTGCCATTCCCCACTCGAAAGCAGTATGTACAAACACGTGGTGACAATTGAAGCGGCTGCTGGTCGCCAAACCGAACAACTAGCCACGTCTTGAGCAATGCTGCCGCACACCAGAGAACGCAGAAGGAGAAGAGGAAGAAGTGACCACGTGGTGCTCACCGACGTCCGTGGATCGGGTTCGCGGCTGGAAGCTTCGTCCAGCAGGCCTGCCATGTTACGTAGAATGGCCACGGGGAGAAGGGAGTGAGAATGATGAGGATAATGATGAGGGGGAGGAGAAGGAGGAGGAGGAGGAGGAGGAGGAGGACCAGTGCAAACCCAAGTCTCATCAACGATGATGCAATAAATCTCCTCCAAGTTCCCTCTTCACAGGCTCATATAAGGATCTGTTTTCACTGCGGGAAGAGCTCCCTTGGAAGACAACCGTCTGAAAATTGTCAACCGTCTTTTCACAAGTTTGGGAACTTCAGCGCCGCGAATCAACGTCAATGTTGCGACCTAGCGATCCTAGATCGTGCCAGAGCGGCAGTTCTGGGACGTCAACACCGCGAATCAACGTGACTGTCGCGACCGGACAACCCTAAATCGTGCCAGAACGCAGATGCTGGGACGTCAACCATAAAAATCTTTGAAACGCATGTAAACTGTTGAAATGAAGATGCGCGGCGCTAGAGCGAGAACCACATTGTCAAAAGGAGCCGCCATCCATCCGTGCAGCTCTTGCAAGCTTTCAAAACGAATGCGCGCGGCAGTAACGCGAGAGCTATATGTTGAAAACCACCCGCCCTCCATCCTTGAAGCTCTTGCAAACATTCAAAACAATGCGCGCGGCGCTGAGGCAAGAACCACATGTTGAAACCACCCACCCTTCATCCGTGAAACCCGTACAAGCTTTTAAAACGCGGCGCTAAAGCAAGAGCCACATGGTGAATGCCACAGAGCCCCTATCGGTGAAACTGTTGCGACTCTCAAGCTTTATGATTATTAAATGTGAGGAAGTCTCAAGCGAAACGGCCGGCCCGCCCTACAGACCCGTCTCGGGGTGCGACAGGGAGGAGTTATTTCTAAGGAAGAGTGACGGAGGAAGAAGAGGAGGAGGAGGAGAAGTACGAGAATGAGGGGTGATAGGCTGCATATCGACAATGGCCTTTCGCTTCCGATACGATGAGATGTGGACGAAGGAGGGGGCCTCGTGGCTCAGGAGGCCCGCCCAGGGGCCGAGGCGAAGGAGGAAGTATGAGTAAGGAGGAGGAGAACCAGTGCAAACCCAAGAGTGATCAACGATGTTGGAATAAACCCTCCCTCCAAGCTCCCTCTTCATAGGCCCCATACGACGGTTCATTTCCACTGAGGGAACTGCCTCGTGGGAATACAATCGTTTGAAGATCCTGAAGCATGCCAAAACATTGTTCTCGGGATGCCAACCCCACGGATCAGCTGGACCGTTGAGTCTTGACGTCCTGAACCGTGCCAGAACGCCATTCCTGGGGCGTCAACACCGCGAATAAACACAACTGTCGCACCCTCATAACCCTGAATCCCTTCAAAACACCATTTCTGGTACGTTGACCATGGGAACCCGTGACATTCGTGCATTTATACTTTAGAAAACGAATGTGCGCGGCGCTAAAATGAGAGCCACATTTTGAAAACGACCCGCCCTCCATCTTTGAAGCTCCTGCAAACGTTTAAGACGAATGTACGCGGTGCTAAGGTGAGAACCACATTTTGAAAACTGCCCGCCCTCAATCCGCGAAACTCTTGAAATTGATCCAAACGAATGTACGCAGCGCTGAAATGAGAGCCACATTTTGAAAACGACCCGCCTTCCATATGTGAAACTCTTGCACATGTTGAAAAAAGAATGTGCGCGGCGCTACGGCGAAAGCCACATTTTGAAAACGACCCGCCCTCCACGTGTGAAAATGTTGCCACATGTTAAGCTTCAAGGTCATAAATGATGAGGAAGTTTCAGGCGACACGCCCGGCCCGCCCTAAAAACTAGGCTCGGGGCAGGAGGAGGAGGAGAAGGAGGAGGGGGAGGAAGGGGTAGGAGGAGGGGAAGGAGGAGGAGGAAGAGGAGGAGGAGGAGAAGGAGGAGGGGAATAACGAGAAGGAGGAAGCAGGAGGAAGGAGGAGGGGGCAGAAGGAGGAGGCGAAGGAGGAAGGAGGAGGAGAAACGAGGAGGAGGGGGTAGAAGGAGGAGAAGGAGGAGGAGGAGGGGGGAAGGAAGGGAGGAAGGGAGGGAGGAAGGGAGGGGAGAGAGCAATAATAGGAGGAGGAGAAGGAGAGAGGAGGAGGAGGGGCAGGAGGAGGAGGAAAAATATAGGATGCGCGACAGGGAGAAGTTAGTTATGAGGAAAGGACATGGATGAGGATGAGGATGAGGAGGAGGAAGAAGAACGCAACACGCGTAGGCGTAAGGTCTGGCCAACTCAAAAAAACAGAGGACAGGGAAGGAGGTAGGGAGGGAAGGAGGGAGAAGGGAGGGAGGGAGAGAGGGAGGGAGGGAGGGAAGGAAGGATGAGGAGGAGGAGGAGGAGGAAGGAGGGAGGGAGGGAGGGAGGGAGGGAAGAGGGAAGGAGGGAGAGAGGAGGAGGAGGAGGAGGAGGAGGAGGAGGAGGAGGAGGAGGTGGAGCGCCAGTACCTCATGCGTCCATCGGTCCCACTGCACTCAACGCCTTGGGGGTTTCAGCCAGGGATAAGGCCTAGCCATTCCAGGCGGAGGCGGAAGAAGCGAGTAATTGTCAGGCATTTTCGTGAGCGCCGCTTTGAGGGCCACGAGAGATTGAGACAGATCGAGGGGCCGACCGTTCTGCCGCCCAACCATTTCCTTGGCTATGTGGTAGATGTAAAAGCACAGGGAAGTAGCAAGCACAGCATTCTCTCGAGTTAAATCGAGCGCTGGATAATGATCTGGCAGCCCAAGTCCGAGACGTATGAGCGGACATGAGGGCACCACCGCACGAGGACGACAGATCAGATGGACAGGGTGAGGGCATCGAAGGTGATGCTCAATACTGTCAGGATGGCGGTGGCAACCGAACACACAACACCAGCGCTCCGAGGTCACGTGCATGCGGTCCGTTGTCGTCCACCCCCCAGCGACCGTTTTAAAGTAAGGCCAACGGATCGAAGCGGGATCCCGGAGCAGGATTTCTCGAGCCAGGGCCCACCTCTCTCGCAGTCGTGTGGGGGTGGCATTAAACCAGGCCCGCACGCGACGCCCAATCAGGAGCTCTAATTTGTCGGGATAGGCTGAGCCAGAAACCGAACGCATAAAATGCCCTTGCATCTTGGGCCGGCGTCCCTCCAGTGCGGCCTCACGCACGGCGGCACGGGCACGGCTCTGGGCGAGGCGGAGCTGCGAGGCCAAGAGGGGAGGACGGCGACACGGCACGGCGGATCTCAACTGCTCGTAGTACTGCACAATCGACTGCTTCATCTTCCAACACGGCGCGCACCAAGCGTGCTGAATTATGTCCACAACTGGGAGGTGATCCACCACTCCCGAGACGAGATCAGCAGCGAGCTGGAGCCGACGGTGCATCGGACCCAAAACATTATCTAGAGTCATGGAGGCGGACCGCCACGCATTCGCCACCGCCAACGAGCATATGGCGTGAGGAGCGGGGGAGGGAGACCACGAGGCGAGGGAGAGGAGCTCCGAGAGGCCGAAGGAGTTCGGGGGGAGATGGAGAGATTTGTGCAAACCCCAGAGCTCGCGTCGCTGCAACGCAGAATTCAAGGGATAATACTGGCTCAGATAAGAGAGGCATGAAACGACGGAGGAATTATACAATCTCGAGGCGACATCGGCAGATGATTGCAACATTCCTAGTTCCTTGCACCTCGCGACATATTTCTGATAAGGAGCGTCCCATATCATGTCGAGGGTAGCGCCTGGACCTATGAGGGTGCCGAGGTATTTCGCGCAACCCTTAATGCAGAACCCGGCCCATGACGGAGCACACTGCGTGAGAATAGCGCGGATGTCCGAAATCGAATCGGACGAAATCTCGGTCCACAAAGGCACGACGACGCATTTAGCGACTTGAAGACGCAGCGTGGCAACCCGCTGAACGCGGACAAAAAGGGGCTCGAGGGCTTGGATCAGACGGAGGGATCGAAGGACCGAGCCGACGTCGTCGGCGCAGGCCCCCAGTGCCCCGAGAGAGCGAGAGGGGAGGGCACGAGAGAGGAGGCGGAGGAAAGGATCAAGCCCGAGCGCCCAAAGTGTGCCGCTAAGAGGACAGCCCTGGGCTACCCCCGAACGGATAGGGATCGGGAGCTGCCGGGAGCCACCAACGCGGATCCATCCGACCATCTGGGAATACAGAGCGGAAATGGCGAGCTGGTAGCCCAACGGGACTTTGAAACGAGCAAGAACGCGAAACAGGAAGCGGCGGTTAAGGCTAGGAAAAGCCGAAGCAAAATCATAGCTTATGAAAACTGGCTTTTCCTGCTCTGCGTCCGCAGCAAGAGATGCAATCCTCGCTTCCGTATCCATAGTGAGAATGTGCCTAGCATAGTTTCTACCTGCGATAAAACCCTGCTGGGCCGGATCAGTTGACGATTCTGCTACGCACTTCATGTGATAGTTCATTGCCGATGCTATCGCTTTGATGTCTTGGTTCTTCAGGCAAAGTGGTCTGGTGGTGCCGGGTGCCCGAATGCAGTCCGTCAGATCTGACCGCCCAGGATCCGCCGAACCCTTGGGGAAGAAAGCAAACAGACTGTCGTTAAGTCCTGGCATGAGAGCAGACCCGTCGAACATCTTCTGCATGAGCGGGAACACGTTGTCCATGGCCCTCTGGCACGGCAGCCAAGCGTCCACTGGGGGGCCGTCAGGGCCCGGGGCAGCACGCCGAGCACGCTTGAAAGCACAACGAAGCTGTTCAATAGACGGCATGGGCATACCAATCTTGGGCATGTCCGGCATCGCGCCGTCGAGGAAGGCGTCAATCTCCTCGTCATTCACCAGCTGTGCCTCGAGACCCACGAAGACCTGCGACCAGTGATCCGCAAGCGCCTTGGCGATCATGCCGGGCTGTCGCGCCACAGGGCCAGCCGCGCCAGCGCCGTGGACTTGCAGCCCATCCAGGACCAATCGCTTACGAAAAGGTGCCCACAGAGCAGCTCGTTTACGCGCAACATGTTCACGACGCTGAAAGATGGCATCCCGCTCGGGCCTTTGGTTTTGCTGAACTCTCCCAGCAGCTTGTTGGACTTGCCGCTCGTGCCATTGAACGTTAAGCTGCTCGTAATACAAAGCGAATTCATCGGGTAGAAGTTGCAGGACGCGATGGCCATCGACTTGCAGGTACTTCCTGCCGAGATCCGTGACGTGAATGAGACGTCGCACCGTCCAGACATCTTGGCGCCAAATGCACCTCGCGATGCTCCGCATAGTTTGACGACGAGCCTCAAGATGTGTCGTTGTATTCCCGCCTCGCGTATTGGTGGTGGTGCCATCGGGCATCTGAGAGAGAGCGTTCCTGGCCAGTCTAGCTGCAATCTTCATCATGCGCTTCGTCTCTTGAACTTTCAGCTCCGGGGGAAGAACGGATTGCTCGAGATCTTCCAGTAGATACTCTAAGATGGAGGCGTATTGTTCGGATTTGAACACATAGGTGGGGATGCTTTGCCCCTCGGGCGGGACATGCGTCTTCGCGCGGACTCGGAGGACAACCACTGCATGATCGCTCAGGCTCCAATCAGAATACTCGGCCGCCTCACGGTGCACCTCAAAATCGCAGAGAAGTTGCTCCAGGTACTGGGCGGGGAGGGAGATGAAGGCACGGTCGATGCAAGTGGCCGTCGCAGTGTCACGAGCAAAGCGTGTTGGAAGCTCGCTCGTAATCTCAACCATCCTGTCGCTGAACATGGCCCGCCACTGCTGGGGGTGCTGACAATAGCGGTCGGCGGTACGAGCAGATTGCCCGGCAGCAGGGCGAACATAGGATGCCGTGGTGGACGCATTGAGGTTAAAGTCGCCAATTGCCACAAACGTTCTGTGCTCATGATCCGCTGTTGCCCAATCCACCGACTGGTGCCACACAAATGCCATATGATTCAGCTCCTCGGCCGTGCAATCGAAGTTGGGCACGTTGAGCACCTTGAGCTGGTGTCCAGTCGTAGGATTACGAATGTGGACCATCTGAGCCCTGCCATGAATGATGGCATTATGATCTATGCGGGGACGCTCCGCAGAAGGCAGAGCGGCGAGCTCCTCAGGGGCGGCAGCAGGAACCAGAAGAGCAACACAGCCAAAGCCTGCCGCGCTACCATCAGAATGTGGAGGTGTCGCCGAATAGTAGATGTTATAATTGACCTTGTAGTGCTTGAGAGTCTCGATGAGCAGCTGGTGTGTACCGCGTACTTCCTGTAGGGCCACCACCGCTCGCTGACGGAGGAAAGGGAGAATGTGTCGGAATTTCTGCAAGCGCTTACGCTTCTTCGTGCACAAAAACGAACCCGCGTTCCATGAGACCACCTGCAGGCCAGCATGTACACGCCGGCCTTGGTTGATCTCCCAGGGTGCCCATCGAGCGCTAAAGATGCCATCCGGACGTGTCCAACTGGCCGGCGGAGGAAGCAGCGAAGAGATTGTTGAACCGGGCCCGATAGCGAGTGTGGTCCAGTTGGAACCGCTGCAGCGCCTCCGGGTTCCAGATGATATGCGTGGCCTCCTCCATGCTGTTGCCGACCTGGAGCTCGCATATCGGGAAGGCCTCCGCCGTGATGGTGCCGCGGCTGCGTTGGCAGCGCCACGACAGATCGCTGCGATCCTCGCTGAGCATCGCGTGCAGCTTCTTGGTCTGGATTTCGCGCCTGATCTCCTTCGGCGACCTGTCGCCGCTGATGTAGAGAGGCTTGGGGTTGCCCGTCGCGTCGACGACGGTGAAGTCCCTCCATTTGCCACTGATCTTGAGCGCGCGCGTGAGCGCCAGAGCCCGCGCGGTGGCTTCCGGGCCGCCCTGGATCTGGATGTTAAAGCGCCTGTTCGGCGTGTCCACCCCGATGACGTGCAGGCTGTCCATGGGCACCCCGGCGTCTTCGAACCACGGGCGCAGCGAGCTGCGCAGCTCCGAGGAGGTGAAAGTACCAGGGGACCCACATGAGAAGACGGTGGCTTCAGCAGGGCGATCCCACTCGGCCAACTGTTGGAGAGAGAATGCGTTGGTCTTGGCCTCTGCCAGTGCAAGAAGATCTTGCATCTGCTTGACAGTGGCCTGCATCTTGACATGGTCCCGATGCATTTTGGCCTGCGCATCCTTGCAGACGGCAACCTCGCGCTCCAGCTCGGACTGTTTCTTTTGCAGCGGCTCCATCTCAGTCCGCATCGTGTGGACCAGCGTGGTTTGCAGCTGGCCCTGCATGCTGGTGAAGCTCGAGTTGACGATCGTGGTGACGGAGGTCTCGAGCGCAGTCTTCGTCGCGGCGAACTGGTCCGCCACGATCCGCTGGATGGTGGACTCCAGCGTGCTGGCGGCATGGTCTCCATCGGCACTGGCGGCGAGCCCACCAGCACGACCGGCGCCAGGAGGGGGCGTGCTGATGCTGACGGCCGCCACAGGTGTACTGGATTGGAGCCATGGGTCAGCACGCTGCAGGCGGTCATCGCCAACGCCGACGGCTCGTGCACCTGCTGAGGCGACGCCAGAAGCAGCAACTCCTGAGGTGGCTCCAGAGATTTCCTGACTGGGGAACGTGGGCATGAGGTCCAGCTCCGCCATGGTGGCTGCAGCGGCGGCAGCGCGCGCCGGGGGCACCATGTCGGGAGGTTCGCACCGTTGGCCACGACGTTCACTGCGGTCGGCACGGTGCCCCTGCCCACGATCGGCTCTGGGCGCAGCCGCGTCGGCGTCACGGCCACCACGAGTGCGGCGGCGGTGGCGCTGGGGCGGGGCGCCGCCAGCACTGCGACCACTGCGACTGTGATCGTCCTCAGCGCCAGAGCCCCCCGAGCTGCCAGCAGACGACGCCATTGCATGCGCGTCCACGGGATCTGGCGGAGCGGGCAGAGAAAAATGGAGGAGCGGTTGCACCGCAGGGGACAATGGAAATTGCTGAAGAGCACAGGGGCTTTGGGCCCAAGCTTGAGCCAAAATGGCTACGGAGGAGGAGGAGGTGGAGGAGGAGGAGGAGGTGGAGGAGGAAGAGGAGGAGGACGACGAGGCGGAGGAGGAGGAGGAGGAGGAGGGGGGAGGGAGAAGGAGGAGGGGGAGGGAGGGAGGGAGGGCGCACGAGGCGCCCGCGCGATCCGCCCGCGCGGCCCCGCCGCGGCTCCTGCTGCGCCCCGCGGCGCCCTCGGCGGCGTCCTCCGCAGCGGCGGGGCCGCCGCGCCGCGGCGGCGAGGCGGCCGACGTCGTCGGTGCCCTGGCCGCCGCGGCCGAGCGGCGGCCGTGCGCGGCCTTGCGGCCCGGCGGCGGCGGCGAGGCCCGGCGGTCGGAGGCCTCGGCTGGCGCGGCGGCCGCCGCGCCCGGCGTGGCCCAGGCGGCCCGGCGGCCCGCGCGGTCGTGCAGCGGCACGCGCCGCTCCACCGCGCGGCCGCAGGCGTCGCATGGGCCGCGCGACGGCGCCAGGGCCGCGGCCGCCCGCGAGAGGACGCAGCCGCACGGCAGGAGCAGCACCGAGGGTGTGGTGCGGAGGTCGTCGCCGGTCACCTGGGCGCCGACGGTGTCGGCGTCGTCGGCGCCATCCCCAAATCCCGGCGTGCATGGCGGCCTTCTCCTCTGGCATGGCCGGGCGGCCATGCACGCCGAGGCCTGGAGGCCTGCCCCCCCCCCTAAATGGACCCCCCCTGGCGGCGCCTCCCGCGCCGCCCCTGGCGCAGATCCAAGAAATCCGCGCGGACCGTCGAAAGTTTATGCTTATGCTTTTTTCTTCCTCAAAATTATCGGGTTGGGAGCGCAGCTGCCCTTCATACGCCCGCTTTGAAACGCAACACGCTTAAGACGTCCGTGTCAATACGTTGCGTGCTGGTTCAATGTATTAGTCCACGTTTTGGCGAACGTATCGTGTGCGTTGTCTGTCTACGTGTTGAGCTCCGTGTCAATACGCTAGGTGTTGGGCCTTGCGTAATGGGACAGCGAAGGTTGGGAGCACCGGGTTGGGAGAAATGGCCATCTCATCAGCATTATCGCGTATGTTGAATGGGCTTCTTACACAGTCGTGCCCTGTATCTTCCCAAGCCCTTCCTCCGAACACTGCGGCAAAACTCCGCCTCGAGTTTCTCGAGACGTTGGAATTCTGGATGCGTGCCCAGCTTCCTGGCGCGCCGCAACTGGCCCTCCAGAGAGGCCCCATTTTTTGGGGGGGGGCGGCAAGCCTCGGCGCGCACGGCCGCCCAGCCATGCCAGAGGAGAAGACCGCCATGCACGCAAAGATCTGGGCCCGAGGGACCTCGGGCCACAATATGGCGGATTCCGGAATCCCTGAACCCAACAAGTTTTTGCCATCTCTCAGAATATCGACTTTGCTTACCTTTTTCATCGCTACCCCATACTATGGAAGCTTCGTGGCGGGCATCGGTCTCTACCCGTGTCAGGCGCAATCTAAAAACCAGAGCGGATGCCCTGCAGCGAGGGCGTGTGGAGAGGCAAGGTCCAGGAATTTACCCCGACACCGCCCCGCACGCACCCCCACCTCTGTGGGGGGGCTTCTGTGAGGAGGAGCTGAGGCCCCACCCTCTAGCGTTAGGTCGGGCGTGGCCCCCCACAGGCGGATCTGGAGCGAAACATTAGAAATATTCAGAAAACACTCCCAAAAAAAAGAGAATAGTCCCCAGACATGTTTTGACGATTGTTGAATATTCCTCCTGGAGAGGGACAGGACAGGCCCGACTTGACTCTAGTGGGCACTCAGGCCGCACTCGACGAACCGAAAAAATCAAACATCAAGGAAAGGATGGCCCACGGCAGGGCCCTCGGAGGCGGGGATACGGACATTATCCCCGCCCAGGACGAGGGAGCATCAAAACCCGACAAACTCTCCTAACGTCCTCTGCCTGTTAGCTTTAGGTCGGGCATGTCCCCCTACAGGCGGATTTTGGGCGAAAAAATCATCAAACAAAATCCACAATGGCAAAACAAAAGTCACAGACATGTCTCCTGACTGGTTATGTTTGACAATTTTCGAATTTTCCTCCTGTAGAGGGACAGGCCCGACTTAATATTAGTTGTGATGGTCATCCCCTCGCTAACTTCGAGCTCGGCATCTTGGCGCGCTTGGTACTCCCGACTCTTGCTTCCGCCGCCGACCTTCCGCCCGCGGAAGCGCTTCATTGTACTTCCGCCGCCTTTCGCCAGCCTTCCGCCGCCTTCTGCCGAGGAAGAGATGCCAACTTTTTCGATCCGCACAGGCAAGGCCCTTGTTGGAACGCTCCACATGGCCCGAGGATCTTCGGGCCCAGGCTTGAACAAAGAACACGCCGGGCCAGCTCGGGCCCTCGATGGCGTGTTTTTGCTTCAAAGCCGGAGCTGTGTTCCACAGGCGCATGGCCCGAAATACATAGGACAGCTTTGCGGCAAACGCGTGGGCAAACGCTGGGCTGTCCTCGAGCGTGCAGCCTCGTGGATGCGCAATGGAGGGGGCTTCAGAAACTGGGCCAACCCGCAAGGAAACCGCCGAAGGAAAGCTGGCCCTGGTGAGCGACGGCTGCTTGTTCGGCATGACTGCTATATTTACCTCCTGCGGGTCGCCGGGCACACGGGGACGTCCCGCACCCGCCTCAGCGCGCAGTCGGACACGTCCGTCAGGGCGCGGATGTGGCTGAGGTGGGAGGGCAGGCGCCGCTTCAGCAGTGCCAGAACCACCGCCTCCTTCCGCAGGAGCACGCCCTGCCTGTCGACGACGAGGGGCCCCGCAGAGCTTCGGTGCACCCACTCCTTGGACAGGGCGCAGACCAGCCACGAGGGCACCTCGTCCTCGATGTCCCTCTCGCGGGCGGGGGAGCGCGCCTTCAGGAAGTCCGCGCGCCCGTTGATGGCTGACGCGGGCCTGCCGTACCACTCGGTCCCGACGTCGCTGAACGACATTGAGATGGTCGGGCGCGACGCCGCTTGATATAAAATGGATTCGGAACAGCACCTCTTCCCCGTCTGCCCCTCATCCTGCTACTCACCTCATCCTACTCCCCCTCCTCTTCCTGCAACTCCTCCTCCTCCTCCTCCTCCTCCTCCTCCTCCTCCTCCTCCGCCTGCTCCTTTTCCTCCTCATCATCATCCTCTTCCTCGTCCTCCTCCTCCTACTCCTCCTCGTACTCCTCCTCGTACCCCTCCTCCTCCGCCTGCTCCTCCTCCTCCCTCTTCTTCTTCCTCCTCCTCATTCTCTTCGTCCAGGTCCTCGTACTCGTCCTCCTCCTCATCATCGTCCTCCTCGTCCTCCTCCTCCTCCTCCTGCTCCTCCTTCTCCTTCTCCTGCTTCTCCTGCTCCTGCTCCTGCTCCTGCTCCTCCTCCTCCTCCTGCTCCTCCTCCTCCTCGTCCTCCTCCTCCTCGTCCTCCTCCTCGTCCTCCTCCTCCTCCTCCTCCCTCCTTTTCCTTCTCCTCCTCCTCCTCCTCCTCTTCGTGCTCCTCCTCCTCCTCCTGCTCCTGCTCCTGCTCCTCCTCCTCCTGCTCCTGCTCCTCCCCCTTCTGCTCCTGCTCCTCATCCTCCTACTCCACCTCCTGCTCCTCCTCCTCTTCCTTTTTTTTTGAGCTGCACGCGCCCCAAAGACCTCGCAGAGAGGAACCGACGCCCACCTGCTGAGGGGGCGAGCAGGGGGCCGAAAAAGAGCAGCGCCAACGGTCAAGGGCCATGCCCCCGTGGCGTGCTCAAAGCACGAACAGGGAACGCAAGGAGACCGTGCTCCGCGCTCCCTGTTCGGGGTAGGGTGCGCCGGAGCCGTGCTCCGACGCCCAACCTACCCACCACCTACTCCATAGGTGGCCGCGGCGACGAAGGCAATTTTCTCTCCCCTTGGCCCCTACGGGCAAACAAGGGTGACGAACGGGCTGCTACCCGCCTGTAACCCTCCTGGCCCCTACGGGCAGACAGGAGTGGCACAGGTGCCCTCCTCCTCCTCCTCCTCCTTCTCCTTCTCCTGCTTCTCCTGCTCCTGCTCCTGCTCCTGCTCCTCCTCCTCCTCCTGCTCCTCCTCCTCCTCGTCCTCCTCCTCCTCCTCCTCCTCCTCCTCCTCCTCCTCCCCCACCTCCTCCTCCTCATCCTCCTCCTCCTCCTCCTCCTCC
>CAUYUJ010000447.1:1249740-1279740 GCA_963575745.1 Prorocentrum cordatum
GACTACGACTACTACTACTACTACTACTAATAATAATACTAATAATAACTACTACTACTACTACTACTACTACTACTACTACTACTACTACTACTACTACAACTACAACTACTACTACCACTACCACTACTACTACTACTACTACTACTACTACTACTACTACTACTACTACTACTACTACTACTACTACTACTACTGCCACTACTACAAATAATACTACAACTACTACTCATTATCCTCGTCCTGGTCCTCCTACTCGTCCTCCTCCACATCCTCCTCCTCCTCCTTCACCTCCTCCTCCTTGTCTTCGCTCTGGGCTCCTCATCGCTCCTCCTCGCTCCTCCTCGCTCGTCCTTGCTCCTCCTCCTCCTCCTCCGCATCCTCCTCCCTCTCCCCCGCCTCCTCCTCCTCCTTCCCCCCTCTGTCCGTAGCCATTTTGGCTCAAGGAATCCGCGGGTCAAAGATTTTGGTTTCGTTCTTTCATTCCCCGGTCTCATGTCCCATGGCTCTGGCAAAGGCGGCGGTGGCAAAGGGGGGACGCCCCCCTGGCGCGGCTCAGCCGCAGCCAGCAGCGGAGGCAGTGGATGGCAGGACTGGTCGCAGGGCAACGGCAACTCCAGCTACTACTCGCACTCGTGGCACAACCACAGCAACGGAGACAGGTGGAAATGTGTTGCTTGCGGTTGCGGCAAGACGTCGGTCTAGGTGGGGTACTGCAGGCACTGTGGCGCCCCCCGTCAAGCACCGACTACTGATCTTCATGTACCTCCTCGTGGTGCGTGGTCTCATCAGCAAGGCCAGCCTCGATCTCCAGGGTAACATCCTCCTGGTGAGTGGGCCATCCTGCCTGCTGGGCCGCAACTCGCTGGCGCTGCCGCAGGCAGCAGAGGCGGGCCCCACTGCAGCGAGGCCCCACTGGATGCCAGGGAGCTCCAGACCTCGGTGGCGTTGGCCAAGCGAAGCGGCGATGAGCAGACTGCAGCCAAGTACCAGATCAAGCTCGATGCGATGGCAGCCGCTGCTGAGCCCCCGCCGAAGGCCATCCAGGACCAGGTCAGCGACGTGCACCACCGCGTTAAGAAGCTTGACAGCAAGATGGGGACCGATATGGCGAAGCTTCAGAGGTGGCAGGAGGGCATTCGCCAGCAGGAGATCCTCATCCACGACCTGTCCCAGCAAAGTGAGGCCATGGTCATGACGCACCGCCAACTCGTGGCGCAGCTTCATAGCACGGTGGTGCCCACTCAACATCATGCTCATGCCAGCAAGGGCCAACGCTTTCCCTCTGCGACCTTGTCGAAGGCAAGGTGTCCAACATCAACATTGACGACGGTGGCCTCTTTTCGGTGGGCGCAGAGGGCATCGAAGAAGCCGGCCGAGCTGAAGTTGAAGGACGGCGCGCTGATTTCAAGGAACACATCGGCCAAGCGTCTAAGGCTCCGTTCGCGGATGCGCTTGCGGGGGCAGCTGTTGTCAGGGCCGAGCACGAAGCCCACCTCAAGCGCATGGCGGGCAAGCGCAGGAAGGGCGAGGACGGCGAGGAAACTGCAAGAGGCGATGTTCCTGCAGGCGGCGCGGAGGGCTCCTCCCAACCCGACAGCGGAGGCGGTACCAGTGACAGCGCTGCCGCGGGGTCAGCTGAATCCGCCGCCAGCCCGACTGCGTCTGCCAGCCGAGTCCGGGAGCAGGCAGCACGCATCGCGGAGAGGGTGCAGCAGCACGCTGCGGACTCAGGCCGTGGCGCAGGTATTGAGCTGCAGAAAAATGGCCCCCCCCCTGAAGGCGGCCAAGCTTGAAGGGGGGAGTCTCGCGTCACATCAGTGAGCCCAGTGCGCCACGTTCATCTTTTACCTTTTGGAAGCGAGGGCCAGCCAGCTGCTGGCGACGTTTCCCTTCGCGCGCCCGCTCCCCCCGTTCCGCCTCGATCCGGCTGGTGTCAAGAACGGCCAGAGAGGACAGACCGCCCCTCTAGGCAAGCTGTTGGAGGAGCCGCCCCAGGCGGGCCTGTTTCCCCGCCGCCACCCCCTGAGCCCGAATCGTTTCGTCTGAGGGTCGTGTCGGTGAACGGGAACTCTTGGGGGTCGGTCAAGGAGTGGCCCCCCGGCGCAGACGCAGAAGCTATTCTTATCCAGGAGCACAAGGTGTCATCGCAAGAAGCTCTGGATACAACAGCAGTCTTCTGCCTCGGTCTGGGATTAAGCTTTGGATCCCAGGGGCGACTGGCCCCGAGGGATGCCCTTCCGCAGGGGTCTCGATTTTGTGCCGCGCAAGTCTCGGGCTGCACCCTGCCCCGCCTGGTCTTGAAATCTTGCCCCATTGAGCCATCGCGGCCCAGGTGCGCGCCCCGCATGGTGAAACGTTCCAGGCTTGCTCGCTCTATTTAAGAGACTCGGAGGGCCTCTCGGCAGATAATATTAGCACGTTGTCGTCTATAAGGGGGCCGCGGGATCCACTTGCGGGAAGCCGTTCGTTGCCGGGGGAGGGGGGGACTGGAACACGGGGCCGTCGGTGCTCGAGAAGTCCAAGTTCGTGGGCACACTGGTCGGCCAGGTCATCGATGCTTCGACCTCCGCGTGCCGCGCTGGAGAAAGGGAGGTTTACGATTACTTCTCGGCGTCTTCGGGTTTATCGAAAGGGGTTGCAGACGTCGCTACGCTCGACGATGCTGGCTTCTTTCCTCGCCAACCTGTTCGCCTGACGTTCCATGCAGGTCTGGCCAGGATGCATCATTAAACGTTCAAGAGGCCACCACCTATTCCCACGGAGATGCCTTTCGGATCGTTGCCCGAACCACTGGAATTCTCTAGAGTCGACGCCCAGCTTGACGCCACCTTCACCAGAGCGAAGCGAGGGGGCGACTCCGCCATGACGGTGCAACTATTTCTTGAAGCTCATGCATCTTGGGCTGGACTCGCGGAACGCGAGCTTTCGAGGATCTTCGGGGTCAACCTTCCTGCATGGGGGGCCAGGGGGAAGGGCCCAGGACCCACTGGAGGCCCATCCTTGGGAAAGACCACGGACGGGAGCGTTCGGCACCCGCAGCTGCGCGCCACGCGTTGGATGGCGGCCTACTGTGAACGTCTTGCTTCCTGTACGCAGCGAGGGGATTGGCCTCGGGCTCGGGGCGCGGCGAGGATCTTGACCTCTCCCCCCCGTGTGTGCGTGCAAGACCGATGACCCCTTCCCCGGAATGGAAGTCATCTACTCCTTGCTTAGAGATGTTGCGAGAGAAGTTGCCGGCGTTCCCCCTCGCCCTTTGGACCCGATACAGTTGGTGCAAGCTGAGTTGTCGCCGGACCGCGCTGCCGAAGCCAGCGAAGCTGCCCCTGATTTTGCCGCTCAGTGTTCCAATTTTTGTTCTACCAAAGTCAAGAGAGATTGGGCCGACGGGCTCGCCGAAAACATCGACAAAGGAGGCGGGAGAGCTCACAGCTACACCAGGGACCCGCAGGGCTGGGAGCCCAGTACGACTTTAAGTTCAAGAGGCTGCGCGGTGTCCGACCCGCAGGCGCTCTTGGATGATGAGACGCAGCGGTTCCGCGAGCTGCGGGAAGGGTTGCCTATGCCAGCGAAGAGGGGCGGGGAAGTTCAACCTCCCCCGCCCCCCCCCCCACACGATTCCGATCGAAATGATTCTGCAGTGTCGAAGAAGTTTGCCCGCAGGTCTGCGACAGGTCTCGATGGGTTCACCTTCGTCATTTCTCTGTTCTGTCTGATGGAGCCTTGCGGGCTCTCTCGAGAATGTTCTCGTTGATGGAAATGACTGGCGCTCTGCCCCTGCAGCTACAGGCGGTGATTATCGTCTTTCTTCCGAAGCCCAGCTCAGGCTTTCGGCCTATCGGATTTTTTGCCAGCGCGCTCCGCCTGCGGGGGAAATGCAGTAGGGAGTGCGCTATCCAATGGGAAAGTGATAATCAGAGGAGTTGCTGGGCGGCACGCAAGCACGAGTCAGCCAGCGATGTCGCATGGCGGCGAGCGGCCAGGTCAGAGTCTTCACGTTCTCAAGGCGATCACGCTTGCACCCTGTTGTGGGACTTTGTAAAGTATTACGAGCGGATCCCGCTGGAGTTGTTGGAGTTGAGCTGCAGGCAGCGCGGCGTGGCAAGCCAGATCAGAGACGTCTGTCTGGCTGGATGCAGACCTGATCGCTTCCTGGTCCTTGTTGGCGTCGTTGCCCACCCCACCTGCGCCAGGGTAGCAATCGTGGCGCGGGGTGCAGTTTCGCCACCGCGATGATCCGCGTTTTTGCGCTCCGAGGGTTCGGTCAGCTCGTCCTCCTTGAGAGTCTGTCTTTTGATACGTGCATCGATGATTCGGGGCTCAGCGCGATTGGCTCGGCTAGAAATCGCGCGAGAGTTCCCCTAACCTGCTGGGAAATTTGAAGAAGTTATCGGCGCGATCCTCCTTGCCAAGGTCTCCCCCGAAAGAATCGGGGCGGTCGCTTCGTCGAGTGCCATTGCCCAGCAAATCCAGAAGAACTTGGGGGCCCTTGGAGGAGAAGGCACTGAATCTTCGACCTGGGCATTGACGACGCTGCAGGACGGGCTCGGCGAGTTCGCGGGAGGAACAGCCGCGCCGAGCTCCGTTTCGCTCGAGCTTCCAGGCGCGCTGGCAGGTTGGCACGACAGTGGGGCAATGAAGTTGCGCATGGTGGGACCTCTGGCGGGGGCGAACTGCGGGGCGGAAATCCACGGGGTCAGTGACGGCGAGCGGCTCAAAGTCCGACGTCTTTGCGCGCCGACTGTGAAGCCGAATGCTGGGGAGGCGAAGTTTAGCCATTCGCAGCAGGATCGAGGGGGGCCCTGCTTGGTGGGGGGGCGGTCGCCCCCATCATCCGCTGGTCTAAAGAAGTGTGGGCCAGGCGCGCTCGGGCCAATGAAGTTTGCGTCTCCTGGGCCGATCTCCGGGACATGTGGAGCCATTTTTTTGTTGTTTTTGTTTTTGTTTTTTTCTTCATCTCTTTTCTTCTTCTTTTTTCCGAGGCGGTGGACCTGGAGGGCCGTTGGGGGGCCCGTAGGGGGCATGCAACCTCCCCTCGACCGCATTGGGTGGACTATGCCCAAACCGTTCATTTTGATTCGCGACCTCAAAGTTGAGCACCCCCTCCCCCCCCCCGCACACGCCATGCCCCGCCCTCCTTGAGGTTCCCTTGAAGGCATGGGCTTTGGAAAGGGAAGCTGCCGTGAAATGCGGGCCCGAAGGTTCTCGGAGGCTTTGTTTCGATGCCGTCTCGAGAGCCCTCCGTTCCAAACGTTTTTCGACGCGCCAGAAAGGAACTCTGCGCTGCTGCGCCTGCCAAGGACTGCGACCGCTAGCTCGTGCTCGAGCTGCAGGCTACGACGTTGCAAATGCTTGCCCTCTTTATCATGAATCAGGGGGCACTCTGTTCCATCGGCTTTGGCTTTGTTCGGCAATTTCAGAGGAACGGGGAGAAGTGGCTTCCCAGCGGCAGCAGGATGCTAGTATTCGACGTTATGAGGGATCTTCTGATCGCGAGCGAGTCCATCTCATCTCTGGCTTGTTTGGACACCCTGAATGCGTGACCCCCCCCCCCAAAAAAAGCCGACCGCGGCAACGATGATGACGGATTCCACTTTCAGTTCTACCCTGAAGGCTTCGAGGCCAAAGGAATGGTCATGCCACAGACTGGTCGTAGGCAGCTGTGGGGACACGTTTTCTCGACTGGTCATGCCCCCGCAGTGTTGTTCGCAGCTCGAACAGAGCGGGTTGGGGGCTGGCTATGTCAGGCCCTCGCTCGCATCTTCTCGCCATGATGCGGGGGGACAGTGTGGGCCAGTTGCCCGCAGACTCCACAGACTGGCGAGCTTGCTACTTACGCGATGGCTGGAGCTGTCCTATCTGGCCCCATAGTGATCCACTCAGACTGCCAGAATGTTGTTTCGATGCACGGCCCCCCGAGTTGCGAGCAACTTTCACCCAAGCGTCCATACTCGGGTCTCGCGTTGCAGGGTCGCTTATTTGGCGGAAAATGGATGCTTGGGCGTGAGAAGGTCAAAGCTCATTTATCGCACGACGATCCCGACACCAGCGAAGACGAGCGATTTCGACGGTTCGGGGACGATTTTGCCAACAGAGCTGCGACGTGGGGTGCCGACACCCACGCGCAGCCTGCACCTGAGGTGGCTGAAGAATGCGGCCACCTCACGAATCCGGCCCAACTCGCAGTCAGACTCGCTGCCACCCTGCTGCCGCTATGGCCTCGCACTGACCTTTCCTGTGCTGCGTGGTCGTCTCCGACCACTCCTGCCCCACGAGTTACCCCCAATCCCCATCAGTGGGAGTGGATGGGGCCTCCTGGCGGGGATCAACGTTTTTGGTGTTGTCAATGATGTTTGCGGACCTCGCGAAATTATGCGAATACGCCCCCGCCGCCAGGCAACTGTTCAAGGTCCCTCAAAACCAACGTACTTGAACTCAGGGATCGCAGCCGTAGGTTTATTCTCTTGGACGCGGGTAACGGGGGGGTGTTGTGGTTTGTGTGAAGTGCAAGAGATACACCTGTGGAGCTCGTCTGGCAAAACTTGCCAAGAGCTGTCCTGGCCGTCCGCCAGGCAAATACAATCCAGATGCGTGGAACCAGATACTGAAGGGTCTCCATCCGAAAGCGAAGGGGGTTACTCTGTTATCTGACACGCTGAGTGTGCTTTAAGCATGCCGCGGGGGCCCCAGTGCACAACAAATCCTCCTCCCCCTCCGCCTCCTCCTCCTCCTCCTCCTCCTCCTTCTACTCCTCCTCCTCCTCCTCCTCTTCCACCTCCTCCTCCTCCTCCTCCTCCTCTTCCACCCCTTCCTCCTCCTCCTCCTCCGCCTCCTCCTCCTCCTCCTTCCCTCCACAATTACACAATGCGAATACTACTCTCCTGGCTCCCCTGGCGTCGTCCGGGGAATATCCGCCCCCCTCCGCGTACTGTTTTTTTACACTCAGGATTCCCTGGAAACAGGTTTTCACTTGTTTTTTCAAAATGCTGTTCTCGCTGCAGCGCTGGCCTCATTTCCCCGCTTCCGCTCGTTCAGAATCGTGCTCCCGCTGCAGCGCTGTCGCAATTTCTTCCAGCGCCATGCCACGCCATGGTTTCGGTCCTTCCAAATAGGCATCAAAATCTAGAAACTGGCCTCCCGAAACAACCATCGGAGGTGATTACTCCTCATTCGGTATCGATTCGTTGATCTCTGGGTCGCAGAAGCCCACTTGGGGGCGTCGCCACGCCATGCTATGTCAGGCTTCGCGTCCTCCGAATCGTGCTCCCGCTGCAGCGCTGGCCTCATTTCCGCACTTCCGCTCGTTCCGAATCGTGCTCCCGCTGCAGCGCTGGCGCAATTATTTCCAGCGCCATGCCACGCCATGGTTTTCGGCCCTTCCAACTAAACCCCAAACTCTAGAAAATGTCCCCCCGAAACAACCATCGGAAGTGATTCCACATTCGGCGCCGATTCGTTAAATGTTTGGAGCCGCAGAAACCCCCACTTTGGGGCGTCGCCACGCCATGCTATGTCAGGCTACGCATTGATCTTCAACACCATGCTATGCCATGTAATGCTGCGCCCTACTACGACATCCGACTGTGCGACTAGAGAGGAGATCTACGCCATGGTAAGGGATGGGAGGGAGGGGTGGGCCGTCAGTGACGACGATGCCGTCGTCGACGAAGCCGTTTGGGAGTTTGGGGGCGTTTCTGGAAGTTCGTGTGGCTGTGGCGGGGCGCAGCCCGAAGAACTTGTCGGGATAGCGTCGAGGACTCGTCCCAGGCCTCCCTACTCTGGGGCCAGGCCTAGTGGACTTCCCGTGAAAAAGCATGCGAACCTCGCCACCATGCGACTACCACAGCAGCGTGGAGCGGACGACAGCCTGGGGGATTATGGCCTCCCAGCCTGGCCGGCGACTCGAGCCAGGTGGTGGCGGGTACTCGTCCCACTTCTGAAGAGGGGCAACAAGCAGGGGCGGAAGAAGAACGTGAGCAAAAACGCAGAACGCCGTGGGCACACAGCACATGCACAACTGGAACCACCGATCTCACCTTAAGACATGTTTTTCCAAATCAAACCTGTCAGTGAGCTTCTCGACCCCACTTTCAGACGTAGCTTTTTAAAGCCCAACACACTGGCAAGCATGATGTATTTGTTTTGTGGCCCCGCTAGGCAGCGCGAAGTCTCGTCTGGGCATGCGTGGGACCCCACTCCGCTGGGCCTTCCCAAGAGCCCACGAAAGCGGCGGCAATTGCATAGCTGGCGCGTCCACCAGGTAGCGCGAGGTCTCGATTGGATCTGCGTGGGACCCCACTCCACTGGACCTCCCAGGAGCCCACGAGATTGGCGACAGGGGAGCAGGCGGCGCGCCCCGAAGAGTGATACACCAGGGGAGACAAGAGACAGGAATCCGAAGGTAAGAGGGGCGCGCTGGAGGGATTCTAGGATTCCAGGCTGACCTCGCGCGGGCCCCGAAAGGGCGCGAGGTCCAGGCAGAGGGACAAGCGACGGCCACCGACGCGACGATGCGCGACGGACCCCTCTTCGCATTCGTCCAGCATTCGTCCAGAATTCGTCCTGATTTCGTCCGAATGTCGACGAAATCCGAACAAACCTGGACGGAATCCCCGAAACCACAAGAAATTGTGGGACCCAAGGACCACACAACCGCGCCTGTAATACTGATCGCCGCTGTTCCGAAGGCTCGCCTTGTAAGATTTCGGCGGCCACGCCGCCTCGCCAGACTGGCATGAGCACCGCACAGCCACGGTGACGCCCTCCTCCCCGCGATCACGCGCGCGCGGGGCGCGAGGAGGAGAGGGGGAAGGACACCGCCACCACCGATTCACCGCGCCACCCCACCACCGCAGAGCCAGCGCAGGCGACACGAGAGAAGTCGACATCATCGACCCTCGATCGATCGACTGCGACGACGACGACGACGACGACGACGACGACGACGACGACGACGACGACGACGACGGCAGCGGCGGCGACGACGACGACGACGACGACGACGACGACGGCGGCGGCGGCGGCGGCGGCGGCGGCAGCGGCGGCGGCGCAGAGGCGCTGCCTGGCGGCCGCCCGCGGCGCGGCCGGCGCCCAGCGGTCCCAGCAGGGCGCCGGCGCCGGCGCCGAGGCCCGCCTCCTGGAGCCTCTCGAGCTCCTGGGCGATGCCGCCGATGCCTGCGGGTCTCACAGCTAGGGAGCCCACAGAGGACGTACGCGCCCATTTATGCACATGGACAAGACCCCTTGACCCGCGAGACCAGCCGCGTGATACGAACATTTGCGCAATGCGAACTTTCGAAACCAGCGTGGATTCACTCCTGAACACTGATGCACAGCTGGAGCTGTGATCCACAAGCGTCCATGCAAGGCCCTGTCTGGAACGCCCCACATGGCCCGAGGATCTTCGGGCCCAGGCTTGAACAAGAGACGCACTGGGCCAGCTCGGGCTCTCAAGGGCCCGAGCTGGCCTGGTGTGTTTTTGTTTCAACAGCCGGAGCTGTGATCCACAGGCGCATGGCCCGAGATACCTGGGCCAGCTTTTCGGCAGGCTCGTGGGCAAACGCTGGGCTGGCCTCGAGCGTGCAGCCTCGTGCATGCGCAAGGAGGGGGCTTCAGAAACTGGGCCAGCCCCCAGGGAAACCGCCGAAGGAACGCTGGCCCTGGCGAGCGATGGCTGCTTCTTCGGCACGATTGCTATACAGTCAACCCGTATATAAGGATGCGCGGCAAGGATGCAAGGGCCTGGGGGGGCCATGTGGACGTGTTTCGAGCGAGGTTGACCAGCGAAAACCGCTAAGGATGAGCCGAAGAGGCAAGGATGCAAAGGTGACCTTGGAAAGCCAAAACGTGAACCAATGCGCTGAACCAACACGCAAAATATTGAAACGGACGTCTTGAGCACAGTACGTGTTGCGTATTACAACGGGCGTATCGAGGCAGCTAAGCCGCGGGTGCTCTCCTCCTCTGGAGGCCTCTCGGGAGGGGTCCGAGCAGGTGGGGTCGGAGGATCGCACCGCATCGCAGGTGCATCGCCGATGCATCGGCGACATCGGCGATGTATCGGCGCCGTCGGCGTGGAGAAGGTATGAGAAAATTGGGCTCCACAGCGAACCGCATCGCCGATGCATCGCCAATGCGTCGGCGATGCGGCGCCACCCTCCGACCCCACCTGGTCGCGGTGCTCCTCCAGAACTCAGGGCTCAGGGCTCAAGACGCGGCGAGCCCCCCCGCGCGGTGCCAGGACCCAGAAGAAAGACGGCACGGCAGACGAGGTGTCGACGACGGACGACGACACCAGCCGCAGGAGTGGCCGCAACAACAACGGGCGACAACGACGAAGGCGGCCAGCTGTGGCCCCGAGCTTCCGCTCAGAAGCACGCTCACCGCCCTGCGCCTCGACGACCCTAGCAACAAAAACAATGCGCACCCCCATGGCGGAGGTGCGCTACGGCAAGACATTGTCGCGATGACGTCGGCGTCGGTCTCTGGCACCGCGTGGACGGGTCAACCTTGAGCGATCGCGTCTTCCCGATAGCGGCGCCGATCGTTCGATATCGGCCAGATATGGACCACCAGCGTTCAGCCTTGAACACCAGCGCCAAAATCGACCCCGAATCAATGCACCGCGAACCTACCGTACGTTGCTGCAGCCATAAACCGTGTCGTCTAGGCAGATCCCAGTCTGAGTCAAGCTGCCCGCACCGACCCCATAATATGCGACAAGCGCGATTGCCGCACAAAGCTCAAGACAATGCCCCTCAGGGACAAGGCCGTCAGAGTTGCTGACCTCCACGTCGCGGAGCCCCTGCATCTCCAGGCTCTGCATGTTTCTCGAACGTGATCGTTATACTTGCCATTTCTCCACCCCTTCCGTCTCCTACGCCTCCTCCTCCTCCTGGATATCCTTACTATTCTCTTCTACCACCTCTCTCTTCTGCTCTCCTCGTGCCGCGTGAACCGAGGCCCTCCTCTCGCCTGCTCCTCCTCCTCCTCCTCCTCCTTCTCCTCCTTCTTCTCCACCTCCTCCTCTTCTTCCTCGTATTTCCTCGCAATATTCCTCCTCCTCCTCCTCCTCCTCCTCGTCTTCATCCTCATTCTCCTTCTCCTCCTCCTCCTCCTCATCCTCCTCCTCCTCGTCCTCCTCCTCCTCCTCCTCGTCGTCGTCTTCCTCCTCCTCCTCCTCCTCCTCCTCTTCATCCTCCTCCTTCTCCTCCTCCTCCTCTTCCTTCTCCTCCTCATCCTCCTCCTCCTCCTCGTCCTCCTCCTCCTCCTCCTCAGTGTGTGTTCAATCCACTTCGGCCCGCGTTTCTGGCGGCTGGCATGTCGATAACCGACGTGCATGGCGTATGCAGCCGAAAGCTGGCATCCAAAGGGCGCTGGCGGCGGGCAATTCTGCCTGCAGGCACGAGGACTCCGCAGAACGATGTGGTGATGCACATGAGCCTCTTTCTCTTTTCTCTCTTTTTTGGTTGTCTCTCTCTCTCTCTCTCTATTTCCATCTCTGTCTGTTTCTGCCTCTGTCTCTGTCTATATAGTTATGTATATTATGATTGCGTCTCTCTCTCTCTCTCTCTCTCTCTCTCTCTCTCTTTCTCCCCCTATATATATGTATACATACTACAGATGCTACTATCTCTCTCTCGCCCTTCCTCTCTCACGCTGTCTCTCTCGCTCTCTCTCTTTCTCTCTCTTCTCGTCCGCTCTCTTTCCTTCTTTCTCACTTCTCACGATGCTGCCAACGCGGCCTTGGTCGCCATACAGCTCCGCACGGATCTTGTTCATCTCCTCGGTGATCGAGGAGAGTTGCTCCGCCAGCCCCGCCGCGACGCCGCCCAGCTGGGCCCTCTTTGCTAGAGGAGCGATACATACAACATACGTACACACAAATGACAGATGCAGCACCCCAGTCGCGGGTAAGAGTGAGGGAGTGGGCGTGAGGTGGGTCGTGGGTGGGTCGCTGGGTGGGTCGCGGGTGGGTCGCGGGATGGGTCGCGGGTTGGGTGGGTCGCGGGCGGATCGCGGGCGGGTCGCGCTGTGGGTAGCGGGTGGGTCGCTGGGTGGGTCGCAGGCGGGTCGCGGGGTGGGTCGCGGGTGGGTCGCGGGTTGGTTGCAGGTGGGTCGCGGGTGGGTCGCGGGTGGGTCGTGGGGTGGGTCGCGGGTGGGTCGCAGTTGGGTAGCGGGTGGGTCGCGGGTGGGTCGCGGGTGGTTCGCGGGTGGGTCGCGGGCGGGGTCGCGGGCGGGACGACGGCAACAAACAACACACAACAAGCAACACATAACAACCAACCAACAACCAACAACCAACAACCAACTATCAACAGCAATCGATCGCAGCAGCAGCAGCACCAACATCAACAACAACAATAACAACAACAATCATTTTAAGACTGTTCGCTCTTATCTGCTCGCGTGCTACTCAACACGAATATCACGAACCCTCGATACCCGCCCCCTTCGTCCTCGACCGTACCCCCTTGGCGGTATAGCTTTCTTACCTGCAATGTGTATTTCGCGCAGCCCCTGAAGCAGGGGAAGAGAGGACGGGTGGAAGGAAGGAAAAGGGGGAGGGAGGAGGTGGAGCACGGGCTAGGAACAGAAAACACGTGGCAGAACCAGACGGGCAGATCGGGCGGGTAGACCCTACCAGGAGGGTCGGGAAGGAGGGCCCAGGCGGCCAGGTCAAGTAGGCGGGTTGCTCAAGCGTGCGTCCTGCATGAATCGCGAGGAAGTTCGAGCGACAGCTCGCTTCCCAAATCAATCGTGAGTAAATCCACAGCGAGAGCATGACTCCTGAATGTCGAGGGCGCGGCCTCTGAATACATTGTGAGGAAGTCCCGCGCGAGAGCGCGATTCCTGAATAAATTGTGAGGACGTCCCGCGCGAGAGCGCGAGTTGGAAATAACTTGTGAGGAATTATCAGGCGGGAGCCGTTGTTGTTGTTGTAGCTCGGGGGCCAACAGTGCAGTTTGACCGTAGCGATTTTCCCTCATACACCTGGGGGAAGCACTTCAATTGAAAAACACAATGGTCACCGGAAGAGGGGATCAACAACAACTATTGTTCAATAGCGAAAATTCAACAACAATCATAAGACTGTTCGCTCTTACTGGCACGGGTGTTTTGCATTCTGTATACCCAAACCCTCGACACCCGCCCACTTCGTCTTCGATCGCACCCCCTTTTGGGGGGAATCTCGCCCTTCTCGGCCACTGACAGCAATGCGAAGAACTCTCGAGCGAAAGCGCCGTTCCTGAGTTCGGGGGCCTCTCTGGCCAGGCCAGGGGCTCTCGGAATACAGATTGAAACATATCGAACGGGAGCTTTTGTCGCCGTGTCTGGGCCTCCACCAACCCGCCTGAATTACAAGAAAATCTCGAGTGAGAGCGCCACTCTTGAGTTCGGGGGCCTCTCTGGCAAAGGGCCTTTGCAAATGCATTTGAAGGTATATCGAACGAGAGCCCTTGTCGTCGTAGTTGGGCCTCCACCAGTTTGACTGAATCACGAGGATGTCTCGAGCGAGAGCGCCGTTCCTCAGGAGTTCGGGGGCCTTCCTGGCCAGGACCTCTCAAAGTAAATCTTGCGGAAGTATCGAGCAGGAACCCCTGTCGTCGTGGCTGGGCCTCCGCGAACTTGACTGAATAGAGAGGAAGCCTCGAACGAGAGTGCCGCTCCTGAGTTCAGGGGCCTCTCTGGCCAGGGTGTCTCGGGGTAAACTGTGAGGAAGTATCGAGCGGGAGCCGTTGTCGTCGTAGCCGGGCCTCCAAGGGCCTACTTTTACACTCAAGCCAACGCTCGAGCGGGAGCGTTGTTGCCAGAGAAAATTTAGCCGGCGTGGAGTCTAGAGCGCGCAAAACCGTTTCAGGATATCAACAATAAATATTATCTATAAGTGTATCAAAAACAACCACAACAACAAGAACAGCAACATCCGTCATTTCACCATCATGCACGATGCTTCCACACGAACCATGCGACCATCATGATAGCCAGCCCCATCATGGGTGCAATTGTTTTATAGCGGGGCCCGTTATTCCCATTCCCAGATCTCCCGCCCAATGAGGTCTTGCAAACACCTCCTCCAAGGAATTTCGACATATCCCGCCTCGAAAACGCATGCCCGCGCCGTGGTGCGCCGATGCGAGACCGCCAATGGAGCCCCAGCCAAAAGGACAAAAAACGTATCGAACGACAGGATTGCCTTAGTGGGGATGGGGGCTGTCGGCGGCGAGGCAATGACCTGGCCCTGAATAGAAAGGGGCGAAGTCTCGAGCAGGGCCGCTGTTGTTGCTGGGAACGGCGCCAAAAGAGTACGGCGCTAGTCTAACGTAAACCAAAACGAAATCTCGAGCGGGAGCGCTGGCTTTGTTGGGGCGGCGGTTGTCGGCGGCGAGGAGGAACACCGCTTTGAGTAAGAAGGGGAAAAGTCTCGAGCGAGAGCCGTGGTTTTGTCGGGGCTGGGGCTGTCGGCGGCGAGGAACAGCACCTCCTGAGGGAAAAGGAAAGAAGCCTCGAGCGGGAACGCTGTTCTTGTGGGAGCGGCGCCAATTCAAAAGAGACGACCAAACGTACAACACGAGGAAGTCTCGGGCGGGAGCGCTGGTTTTGTCGGGACGGCGGCTCTCGGCGGCGAGGAGGAGCACTGCCTTGAGTAAAAACAGAAAAAAATTCGAGCGGGAGCGTTGTTGTTGCTAGAGGCGGCGCCGATGAGAGAAAGAGTAGCGCGCCAGTCCAAGGTAAAACGGGAGGACATCTCAAACGGTAGCGCTGGTTTTGTTCGGACGGCCGCTTTTGGCGGCGAGCAAGAACACCGGCCCTGAATAAAAAAACGAGGAAATCTCGAGCAGGAGCGTTGTTGTTGTTGCTACTGCTGCTGCTGTTGTTGTTGTTGTTGTTGTTGTTGTTGTTGTTGTTGTTGTTTGGGGGCTGTTTTGGTGCCCACCCAAACCGCTCGAACGCGAGTCTCACTTTCAATGAGCATGTAGCCAGCGCCGAGGCGAGAGCGTTTAAGCGCCTGGGGGGGGTCCAAGAATGATTAGTGTCTAATATTTAACATTCAATAGCGACGACGACGACGACTACAACAACAACCATCATTTTAAGACTGTTCGCTTTTATCTGCTCGCGTGTCGTTCAACGTGCAGATCCCAAACCCTGGATGCCCGCCCTCTTTGTTTTCGATCGTGCCCCCTTTTGGGGGGTATATTCATTCCCTGCCACGCGTGGCTGGTGAAGCCCTTGAAAACGAAGGGTAACCGATAACGGGGGAGAGTGAGGGCGAAGGATCGGAGGAAGAGAGGGGAGGGGCAAGAAGGAGGGAGGACGATGATTTGCGCTGCGAGTGGCGATTCAGCTTGCGCCATGGCTTGCGCCGGCCACTCCAACAACGGTTAACAATAAGTTTCGCCATGGGTCGCGCCATAAACAGCGCCGCGCGCCACCCCTTTGAAAAAACATATCGCGGATACCCCCACGGGGGGACGTGCAGCTGCGAACCAGCGTCAGAAACAACTTTCGTGGAACCCTGAGAAGAAGCGGGACGTTGGGAGAGCGGGGCGGAAGGATAGCGAGAACTGCAACCGCGTCGAGAGGAACGCGGGGACGTGGAGTGGATTGGGATGGAGTGGGCAAGAGTAGGGTCTCAGGAGGAGGAGCGGCAAGGAGTGGAGAAGAGGAACCGGGAGGAGCGCGGAGGAGCGGGGGGCGCACGGTGGAATCTGGAGGATGGACTGGGAATAATTTGGGACAAATGCGGAATGCGAGCGGGGAGGGGTGGAGATTCTTGGGGTGGGATGGGGTGGCCTGGGGGGGAGTGGGCGGAACGCGAAGAACGAGGCTGGGCCCCCGCCAACCTGGGTGAATTGCGAGGTCTCGAGCGAGAGTGCCGCTCCTGAGTTCGAGGGCCTCTCTGGCCAGGGTGTCTCGGGGTAAATTGTGAAGAAATATCGAGCGGGAGCCGTTGTCGTCGTAGCCGGGCCTCCAAGGGCCCACTTTTACACTCAAGCCAACGCTCGAGCGGGAACCTCGTTGTCAAAGAAAATTTAGCCGGCGTCGAGGCTAGAGCGCGCGGAACTGTTTCCGGAGATCAACAATACTTTTCTCTAGAAATGAATACCCCACTGCAACGACAACAACAGCAGCAACACCACCAACAATAATAAACAAAGACACCACCACCGCCAGCAACAACACTTGCAGCAGCAGCAGCAACAACAGCAGCAACAGCAACACCAGCAACAATAACAACAATACTAGCAGCAACAACAGCAACAATCAACGTAATACTGTTCGCTCTTATTTGCCCGCGTGTCATTCAAAACGAGTTCCCCACACCCTCGATACCCGCCATTTTCTTCTTCGATCACACCCCTTCGGGGGGATTCTTTCTCTTTGCGAGGGGCGGCGGGCTTAGACAGGCGGGCAAACCTGAACGGGCGGACAATCCTTCGTGGGCGTTCATGTGCCCGCCATTGGAATTGGTGTGGGCCCTGCAAAAAGACAAGGGGAATAACGAGAGAGAATGGGAGGAAGGGAGGGGGAGGGACGAAGGAAGACGGAAAACGTCAGGAGAGAAGGAGCGAAGAGGGGGGCGGTTGATTAGATTAGAGGCAGACAGAGAAAGAGAGAGAGAGAGAGAAGGAGAGAGAGAGAGAGAGAGAGAAAGAGAGAAACACAAAAACTAATAAGAGAGGTAGAGAAAGAGAGAGAGAGGGGAGAGAGAGAGAGAGAACAAAAAAAAAAAAAGAGGGAGGGAGGAGGCAGGATAGTGGAGGGAGAAGGGAGGAGGGAGAGGAGGGAGAGGGGATAGGGCAGAGAGGCATAAGGATGAGGGAAGAGAGGTGGGAGAGAGAAAGGAGGAGAGAAGGGAGGAGGGAGGAGGGAGAGAGAGGACGAGCAGAAGGCAAGAGCGTGAGCGTTCGAGGAAATCCTATGCGAAAGCGCCGTTCCTGAAGGAAGTCTCGGGCGGGAGCCCACGACGGGCGGGCGATCCCCTGACGGGCGGGTCGGGCGGGTGGGACATTCAAGCGGGATGCCTGAGTATGGCGAGAGCGCGATTACTAAATAAATTGTAACGGCGTCCTTGGCGCAGCGTGCTTCCTGAGCGTCGAAAGCGCGATTTCTACATACATTGCATGGAAACCGCAGGCGAGAGCGCAACTCTTGAATAGAATGTGAAGGGTTCCCTGGCGGGAGCGGGGGTCTTGATTAAATTGCGAGGAAGTCTTGATTCAATTGCGAAGAAGTCTCAAGCGGGAGCGCCTTTCCTGAGTAAATTGTGAGGAAGTCTCAGATGGGAGCGGGGGTCCAGACTAAATCCCACCAGCCCTCTGGGCGTCGGTGGTTTAGGGCGTTTCCTCTTCCACCCCTACCTCTTCCCCTTCGGGGAGGGGTTTACCCCTCCCCCTACCCCCTCCCCACTGACCTGGACAGGAGGGGCGGGGAGCGGTCAGAGCGTCCAAAACGGCCTCGGCGAGGAAGCCAAAATCATTGATTTACTATGGTTTTGGCCCCATTTTGGCCTGCTGAAGGGGGCAGGGCTAATTAAAGCTCCCCTCTTCTTTGATCGATTGCCTCCACGATGGCCGCAAGAGGCCCCCAGGATGCCCCAAGAGGCCGCAGGATGGCCCCAAGATGGCCCCAAAAGGCCCCCCAAGAGGCCCCCAGGAGGCCCCCAAGAGACCCCCAAGAGGCCCCAAGAGACCCCCCAGAGGCACCCAAGGTGCTCCCACAGGCCTCGGCGATAATGTCAAACCATTGTTTGCACTAAGGTTTTAGCCACATGTTGGCCTCTTGGGGGGGGCACTGATTAAGATGACTCCAAGAGCGACTCGGAGAGCCCAAAATGACCTCCAAGATGGCTCAAGAAATCCCAAGATGTCTCCGCGAGCGGTCAGAGCGTCCAAAACGGCCTCGGCGAGGAAGCCAAAATCATTGATTTTGCTGAGATTGTGGCCCCATTTTGGCCTCCTGAGGGGGCAAAGATGGCCCCAAGGAGCGCCCAGGAGGCCCCCAAAGGCCCCAAGATGGCCCCAAGAGGCCCCAAGAGGCCCCCAGGAGGCCCCAAAGAGGATCCCGAACGGCCCACAGAAGCCCCCCCGAGGCACCCAAGACGCCGAAAAGCCCCTCAGGACGACCCTCTACTCGCCTGGGCGTCGTTTCTGGACGGGCTGGTGGGGATACTTATTTTTTTACAGCCGCAGGCGGAAGCGCCGGCGGCGAGCAGTCACGGTCGGGCTGCGGCCGCGACTAAATTCCCGGGCGCGCGCGGGAGCCGCGGATCAGGCGGCGAGGGGGCGGCAACCCAGGGCGTCTGAGAGGCCAGGCGGTCGGGCTGGTGGGGATACGCGAAGCGTCTAGAATTGCGAGGGAGTCACAGGCAGGAGCATCGAGCCTGAGAAAATTATGAGGAAGTCTCAGGAGCGGGGGTCCTGAGTAAATTTGGGGGAAATCTCAAGCGGGAGCCGTTGTTGTCGTAATCCGGGGGGCCAGGGGCCCAGTTTGAGCATTAAGACTTTCCCTATCAAAAAACAAGTTGTGAGCGTCGAGGGGCACACTATGATTGAGAACAACTGTATGCACCTGTGGTGGGAAGGATCAAGTTATTCTTCAGAAGTGAGAGTTCAAGAACAACGACAATCATTTTAAGACTGGTCGCCCTTATCTGCTCGAGTGTCCAATAACGCCTATTTCCCAAACCCTCGATACCCGCCCCCTTCGTCTTCGATCAAACCCCTTTTGGGGGGTATACCTTTCTTCCCTGCAGGCCAGGCCCCGGCAAGCGGCGGGGCGGCCGCGGACCGTCGGCCTGGCCAGCGGCAGCGCTGATCGGCGGGGCGGCCGCGGACCGTCGACCCGACCCCAAGAGGGACGGACAGGGGACCGACCACGACGACGACGACGTCGACGACGACGGCGACGACGACGTCGACGATGACGGCGACGAGCGAAAGCGAGAGCGAAAGAGAACGACAGCAGGGCCACAAGGACACGTAGTAGGCCACGAGGGGCAACAGCGGGGACACGAAGGGAATGCGTATGGTGCCACGAAGAGTGCGAACGAGCGGGGGCCACGAAGGGCAGATAATGCGGGGCCACAGAAGGCAACAATGGGGCCACTGAGGGTAGCAACTGGGCCACGTAGGACATATGCATATGGGGCCACCACGGGCGCGAACGAGCGGGGGCCACGAATGGCATACATATATGGGGCCACGAAGGGCAGCGAGGGGGCCACGAAGGGATGCAACGGGGCCACGAAGGGCAGCGAGGGGGCCACGAATGGCTGCAACGTGGCCACGAAGGGCTGCGACGGGGCCACGAAGGGCAGCGAGGGGGCCACGAAGGGCTGCAACGGGGCCACGAAACAAAGCGAGGGGGCCACGAAGGACTGCAACGGGGCCACGAATGGCAGCGAGGAGGCCACGAGGGGCTTCAACGGGGCCACGAAGGGCAGCGAGGGGGCCACGAAGGGCTGCAACGGGGCCACGAAACAAAGCGTGGGGGCCACGACGGGCTGCAACGGGGCCACGAAGGGCAGCGAGATCCCGATTCCTGTGTAATATGTGAGGGAGTCCTAAGCGTGAGCGCGACTCCTGGGTGCCTGGGTGTCGGGAGCGTGGCGTTTTAGTAAATTGCAGGGAATTCCAACGCAAAGGCGCTATTCTTAAGTAAATTGCAAGCAAGTATCCAGCGAGAGCGCGACTCCAGAGCGCCGGGAGAACGGGAAGGGCACTTCAATCGAAAAAAACAGTGTGCACCGGACGGGGGGGATCAACAATAATTAGTCTTCAGAAATGAGAGTTCACCCACAAAAACAACCATTGTAAGGCTGTGCGCTCTTACTTGCCCGCGAGTCATTCAACACGTATACCCTACACCCTCGATGCCCGCCCTCTTCGTCTTCGATCACACCCCTTTCGGGGGGATTATTTCTCTTTGCTGGGGCCGGCGGGCTTAGACGTACGGGCAAACCGGAACGGGCGGACAATCCTTCGGGGGCGTACATCTCTCTGCCCGCCATTGGAATTGGCGCGGGCCCTGCAAGAGGAGGAGGGGAAGAACGAGGGAGAGTGGGAGGAAGGGGAGGGGGAAGGACGAAGGAAGAGGGAAGATACCACGTTGTGAAGGCGTCCTTGGCGCGTGCGTGGTTCCTGAGCGCCGAAACGCAATTCCAGAATAATTTGTGAGGACGTCGCACGCGAGAGCGCAGTCCTGAGTACATTGTTAGGAAATCTCAAGCGGAAGCGGGGGCCCTGACTAAGTTGCGAGGAAGTCTCAAGCGGGAGCGCCGTTCCTGAGCAAATTGCACGGAAGTCTCAGGCGGGAGCGGGGGTCCTCACTAAATTGCGAGGAAGTCTCAGGCGGGAGCGCCGTTCTTGAGTCAATTGCGCGGAAATGTCAGGCAGGAGCGGGGGTCCTGAGTTAAATTTGAAGACGTCTCAGGCGGGAGCGCCGTTCCCACGTAACTTGCACGGAAGTCTCAGGCGGGAGCGGGGGTCTTGATTACATTGCGAGGAAGTCTCAGACGGGAGCGCCTTTCCTTAGTAAATTGC
This sequence comes from Prorocentrum cordatum, assembly GCA_963575745.1. Taxonomy (NCBI): domain Eukaryota; class Dinophyceae; order Prorocentrales; family Prorocentraceae; genus Prorocentrum; species Prorocentrum cordatum. Next base: position 1,270,290 of record CAUYUJ010000447.1, read on the forward strand.
GCGGAAGTCTCAGGCGGGAGCGGGGGTCCTGAGTAAAAATCGAGGAAGTCTCAGGCGGGAGCCGTTGTTGTTGTTGTAGCCCGGGGGGCAGGGGCACAGTTTGAGCAGGAAGATTTTCCTTGAGAAAAAACAAGGTGCGAGCCCCGGGGGGGGCACTTCAATCGAAAAAATCAATGTGCACCGGTGGGGGGGGATCAGCAATACTTATTCTTTAAGAATGATAGTTCAAGAAGAGCAACCACAACAACAAGAGCAACAGCAACTGTAACAACAACAATCACTTTAAGACTGTTCGCTCCTATCTGCTCGCGTGCCGTTCAAAACGTACATCCCAAATCCTCGGTTCCCGCCCTCTTCGTCTTCGATCGTACCCCCTTGGGGGTATATCTTCCTTACCTGCCACGTGCATTTAGTGCTTTAGTGCAGCCCCTGAGGCAAGGGAAGAGAGGACGGATGGAAGGGGGAGGGAGGAGGATGGAGCACGAGAGAATCCATGAAATCATCCTCCAGCTGGAGATTTCTGACAGCTGCACAGATGGAGTGCGTCTCCATTACACAGCCTGGCTCCCGCCTGAGACTGCCTTAACTTCCTATGATCTCGAAACTTGGGCTACAGAAGTGGAATGCGTCTTGCTTTTCAAATTCTTGCTCCAGCCCTGAAGCTTGACCTTTCACCCTTCAACAGGCGCACAGGCGGAGAGCGAGGGCAGTCTGGACGAGGGGCAGAACCCAAGTTTCGTCCTTAGCCCGAGCCTCACGTCGGCATCGTCTCCAGCTGTGGCAATGCCGGCGCTATCAGCGGCCTCGCTCTCCTGGGCACCGGCTGGAGGAGGGAGGAGGGTCAGGAAGAGGAGGAGGAGGAGGAAGAGGGGGAGGAGGAGGAGGAGGAGGAGGAGGAGGAGGAGGAGGAGGAGGAGGAGGAGGAGGAGGGAGGAGGAGGAGGAGGGAGGAGGAGGAGGAGAGGAGGAGGAGGAGGAGGAGGAGGAGGAGGAGGAGGAGGAGATGGAGGAGGAGGAGGAGGAGGAGGCGGAGGAGGCGGAGGAGGAGGAGGAGGAGGAGGAAGGAGGAGTTGCAGCATCAGGACAAGGACAAGGAGGAGGAGGAGGAGGAGGAGGAGGAGAACAGGGGGGGGGGACCAGGACGAGGGAAACAGCCCGTCATAATCTGCTCCTGCCCCTGGCGCGCCAGCTGCTTCGCTCATGCCTCCGCTCGTCGGCGCTCGCCGCAGGCCGCCCGCCGTGCGCAGGCGCGGTTCTCGCTGCCAGACCTCACGGAGGGCTGCCCCGACCCATCCGTGCCCGAGGGGGGTGCGCGGTGAGCACTGCGCCCCGCGATGCGCGACGCGCCGGCATCCTCGGCTCAAGCCTTTCGGCTCAGAAGTAGCTGAGCAGGCCCCAAGGCTGGTGCCTAGCACGCAGCCGCTAGGCTTCTGAGGGAGAAGAACGTCCAGCTGATCCTCTCTCGCCTAATCTTTCGCCCTCGCGCCCCCCCCCCCCCCCACCCCTGGGCAAGGCCAGCCGCTCCGGCCCAGGCCGCGACGCGCGAAGCGCGGTTCTCTTCGCACACCCCGAGGGGGTGGACCTGGGCATCAGGTGAACGACGAGGGGAAACAGGGTCATATCTAGGCCACTGGGCCACCTAACTTCGCACATCGTGCCCCGTGATGCGCGACGCGCGATCATCTTCGCGCTCTCGCGAGGTCACCTTGTAGAAGGTCAGCTCTCCAGCCCAGGCCGCGATGCGCGAAGCGGGATTATCTTCGCGCCCCTGGGTGTGACCTAGCATACGCATGATGGTTCGGCGACTCTGCGCGGTGGCCGTGCGGGAGAGATAGCGCCTGCGCGCAACCTCACGCGGACGGCGTACGCGTCAGTGCCCGCGCAGTCGCTCGACCCCGCTGTGGTACGTCGCCCGAGTGGCCCGTGTGTGCCAAGGTTCATAAAAACTGGAGGCCCGAGCCTGAAACCAGTGAGCAATGGTGACTTCTCTGACATGGATGTGGAAACATGTGCGGCTTCTGCGTCGCTTTCGGCTGTAAGGAACCACATTCTTCTTGATCATGGTAAGCGCGTTGATCAATGTATGTGCCTGTGGCAGCGGCGCCGCCATGCGGAAGCATGGGCGCCGCCTCGGTCGGGCCCTCAGAAGGTCGAGGGACATCCTGGGCGAAGCGGACGAAAACATCGGGGACGAGGCTCCCAACACTCTGCTCGGAGCTCTGCTCCCTCTGAGAAGCGCGCACGATGGCATCTCTGTCTATGGCAGCTGCTGCTCCCGCCGCGAGACCCGCGGGCGAGCGAACGGCAGCTGGAGGTGGATCGAGCCCCGCCGTGCCGAGGCCGTGGGACGCCCTAGCCTGGAAGGCCTCCTCTCCGCCCCTTCCTCATCACCCTGCTCCCCTTTTCCTCTTTTTCGTAGCCCTTGCCCTTCTCACAATCACCCTCATGCTCCATCTCATTGTCCCTCCCTTCCTCTCCTGACCCCCTGCCCCTCCCCCGAGGCAGAGGGTACCGACCTGACCGAAGCGATCGAGATCTGCGAGGTGGTCGACCCACAGTCGGAGACAACGGCGACGGCAACAAAGACAACGACGAGGGTGGCGAAGATGACGAGGACAGCGAGGAGGACGTGAACGAAGAGGACAAGGACCAGGAGGACGACGATGAAGACGAGGGTGGCGAGGAGGAAAGGCTTGCACGTAGGTGAGATCGGAGAGGGAGGATAACAAGGGTGACGATTAGGAGGGAGGAGAGTGGAGCAGGGAAGAGGCAGGAGAACCGAGAAGAGAAGAAGCGTGAGGATCGGCGATAACACGGGGGATGACGAGAGGAAACTACGGAGGAGGACTAGGAGGAGTGAGGAGGAGGAGGAGGAGGACGACGACGACCAGCAGGTAGAGGGAGGATGGGGGGCACATGCCGCTGCAGACGCAAGGTGCTGTTTGCTGCTGCACTGAGACAGGCTGCTCAGCAGAAGATCAGCAGAGTCAACGAATACCTTGTGATCTGCCTTATCTACGAGTCGACGCTCGCGAGTGTGGCGTAGATGCTAGGGGAGCTATTCGCCGAAGAAACAGCGTGATTAATGCAATTCTTCTGCATGAGCACGCAGCCCAATGCATTTGCATACGTAATGCCAGCCTGTCCGTCTCCCCGAACTGGTCGTCCTCGTGGTCACCATTCAAAACGACTCGCTCGAAATTGACAGTTCGCACGTCGAGTTACAAGGACTCAGTGGTGTAGTAGTTCCAAGTCGCGAACATGTCATACCCACTGGCTCGGCAACGGGGAGCGGTGTCGGGGACCGAGTGCTGCTTGAATGCGCCCGTGCGTACCCAGCGGTGCCGTGCGTCTGGCCGGAAAGAGGCCCCAAGAGACCCCCAAGAGGCTCCCCAAACCGCCCCAAGAGACCACAACGCCGCCCCCAGGAGGCTTCCGAGAGGCCTCCCGAGAGATCTCCACAGGCATCCAAGAGGCCTCTGACCTACGATGCAAGCACGGTCGCGGGGTGGGCCGAATGACCCCCCCCCAAGCGTGCCGCAATCGCGGAGCAGCGGACGTGACCGCCAGGCGCTGCTGCAGCTGATGGATGACGACCCTCAGCTATCGCCTCGGCTGTCCCGCCGCTCACGGAGCAACGGCAGCACCCGCATAGCATGCCGCACTCCCCCGCGCGCGCCGACTCCTCCCGCATCTCGCTCAGCAACGACAAGGCCTTCTGGCAAGTCTGCTCGTGGGCGGTACCGTGGGTCCGTTTCGCCCTCGTGGTTGTCTCGCGGAGCCTCTCCGCGGAGCAGCTCTGCGTCGCGTGCGTGCCGTGGTGCTGCGCAGGTCAAACACGGTCTGCGTCGGCATACCCTCGCGATCGACGTCGGCAGTCCTCGCTCATGGCGGACAAGGGCACGTTGGTCGACTGTCCTATACGGCGTGCCTCCCATGGAGGTTCTGCCAGGGATACCCTCAGACTGGCTGATCAGATGATCATCGTGTTCGCGTTGGCGGTGCTCCTCAGCGACACGGTCGCAGGCGTCGTAGGTGGCGGTGGAATCGCGGTTTCGAAGGGCGAACGTTAAGTAGGTTGCGAGTCACTCGAGCCAGCTCTCGTGGTCTCTCTGCTTCACCGATTCGGCAAGCAAGTGCGGCGTCCATTTGGAGGCCCTCTCAATCGCCAAGTGCGCCATCTAACAGTGTTGGCGCCATGTCACGCTGAGAACCGTTCGGACCTGTCTGGGCCCTCCCGACTGGAGCTGCCTGGGTCACGGACCAGCTGCGTGTAGACATCCAAGTGAAATTGTGAGGCCGTCTGAGTCCGTGATGTCCGCCCGCTCGCTCGAAGATCGTGGAACAACTCTGGTCGCCGATGGTCCACCGAGCTTGGCCCGGCTCTCGTGGCGAACACGGCTGCCAGCACGACTGCCCAACAGACACGACGTGCTGGGCCTCTGCATCCGTCGTGCGATCCCGTGGCAGTGCACCGCTGCGCCTGCGGAGGCCCGTGTGCTCCTCGAGCTGCTTGGCGTGCTCCGCGGCGTGGATCCGAACACGCACGTCATCACCGATGCCGTCGGGCAACTCGGCGTGGGGGGATGTCCAGGAGGCTTCGGGGTGATGCGCCCTCTGGAGGGGACCGCGCGACGACCTGGGTCTCTGAACTTCGCGCGTCGCGCCCCGCGATGCGCGACGCGCGGTTGTCTTCGCGCCCTCGCGCCCCCGCGCGACCGCCCGGGAGTAGGGCAGCTGATTCGGCCCAGGCCGCGACGCTCGAATCGCCATTGTCTTCACGCCCCCGCGGGTGACGTAGACGACGGGCGTCGAGGGCATCGGTGAAGCTCATGCTCCGTGGGCGCTTCGCAAGCGCCGTCGGGCACAATCGAACAAATTGCAAGCAATGAACCAGCCTCACAGAGGCGGCGGAAGAGAGAAGCGATTGTCGCGCGGCCGGCATCGCCGCGGACGCGGCGGCTGAGAGATTGCAGAGGCTGACGTGCAACATGAGAGGTCGAAGAGGCCCCTGCGCTTGCGACGTCGTTACGCAAGGCCCCTGGAGGGGAGTCTTGAGCCAAAGCGGCTGCGGGGAGGAGGGATGAGGAGAAATGAAAAGAAATGAGGAGGAGGAGGAGGAGGAGGAGGGGGAGGATGACGGGAAGGCAGGAGGAGGAGGGAGGAGGAGAGAGGAGGGAGGAGGACGGTGAGGGATGCGGAGAGAAGCAGTAGGAGGAGAAGGAGGAGGAGGAGGACGAGGAGGAGGAGGAGGAGGAGGAGGTAGGAGGAGGAGTAGGCGGAGGAGGAGGAGGAGTAGGCGGAGGAGGAGGAGGAGGAGGAGGTTGGAAGGATGAGGGGGGACGCCGACGCCGACGCCGACGACGCCTCTCACGGCGCAGATAGGCGACTAAAGCTCAAATTGCGCAAAGAAGGTCCTCCAAATAGGGTCCTCGATCGACGACGCCGACGACGAGGCCAGCGGCGCGGATGCCGACTTCGGCGCCGACGAAGACGACGCTGACGGCCACGCCGACGCCATCGCCGACGCCGACGCCGACGACGACGCCGAAGGAGACGAAGCCGACGGCCACGCCGAAGCCGACGCCGAACGGAAGCGGTACTCCGGCCCGCCGCCGCCGCCGCCGCCGACGACGACGACGACGACTTCGACGGCGACGGCGACGGCGGCGGCGGCGGCAGCGGCGATGGCGACGGCGACGGCGACGGCGGCGGCGACGGCGACGGCGCCGACGACGGCGCGACGACGGCGCCCGAGTTCCTCGCCGCCTGCCTCCGCGCGGGGGGCCTCCTCTGGGAGGGTGGCAGCTGCGCGCCGACACCGAGCTCGGACTGCAGGAGCGTATGAACCCAAGACTGATGAACGATATTGCATTAACCCTCCCTCCACGTTCCCTCCTCATAGGCCCCCCATACTGAAGACTCTGCCAGAACACCATTCCTGCAACTTCACCGCCGCGAGTCACTGCTACTCTTGCGTTTTGACGATCCTGCATGGTGCCAGAACACCAGTCCTGAAACTTCAACACCGTGAATCAACATTATTGCTGCGCCCTGACATTCTGGCATCGTGCCAAAACGCCACTTCTGGGACGCCAACCATAACAATTCTTCAAACTGCTGCAAACTCTTAAGACGAATGTGCGCGACGCTAAAGCGAGAACAACATTTTTCAGAAGGAACAGCCCTCTATCTGTGAAACTCCGGTGAATTTTGAAAACGAATGTGCGCGGCGCTAAATGGAGAGCCACATTTTGAACACCGCCCACTCTATCAGCCCCGCGACTCCAACGAAGGACCCATGGGGGCCCATCCGGAAGGAAAGAATTTCCGGGGCGCGCCCAGGAATCCAGGGGGTACGGCTTCCGCGGAGGAGAAAAAATCCCTGGCGAGGGGTTCGAGCGCGGGGGTTACCCCCGCTTCAACTTCCGGAAGAGGAATGAATTCTCAGCCGCGGGGGTGCCCGCGCGAGGGGTCCCACCCCCCAAGCGCAACCAGAGGAGGAAAAGCGTGAGAGCCCAGATTGTAAGTGCAATGCAGCAACACTCTAACAGTGATTGCAGTAGGGAGTTGTGCTAACAATGGGGAGTTGTACCAGGGAGTCCTACTGGGAGTTGTGCTAGGGAGTTGGACTAGTACTAGGGAGTTGCACAGGGAGTTGCACGAATAGAATTGCACTAGGGAGTTGCACTGGGCAGTTGTACTAGGGAGTTGTACTAATACTAGGGGGTTGTACTAAGGAGTTGCACTAGGGAGTTGTACTAGTCCCTCTTGTTCCAGGGAGTTGTACTAGGGCATTGTGCTAGGGAGTTGCACAACGGAGTTGCGCCAGGGAGTTGTACTGGCACAATAATAGTTGCACGGCACTCTGATACTTGCACGGCAGGACAATGTGCTCTCTAGGAGCAACTGCGCGCTAGTACATGATAGTGCCAGTCGTACTCAAGTACTAGTTGTACGGTAGTCGGAGGGGTTCAGGGGTTCCAATGGCAAATCGCGCACGGAAGAAGGAAAGAACTCCATGCGCCGCCAAGGGTCCCAAGTTTAACGGGTCGCCGCGAAGGTTGACCACCCGCGGAAAAAAAAAAAAAAAAAAAAAAAAAAAAAAATCCGGCCAGGGTGGTGGGTGGTTCAGGCATGAGTCGCGGGGCTGATCCCACCCTCCATCCGGAAAACTGCTGCAAACTGTTAAAACGAGTATGCGCAGCGCTATGTAAAGCGAGAGCCAAATTTTGAAAACGAACCACGTGGCCCGCCCTCCCTTTCGACCGGCATCGGGGCGCGACAGGCAAGAGTCATTCATAATGAACAGGAGAGGAGGAGGACGACGACGACGAGGAGCAGGAGCAGGAGGAGGAGGACGAGGCGGACGAGGAGAATGACGAGGAGGCGGACGAGGAGTAGGAGCATGAGCAGGAGGAGAAAAGGGGAGGGGGAGGAGGATAAGAAGGAGGAGAACGAGGATGATGATGAGGATGAGGAGGAGGTAGGAGGAGGAGGAGGAGGACGAGGAGGACGAGGAGGAGGAAGAGGAGGAGGAGGAGGAGGAGGAGCAGGAGCAGGAGCAGGAGCATGAGGAGGAGGAGCAGCAGGAAGAGGAGGAGGATGAGGAGGAGGGGGATGAGGAGGAGGTGCAGGACGAGGAGGAGCAGGAGCAGGACGGGGAGCAGGCCGAGGAGGGAGGACGAGGAGCAGGACGAGGGAGGAGCGCAGGCAGGAGTGCCCAGGCCAGGGCTGGTGCCAGTGAACGGAGATATTCGGCCCCTGATCCTCGCCGCCCGGAGCCTCCTCGCCAAGCACGCCGACATCGCCCTCGGCGCCGCCCTCCATTGCCGGCTTCCAGCGGCCCCGCCGCCAGGCGGCTGCGAGGCTGCGAGGGCCCCCATCACTCCCTCCCTCCCGCTCTCCCTCCCACCACTCTCCTCCTCCTCCTCCTTTTCCTCCTCCTCCTCCTTTTCCTTCTCCTCCTCCTCCTCCTCCTGCTCCTCCTCCTCCTCCTCCTTCTCCTCCTCCTCTACCTCGCATCCGCCTCCTGCTCATTTCCTCGTCCTCCTCCTCCTCCTCCTCCTCCTTTTCCTTTTCCTCCTCCTCCTCCTCCTTCTTCTCTCCTCCTCCTCTCCTCCTCCTCCTCCCTCCTCCTCGCATCCGCCTCCTGCTCATCTCCTTTCCTCCTCGTCCTCGTCCTCCTCCTCGTCCTTCTCTTCCTCCTCCTCCTCCTCCTCCTCCTCCTCCTCCTCCTCCCCTCCTCATCCGCTCATCCTCTCATCCTCTCATCATCATCATCATCATCAGCAGCAGCATCATCATCATCAACAACAGCATCAGCATCAGCATCAGCATCAGCATCAGCATCATCATCATCATCATCGTCATCATCATAATCCTCTTCAATCATCATCAGCAGCAGCACCAGCCTCATCATCATCACCATCATCAGCATCATCATCATAATCATCATCACATGCATAACCGTAGTCATCATTAGCATCACCACCATCATAATCACAACCACCACCATCAGCATCACCATCATCATCGTCATCATCATCATCACCATCATCATCGTCACCATCACCATCACCATCATCATCATCATCATCATCATCATCATCATCACCATCATCATCATCACAATCGTCAACATAATCATCATCACCATCAGCATCAACCGAATCAGCTTGATCGTGCTCAGCATCACAAGCGTATCAGCATCATCGTCATTACCATCACCATCAGCACCAGCATCAGCATCAGCTTTCAAAGAATCACCATCATCATCATAATCGGCATCGCCAACATCATCATCACCATCATCATAGTCATCATTATCAGCGTCTTCATCACCATCACCATCATCATCACCATTCTCATCATCATACTCATCACCAGCATCATCACCATCACCACCATCCTCATCATCATCAGCAGCATAATCGTCATACTCACCAGCAACATCAATATCCTTATCATCATCAGCAGCAGCATCATCATCATCATCATCATCATCATCATCATCATCACAATCACCATCACCATCATCATCGTCATCATCATCCTCATCACCATCACCATCGCCATCATCATCACCATCATCACCGACATCGCCAACATCATCATCACAATCACCAGTAGCATCGTCATCATCAGCAGCAGCGTCAGCATCACTACCATCATCAGCATCAGCGTTAGCATCACCCTCATCCTCATCCTGATCCGTATCCCATCACCAACATCATCACAAGCCTCATCATCAGCAGTATCAGTAGCATAATCACCATCATCATCACCATCATCATCATCATCACCATAATCATTGTCATCATACGTCGTCCTCCTCATCACCATCATCATCATCACCATCATCATTACTATCAGCAGCAGCATCATCATCAGCATCATTATTACCAACACCATCATCATTGTCATCATCAACATGATCAGCAGCAGCATCA